>JACCIE010000013.1:4200000-4552720 GCA_018906755.1 Sycophaga agraensis
AGAGAAAGTTTGACAGACAGAGACGAATCTTCTCGAGCTCAATCAGCGAGTGATCCGTGTATCGTGCATCTGTGAATGCATTTGAAGTCGTTTGAAAGTCGCTGTAACAAAGGTGGCAGCTGAATGAATCGCTAAATCAAACGGGGCCTCAAATAGCGGTCTGCGAGATTAGCCGCGATTACCTCATACGTCAATCCAGCCCCGGAATCGTCAGCAATCACGCACAATATGCACACGCGAAACGAAAAACGCGAGAGTGCGGGGAAAAAGGGCAGGCGCAAAAGCGAAACAAGGACGAGCTGAGCACCGGGCAAACGAGAGAAGCGCAGCAAAAAAAAAAAGCGCGCGAGAGAGAAGCGGATTAAAACGCACGGGCGATCGAACGGGCCGAGAGCGGCGCACAGGGACAGTGGGACGAGCAGTCATTAATGTGGCTCGGCCGGCGAGCCATCGAGGACAGAAGTGCGAGCTACACGAGGAGGCGGTCCGCCCGTCCCGTAATTTAATAATATTTGGTGGCCGGTCATTTTCGATGCGCGATTGGTCGATGGCACGGGCCCTTTATTTTTACGGACGCGAGCGCGGCTTACTGCGAACGACGCGCCAGGCGCACTGTGCGTGTGTGCGCCCCGGTCGAGTTGTTACGGTCATTTTCCTCCCCGCGCGACGACGTCGTTCCTGGAATAGATCTTTCCTCAGATATCTCTATTATTTCAGTAATGCTTTCGAATACTAGCATTAAGAATGCATTTGCTTCTTCAAGACTGTAGTTATGATGCAGAAGTGAGAAGAAGCAAGGTGATATTCGAGAAGAGCGATGATACTAAAAATATTTTTAAAAAATACTGCTTTCTAAAATATTGATAAATGCATTGAATCGATTTATACCTGCAATTTACGAAATTCATATTTTACTGTCAATTCTTAGATTCGGATAAATCTGAAAAAACTCTACACGTATGCAGTTTTTTTAGATTTTATTGTGAAAATAGATATAGAAGAATATTGAAGAGTCAGATTTATATTCGGAAAACATCAGAAATTTATTTTTTATACAATAAAATGTATAGAAAAATATTTATTTTATATTCCTCAAGTAGAAATAAGATTTATTTTTCATTTGGATTTCATGTAAGCCCCTTACAAAAACAAAGAAATATCGCTTCTCATTTATTTGGGTCTAAAATGCTTCATATTGGTTCAATATAATATGTAACAACTTCCGAATACACACATATTTAAACTTGTAAATAGAGTAGTACGATCAATTAATAGATAACAATGACGGTCAAATTATTCTTTTACCTGCCTCAACGTGTCAGTATTTAAAAATATAATCTAACAGTTTCCGGGACTCGCAGACTTGCGTGCATTTTTCAAGCGATGATTAAATACTTACTTTTATCGTAAGGTATTCACCGAGTTAATAAAAAAGATTCGAGGGTAAATGATGAAAGAAAATGCACATAACTTTAAAAGTTCACAAAATGTACCGTATCATAAAGAATAACAGGTACGCTGCGATTTGAGGGTAATATGCTGATTTCAGCCAGCAATTCTGACCAAAGTTCTAAAACCCCTAAACATACAGCGTTAGACCGCCCAGGGGGTTATTTACGTGTAGCATGATCAAGGCGCGCAAAATGAAAAATGCAATAATGAACGGATATCGATGGAGGCATGCAGAAATGCCGCATTCCGCGAGTGCGGTTCTACCCGTAGTTCATCTCGTTTATACCCCGGCCGACTTGCCCCCGCGTTCCATCCCTCTCTTCCTTTGTTTCGCCACCCTCCCAGCGCTACTCGATCATTCCTTTCCGCGTATTGAAGAAGTCCCGAGTGTAAATAGACTCGAGGCCGCTGATTGACATCAGCCGCGCCTCGCGTCGCCGCTTCATGAATATTTCAAGCAGTGACTTTTACGATCAGTTATTGTTTTTTGCAAGCCCCGACGATTGATTTCCGGGCCGATGCGTTTTTAAATTATTTCCCGGCGGCGGGGCCGCGCGCCCTGCCCTATACCTGCGTACATCGCCGCTGCCGTATACCTGCCGCGCGCGCCTCGCAATTAGGCGATTTACCGAAATATGCGCATTGTCAATTAGCGGGCGAAGGGTCCGGTGGGCGGCGCGCCCCGGCCAATTCAAAAGCCCCGGCGCTCCCGGTGGTATTAATAATTAATCCGGCGCAGCTGATTGGCTTTGATTGCTGATGAGGCCGCCGGCCGATTGCCAGGCCCGCGCACGCACCGAGTCGCCGGGGAGAAAAAAGGCGAATCCACGAGACGCTCGTAACGAGGGGCTCCCCTCGAGGTGCGCCCGGCGCATCGTTATCGATAAGCGCCGCGGCTCGAGTGCGCGCCCCGGCGATTTCCTCGATTCGGCCCCGCGGCGCACGTGCGCGCGCCCGCCTTTATTATATGTGTGTGCCAGCGCTCGAGCCGCCTCTTTAATTGTCTCTTTTTCAGGCGGAGCTTTCCAGCCGGAATTGAAACCTCTTGCAAATTTGTCCATTCCGCTCGGCAGGGACGCAGTTTTCACATGTCACGTCGAGCACTTGGGCGGCTACAGGGTGAGTCCCGCTTTCTCTATCTCTTCTCCACTTTTTTACTCCTCACCTTGTTGTGCGAATCGCTTCATTAAAAAAGTTGCGTGGAAGACAGAATTCAGTGTTGAAAAGTGTTTGTTTCGTTAACGGACAGCGTCGCGGTCCCGTGAATATTCGTCCCCTCTTTTGCTCGATATTTGCGAAGTGTAACGCGTGTAACGCTTCTTTATTTTCTGTGTTCGAAAGCGACTCGTTGTGATTTGTAGTAAATCCAATTAACTGACATCGCTTGCACATCACTTATCTTGGAAACCAAATCAAAAATTGATTAAGAACAAATATGATTTTAATATGGAGCGCATTAACTGCAGTTATTTGATACTTTATATTATGTCATTGAAATACTTTCAAATATCTTACTTTTCATTTTATTCTTATAATTATGTGTTAACATTTTTGTAAAAAAACGAACGAAAATATTATAAATAACGAATGAATTTATTATAAATGTCTGAATAAACTTAGTATTTGCAGAATATTTTATAAAAAGTACGATTAAAAATGTCATATTTATTATTGAAAAAATCATAGCTTATAATATAAAATACATCATAGAGAACAATGTTTTCATTCAATAATATTACACAACTCTTATTTACATGATTGGAATATATCCCTGAATAATATAATCTGAAGAAGGAGATGTATTTTCGAGCATGATGTTGTAACATCCGACTGTAATAATATTGCTCAACTAAAAATCTGCTTTTCATAAACTTTCTATACAATTTATAGTATTCCGGTACAAATAATTCTGTTTCATTAATGTTTACTAATTATTTTCGAGGTTTACATACTCAATTACATTTCATAATGTTAAGAACTGTTCCATACTAGCCTGCATTTTATAGTACTACGTTTACAAAGTTTGAAACATAATTAATCTATTGTTATATTTTTACAATTTCATAATGCTATTTTTAATTTAACTCGATATTTGTTTATGTTCCTTTATTACTTTCTATATTCTTTTATAAAGATACATTTGAGAAGATAAGTTTATTTTGAAAAATTCAAAACATTTTTGACTATCATTTTATATTACTTATGATATACTTTAATAATTCTTGCAATGAAATTGATGAATTATAGATAACTTGAATCATAGCATAATTACTCCTCCTTGTCTATACAGAAATGTATGCCACTATAAAGAAAAAGATCCTCAATTTCCAAAGCGGTTCGCGGAATAAACAAAGCGAAAAACGCACACTGTCCTAATCCGTAAACTCGATCGCCTTGAAACGCGGCATGTCCGACGAATGAATAATTTCATTTGTTCCGTGTGCACGCGTGTGTGGACAGGTGGGCTGGGTGAAGGCCGACACAAAGGCGATCCAGGCCATACACGAACACGTGATAACTCACAATCCGCGAGTCTCCGTCTCCCACGGTGACCACTCGACCTGGAGCCTACGCATCAAAGGAGTTCAGCAAGAGGACGAGGGCACGTACATGTGCCAGATCAATACGGATCCGATGAAGAGCCAGGTAACTTAATTCCCCAGTGTCATCCGGCTCTTTGCTATTCCCAGAGCATTTCATTATTTTTAAGCCGGATTATTCCGCGAGCATTAATCAGGCCGCAAGACCGGCACTTACTGCCGTACTACCTTCCGTCTCTCGGAATGGCTATTTTCTCACCGATCACATGCACTTAAATACATAGTCTAAAGTGTCCGACGCGAGCCATTATTAAACGGATCAGCGCGACACTCGGCGCTGCGTGCGCTCGATCAGAGAGCCGAGGATCAAATTAGCCAGGCGCCATTAGACCCGGGGAAATGCGGTTTTTTTTCAAAAAGCCCGGGATCGCGCGCCTAGCGCAGCAAGCCACGCGCCCGCCTACATTATTGCCGGCGTTTCGGAAATTTGTTTCAGCACCGCGCACCGACGTAATAGAGCCATTTTACTCGCGGGACCCGCACAAAGCACCAAGGGCGTAAAAGTGGAACGGAGTGCGGCCGGGAAGAGGCGGAAAGGGAAGGAGGCTTAAATAAGTGGAGAATCGCGCGAGAGGCGTAAAACGTAATAAAAGGTGCAGCCGCGAGCGACTTTCGTTAATTAACGCGACAGAGTCGTAATAATTAAGGCGTAAGTCGCATTGTTACTTCCCAGTTACGCGCAATAATATCAGCATTTGGCCCGTGATCATAAACATTTTTGTTAATTGAAGAAAAACTGGGACTCGAGAGCGCGGAACGACTCGAGAATTTAATTTTATTCAATTATGACCTTCTTGCGCGGGGTTAACATTTCCCGTTTTTTTTGTCTCCTTTTTGTCTCTTTCTTTCTCTCTTTCTCTCCTCGCTTTCTCCCTCGCTCCTTCTTTATTACTCCTTCCCCGCTCTCTCTTTCGGTCTTTTATTTTTTTTAATTAAATTGTTAAAACATATTAAAACATCATTTTTGCCTCGTACTCCAATATTGTTTATGAAAGTCATTAGAGTTATATTTATAATTTAAATTTTTATTTTAATTATAGTGCAACAGCGATATTGGTGAGTCTGCATTATTCGTTGCGATGTAAAATATCGAAAACATCGTCGTTTAAAAACTGTTCAATGAATTTTTTAACTCATTTTTTTCTTGCATAACACAATACGTTGTTGCATAATACCAACCTGTAAAGTTATGTAAATAATACGCCATGTTACATACTGATAGTATGTAGATAATTGCCCGTATAATACATTGTAAGTCCATTCTCATGTTAATGAATATTTCAAATAAAGCGATTAATAAATTTTATTAATATATATTACATGATTAGAAAGGATATAAATTTGACTAAAAATGATCAAAATAATATTATAGAGATATTATTAATATACAGAGTAATATTGCAATTATAACGATTGCAGCTATAGTAGAATATTAACAAATATTTTGCTAGGATTAGACTACTCGAGTGGAACTCTAACTAAATAACTGAAATTAACAAAAAAATGATATTCGAGGAAATCTGCAGACGAGAGTAATTCGTGTTTAAAAATAATTTTTTCATTCAATATAGAAATCATATAAGAACAGTGATTTACTAGAAATACAAAATAAATTTAGAAATTATGATACAATTTTTATTAAAAATAAACATACTTGCATTGATCTTATCCGGCCATTAGCTAGTTAAGTAATTCTGGATTATTATTAGATAGAATAAAATATAAATGATCATTACAAATAGCTTATAATTATACTAGATTGTTGAATGCAAATATAAAAAAATTATAAAGGAAGGTATGTGAAAAAAATTATGATTTTATCTGATCAAATTGACAGATAACTGAATCTTAATTACAAGTAAAATTAAGCGCGTGAATGCTCTGCTTAAACAGATTAGGCCACTACTTTCTAAATTAATTTCCTCCTGCATCCAAAACTACTTCATTCCGCGAGCGTTCCGCGTGCTTATAGTTTTTCCCACGTAACAGTTTTAAATGAAAAATTGTATAATCCCCAATCACGAAAAGCTCGCGGCACATGTCTCCAACACGAATCACAAGTTCAACTTGGCCAGGTGAGTGCAGCGGCAAACTTTCGGAATAGAAGAGTTTCCGAGGGAAGGGTGACACTCGCCCCGAGTCCTCATAATCATGAAAAAAATCCACGAAGCGTTAAGCCCCGCATTAATCAGGCCCGCAAGGCTCGGGCGCACAAATCCTTAATCAGCAGATATACTGCTAAATTAAACAAATTATCCGCGCCTGAAAAGGCGTTAACGAAGGTCCTCTCGGCGAGGCTCTCTCAAGGATCGGCCAACAAAGTAATGAAGAAATGTGCCCCCGCGCCCCTAGGAGCCTCGGCGAAAAGAGCCGCCCGCGCGACTAATGAAGTCCCCGCCCCTTTGTCGGAGGAGCGCGGGAGGGGCGCGGGCGGCGGCTACGGCGAGGAGTGAAGGGGATCTTGCGAGCGCACTAAACTTCCGGGAGGGGTGTAGGAAGGGGAGACGGGGCTGCCCGCAGCCCGACTGACTTTTGAAAGGACGCGTCTCGTTGCGGGTCCGATCGGCGCCGCTCCCACCTTTTCCCGCCGCGCTCGTCGGCTCATTACTTTGAGGGAGGGAGGGTGCGGTGGGAGGCTCCCGGCGGGTGCCGCCGCCGTGCCCGGCGCGGACTCATACTACTTGGGATTACGCGCGGCCCGTCCTTTCTCTTCTTCCACTGATTCTCGATCTTCCGGCAATTCCTTTCGTCGCGCCTCGGTTTCCACTGCTTTAATGCTTTTTTCCTTCTATCTCTCTTTTTCGCTCAACAAAATCCTTGTTTTTGTAGAACTTTGTAATTTATTTACAGTGGAGTTGATACGTGTTTAAAACTGAAGCGTTTCAATTGGATAAAGACCCTAACAAAATCGCACCGAAGAATAGCCCCGTTAGAGTCTTTGTTCTCGGTAAATATCACTCAATTTAATTTAATTCTGTATTTTGAATCGCTGAACTGAGTTCGACTTTGTATTACATTTTTCATACCGGAATAAGCAATTGGATTATTCAGAGCAAAATTAAAATAATGCAATATTTATTCAATGATAATAATGACGGAAGCTCTATTGACCCGAAAAGGTTCCCTTTTTAATTCATTACGTAAACAGGAAGCCGACGATAATGTTCGTACATTATCGTACAGGGTACTTTCAAGCTCTTTTCACCGGTGCCAATCGGCCTTACTCAGGCAGTTCCAAATTTTATCGACTCTTTCCGAAACGATCGACCTCCTCGAAAATCCTTTAAGCTTCAGAGTGCACGATTTGTTGCCACGCGTACGAAAGAATTGCCGCTGGTTCCATTGGGAGCCATATCCATTCGCGCATGAATTTATCAATTATCCAGGTGAAATACGAGGGCGTTCGCGGCGCAGGACAGGAGGACGTCCCCCTGCTGGCGTCCGGTAGGATTTCGCGGGCGTCAGCGCCCATCAACATGCGCCTGTCGTTCATCTCTCCCGTCCACTACTCGCGACCGCAGATAATAATTAATACGTATAAAGCTCGCACGGAAGCCGTGCCCGCGACGTCCCTCGACGCCCCCTAGTGGCAGAGTAATACGCTCGCACGCGCGGGACACTCGTACGACCTTCCGATCCGTCCCGTGCGCTATTCCTTCTTACTGTCTATACCGTCAAATAGGGATCTCTCTGCTTTGGGCATGGGACGAAGCATTGGTCGGAGCGCAAGCGATCATTTTTAGTGATTGCTAGCCAGTCGTTATTCGTTCACAGTGAAATCCTGATCAATGCCCAGTGAAATAGTTCAATTAATAATTGAGGGACCGCAGATTTATTACATCACCAGGCTCTAGATAAACATTGCATTAATGCGTAATTTTGCTGTCTTCCACCTGTCCCAATTGAGTTTTCCATCCGAAATGTAATAATGAAAGCTAAATAAATCGGAATTGTTAAATTACATTTTATCCTGGATTTGAATATTTTTTTATATTATTAGTAAAATTATATCTGACAGAAATCAAATATTTAAATATTGAGTTATTTTTGTTCAAACAGCGATATTTTTAGCTCTTGTCGAAATTAAAAACATAAAAAATCGGTAGTCCAATGAGCTTAAGAAAAAATCTTAATTATCGCATTCTGGTAAGGTATCGAATGTAACGACGAGTAGTAAGACAACTAAAATTTCTAGTCTCGTTGTAATATTATTGACAGTAAAGCATGGGAGGATCGACATAAAAGGGCGTCAGTAGCTCATTTACTTGAGAAACACGCGGTGGATATCGGCTGCCATCTCCGCTCTGGTGCGCATGGACGAATCGTGGGAGAGGAGCCGTCGAGTTTATCGGTCACTAAAGCCATTCAGTGACAGTATCGATGTCTCGCATCCAATTAAAAGACTTTGTAGCTCGAATCGCCAATACAGGGATGCTGATTTCCCGTGACGATCGAGACTCTATGAGCGGGCTCCCCTTTCTCTTTATATTATTCGTCTAGTTATTGCTCACTATAGTTTAACGTTTGCTTTATATTCGTGCTACTTAACCGATTCGCCGATTTCTCCCTCTAATTATAACTGTTATTCAGAATTATATTAATAAATTTTAGATATAGTGATTTGGTAAGTATTGAAGAATCTCTTTCTAAATTCAAAACAGTAATATAATTAAATATATTTGAATATAAAATAATCGAGAATAAAAATTAATTAAGATTCGTAGGGGTTTGATGAAATTATAAACGCAGACAGGTACGTGGTTAATGGACAGTCTTTTCTAAAAAAAGTACCACCGAACTGCGGGTATACAAGAGATTTATTTTGTGAGCCCGCAAGCAGGCTCAAGGTGGAATTACTTTAATGAAAATTGTACACGAGTCACCTGCAAAATCGTGGCTCAGGAGCTGATCCGGACTCGATTGATCGCAGTATCCTACCAGTTAAATTGATTCTTTTTCACATACCATTCCACATTATTATGTTTTTTTAAACATCTGCTTATAAAAGAAGTCTGTGTACATAGATACAAGAAGGAAAAGATACGTGAAAATGTACAGCGTATCCAAATACAGAAATTTTCAGAGAGAAAATAAACTTATGTAAAAATTATGTAAAAATTATATTTCCACTGCATAATTACTTAAATAAAACGTGTTAATACTAGATATTTTAAACCTTAATGTTTTAAATATTGATTTTTTTATTTTGTTACTTGCAGAAAAATTACTACTTATTTTTTTAATACCATATTTGCAATATTCTTAACATACTAACTTATTTGAAAAAGATTTTAAAATATAAATCACGTACTGTTATTGTAAACTAAATTTAAATATTTATGTTTGTAACGTTTTTTATTTTCAAACATTTTATTTTATACTTTTTTCCCCTAATTGTCAATTATCTTTCGTTACAGACTGGTTGGCTGTCAATTGAAATTCCACCAGATTTTATTTCTGAAAAAACGTCAGGAGACGTTACGGTCGCAGAAGGATCTCACGTAAGTTCATACTTGTCACTTTTTTAAAAACATTTTTAATTATATATACATGTTAACTTGTATAAGAAGTAGCGATAAAAACTCACTGTAAAACCTTTAAATTGTAGTTAATTTAAAAATTAAAGTATTAATTCTCGTATTAATGTATAGTTCATCCATTCAAAAAACTACTAAAATATTATTACATCATAATAAATAGCAAGAATACAATTTTTCATTGTAAATAACTTATATATATAAATAATGAAAACGTGTACTTACCTGATAATTAGTCAGAAACCATAACAAATACTAGAAACAATGCTGTAATTGACAATTTCTATTTTTTTATGTTATATCACAAATCAATACTCATTAAGCTGCATAATATACAAAAATATAATTGCTGATACCATGAGTGTTGCAGGTATACGATCACTTAAATGATCGTAAAAGTTTATATGCTCTTTCTTAATTAAAAGTAGCTAATAGAAAAATAGATCCCTTTTATTTCTCTTTTGGAAAAAAGCAAAATATAAACATAGTTTACTTCCTTCGTTGAGCACCAGCACACAATACACAGTAACATCAATAATAAGTGAGCGATAAGTCCTTTAATCAAGAAAGGCGGGTGCACTGGCGGCCCCACTTACAAGTGCTTGTCTCTCGCTCAGACTCTCGCCTCGTACAGCACCGAGTGCAAAGATAAAGGTGTGCGCAAGTCCTGGGCCGAGGTTTCCCGGTCGCTCATTGAAAATCTGGGCGAGACTGACTCGATTAAGGTCTTATCAGTTGAGTTCAGATAAATTGGATCGCGCAGTTTCATTCCCTCGGAGTTTTCTCAGTTGCCCGGCACGCGAACTAATTTCGTTAACATCGAATTTCGAAATGAAATAGGCAGTCGCGTGCCGAAGACGCTGCAGCCAAGGACGAGGGAGATTCTTCTTTGGGCAAAACCGTTTAAAAGTTGTCGCAGGACTACATTACGCGCGCCGACCCCCGTTGGCATTGTTTCCGAGAGCCTGCCATCAGGACGTGCAACAAACTTGGAAGATCTATCGACTCGCTTCTTATTTTTTCCAAATTAAGAATATCATTTGCTGAAGTATACTCCAGATCCATGAAATAATTGACTACTGGTGCTTTAAAAGCTTATGCTATACATACATATACAGTCGACGTGTTTGGCGTCATCGATCTCAGAGTATTTAAAGATGATGACATTTATTACTAATTGTATACAGGTCTGCTGCAAAGAAGGTTTAACTCAATAGGGTATATATTTTTTATATTTTAGTGCATAAAGCAATTGATAAATTTATTTTTAAAATTAGAAACGGTATCATGCCCTCGATAATGTTCCAAGAGTTGCAACTCATGTGCAAGCAATACATTCATTATATATGCGTTGAATTTGTGCATGTGTAGGTAAAACTGAAGCCTCTTTAATATTTAGAAATCTGTCAAAAAATGAAAAACAAAACAAAGAAATAAATCCAACCTCGTATCAAAATAGCCTCAGAATAAACCGTAAACTGAATACACAATAACTTACGAGGCATTGTACATGAATTCATCCTTTAGAAAACAATATATCACAATATTCAGTTTAACAAAAGATATATACTGTTACGTCAATTGGAAAGAAACGCTACATAAAACTTTATAAAATTTAGTTATTCACTGACAATTTAAAACGACATTCTAAATAACTGCAGATTTTACTTCTCATAGCGAATCCGTAGGAAAATATTCTACATATATATTGAAATGAAAAATTAAATGTCGAAATATAAATTACTAACATGAAAATTTTCAAAGTAAAAACTTATGAATATAAACAAAGAAATGTTTACATACAGAACGAATGACTCTAGTCTAATAAATAAAATTATTTGAAAAATCCTTGTACTCAACAACTCATTATTAGTTAGTTTCAAATCTTCATAAAACCGATATACAGGAAGTTTAAGCAATTCATACTTTTATGAAAATGAAAAAATTTTGTATTTATCAAAAATTACAATTTGTTTCTGGGAAAATAACATTTTTATTGATTTAAAAATACAATATTTGTATAAAATTATGTCATCACGTCATTATACGAAGCTAACATTACCATTAAGCAATAGGTCATGAATTTCAGGTTTCGGTTGAATAAAATAATAAAGCGCATACAGGTTTCGCACTAAACCGAGCAGAGTGATTGAATTAGATCTAAAACTCGCAGGATTAGATCAGTAAAATACGGATTCGTGGAAGAAGCGAAGAAGACGGGATCGAGCGGTGACTCATCTCACTGCAGGCTGCGGCGTTCATTTATATGGTAGCAGTCCATACCCTGTCTCTCATACAAGTGAGAGAGCTATAGTCCGGTCTCAGCAAATGGCGAACGGTTTCGAGCTCCTTATATCTATGCGTGAGCCCGCTTTCCCAAAGCCGAGTCTCGTGCTTTTAAGCATCCTTTGCATAGCACTGACCCAAACTGAAGTGGTGCGAATCGCGGTCTCACGAAGAGAATATCGGCTTTGAAGAACGTATATAGTGCAAACTATACTAGTGCAGGGAAAAAGTCATAAGACCTTGCAGAAGGCAATGTTTATTGCCGTACCGATTCGTGGAATTGTGTTTACACACTGACTAATGCTGACTATCAAATATCCAGTCTTTAAAAAATTTTACTAAAATAGCAATTTCATACAACTATTTTAACTCCATATTCATCTGACTCATTATCTTCTAATTATTTTAATTAGCATTTAATTAGTTTTTAGGGAAACAAAAGAAAAATAAAATTATTTATGTAAAGTGTAATCAAATTCCAGGTAAAACTGCAATGTCAAGCAAAAGGTACCCCTCAACCACAAATCAGTTGGCGCAGAGAAGATCAAAAGGAAATAATTATTCGAGAACCTATTCATGAAAAGTCAACTAGTTCAAATGAAAAGATCAAAGGTACATACATGTAGATTTTGAAAGTAATTTAAATGTAATAAAATAAATACATCGAGATTGCAGACTTCATTTAAAAAGTTAACTGTAATTTTTAAAGTTTCATAAGATGATTTTTTTTAATTAATATTCTTTAGTTTTATAACAAAAATTTTACTTTTTAAATTTATTGTCTGATGAAAAAGTAAAAAGTTTCTGGAATCCGAGAAAATACTTTCACCCTAGAAATGAAAACTAACAAATACTCTCTTCCATTTTTCTTTATAGTGCGTAAAGTCTTCGAATGGATAGGCGAGGAACTTAGTTTAACCAAGATCAAAAGAGATCAAATGGGCGTCTACCACTGTATTGCCAGCAACGGCGTGCCTCCCAGTATCAGTAAACGCATAAGCGTCGAAGTTCATTGTTCGTATTAAAACTTATTTTTTATATCTATTTATATGTGTGACATAAATAGTATATTAATACAACGTAATTAAAAACTAAAATTTATAATAGGTTCATCTATTTTGTATTAAATAACTATTTTATTATACTGATCATTGTATAATTTATTTAAATTGAAATTTATGAGAATATTTAGTAGTATTTGATAAATAATGTTAATAATACTCAAACATATTGTTGAATTTAATTGTACCTTCAATTATTTTAATTAGTAATTGTATCAATTATAACGTAATTAGCAGAAAACGTATAATTTTCAAATATTTAATTTTAAAGTACTATCGGTATAATAATTTTTATAATTATAACTCTTTTTTTAAATTTTAGGTATACGATTATATTCAACAAAATTATAACTTAGATTTTTCACATAAAGTAAAAGTTATTAAATATTAAGCTAGAAGCTATGCAATAATATATAAACTAATTTTTTATAGAAATACCATTTAAAATAATAATTGAATGAAGATAGTTTGTTTTTCGTTACCATGATATTTTTTAGTAATAAAATATCTTATTTGTATTGTAGATAAATAATAAACCAAAGAATAGTTATTGTTTCTTTCTAGATGATTTGTGTATTTTACACATATAAAGAATATTTTTTTGCTTAATGTCAATATCTTTACAATAAGATATTTTAAAAATCTTTATTAACTAAGATTTACTCATCTTATAAATTACTGTGTTTTACCGATTTATACGTAAATCAACATAGAAAACTTCGATATAAATCATAAAATGAGTAACTATAAAACCTAGCGCTAAAATGTATTATTGATTATTATCGATTTCCCGTAATCTGCACAAGGGGTGAAATCAATCTGTAATAAAAGATTCGAATAAAGTCGCACCCTCCACGCGCTACAAAGATTCCATTGCAGTATTTTCTTCAAAATACAAACATTTATTTAATATAAATATGCAGACATCAATTCGTGAATAATCGTAACCAATTTTTGCAATCGAATGTCAACACATACTATCACAATAGAACCATTAACAACAGTCGCAAGAAGATTGCATCGCAGCGCAGTTATAACGGTACGCATCGAATGTATTGTAACCTCCCTTGTTCACAGTTCCACCAGTGATCCACGCACCAAATCAACTGGTTGGGGCACCTCTAGGGACAGATGTCGTCCTCGAATGCTTCGTCGAGGCCTCTCCCAAATCGATTAATTACTGGCACGTCAACAATAACGGTGAGTTTGGCCCTGACGCTATTTTTATATGCACTTTCTGTCAATATTACCGCAACAATGAAACCTAAAAATTGCTGCATTGCTCCTGAATTTTGCAAGCCTATTTTGCATTAAATTTTTTAACTATCATTCGAGACAACCAAGGAGCGTTTCTCAAAAATCTATACTTATTTTTTCAAAATGTTTTTTTCAAAAAGAATCAATGATTTATTGCTCGCGCAATACATAATTTAATGATCTGCCGATATTCATTACAACTTTTCTTTTGCCGTCTTTCCACAGTGTAATATGATGTATGTACTTACTAAGCTTTGGATATAAAAACTTTAGCTTATAAGTAAATATACAGCATTATATTTTTCGTAATTTAATGTGATTTTCAAAATTTAAATAGATTATATAAAAAAACAATTATTGCAATATTATCAGTTGTTTCTTACATGTATAAAAAACAACTTTTATTATTTAAACTATTTCATATGGAATAGATATTGATCAAAGTAATGTAGGTTTATGTCCATAGCTAATTCAATTCTAGATTGTTTGGGGTAACCCGCAGATTTCGTAACGGTACTGTTCAATGGCAAACTGAATTGCTGTAGTAGATATAGTTGTTGACCCTAAAAGAATAAAACATCACTAAATTGCGCATATTTTGTAAAATACACAACACTTACGATATTCTTCTACTATTGTAGTTTAAATATTGTTAATTATTATAAAATATGAACTTAGTTAATTAGTATTGCGGCATATTATATTTTAGAGATAATATTATACAGAAATTCATTGACGATCAATATAGAATATTTAAAAAACAGAATTTTCTAAATTTGTGTATGTATTGAGAAAGTTGGTGACTATCCTTAGGATTAAAGGTACCACCTGCAGCAAACAAATTTTGACAAGATGAGCTTTGGCAAAGCTTTCGAATCTGTTTAAAAATGAAACTGCAAGTCCTTAATTTCATTCCATCCAATACTTTTTTGCTCCATAGCTTTTTTCTTGCGGCTGCTGCGTTATTAATAATTTAAACAAAGCATCAAGGTAGACCGATCAATATTTTTCAATATTATCAAACGGGCTGACTAACAACCAACAAGGAATCGAAATGGAGCACATCGTCATAGGTTAGCGTAGACATTCTAGCATAAAAATCTCAAGCACCTTGGTGCAGTGGTTCAGTCGCGAGTCCAATACATCCCAAGAGCGATATTTAATCCTTGGAATCTTTTTCATTCTCATTTTTAATTTCCCGTGCGCCCGACTAAGAATCACAGTAATTTTTAATAAGCCGTAGCTGGGCACAGCTCGAGCGGAACGACACGTCGAAATCGAATCCCCGATAGCCGCGCAAATAGCCATACCGCCGATCCGTATAATTGCGACGATAAAAAGCACATATCTCGGGAAACAATAGGCGGCCGCTCGGCCCATTGTCCTTGCCCTCGGATATTGCAGGGGCGCGCCGCCGAAAGAAAAGGAGGAGCTCGAGGCCGATACCGGGAGGACGGGGGCGGGAAATATCTGGCCCCGGCGGCGGCGCACTCCGGCGAACATGCGAGGCACGGCGCGCGGCCCCGGGGCGACCGCAGCGTTAAGGCTCCGTCGAGTTTATTAACTCGCGGATCGATGCCCGGCCGGCGGATCATCCCTTTGTGGGCTCACCGCGCGTTACCCCCCGGGCCAAATCGCCTGGAAGAAGGGCCGCGACGGGGCGGATCGCGCGGGCGCCCGGCTAATGGCTCGCCGGGCGCGCGCCACTCAACAAGTGCCGCGCCGCTTCCCGCCGCCGAGTGGAAAATCGGTTTTACGGCCGCCCGCCGATTTATATCGCCGCGGGCCTTTCCCGGCCCCGCCCCACGCCTACGGCGCTTTATTGGAATTCGGCCTTTACGCGCTCCCACGTGTAATTTACCTGGCCGAGATAGCCGCTCTGTACAATGTTATATGTTATATGACAGGTGGCTCTGCTGACTTGACCGTTCGTTTCCTTGGTCGCTTTTTGAAAAGGAAGCGCTCGTGATCGTCTTCCCGCCGGAGTTTTCAATTCCCACCAACCGATATCGATTGTCGAACTTATTAGGAAACTACTCGTACGTACAGAGATTACCCATCGTATCCTTGTCAAACGCTTTTTTATAAATTCCAAATAAAAATTTCAACCATTTTGATCGTTCTTTGTATTTTATAATTTTTTGGAAATGCGATGAAAATTTTCCCTCTTCTTCTCTTTCCGTTTTTGTTTCCACATTTTCTTGTTTTGTTTTTCTATTTGGTGATATGTTTAATTACTTTTAAAGAAAAATACGCGAACGTAGTTTTGATTGCCTTTTATTTATAAAAATACAGAAAAAATATTGAAATCATGTTTATCTATAGTTTTATGTTTAGTTTTTAAAAGTATTATTATTTGTTATTAATGATAAAAGTGTAACATTTACACGCATAAAATTTTTTTATCATTTTTCACGACTAACTTGTCAATATTATAAAAATTAAAAAAATAAGTAATCTTGAAAGAAAATATGTCGCGTCCTTTTAACATATTGTAAATCAATTATTTTATTAGTTGTCTAAATTAATAAAGCTATTCAATATACCTTTTAACTGACAGGGTCATATTGGACGGGCATCTCAAAACTTGTTTTGCAACTCTAATATTCCGGAATTAATTATTCATCGACATATTCTATCAGACTATTATATCTATTATAATCATCATAATCTCGGAGATATTTCGGCACTTTTACCTCAATATTTATGTAATAAAAATATTCAAAGTATTTTGTAATCTCCAAAATCACATAGATAACTAGTTAAATGGTAATTTTAATTATTTATTTTAAGATACGCCATTATACTCACTGTTATCAAACTATTACTAATAGTAATTTTGTAACCCAAATCGCTTGTAGAATAGCCCGTAAATACTGATATTTATGCAAAAAAAATATAAATATATACATATATCTATTGACAAATTATAATTCTCAAGTTTCACGGTAATTAAGTTTACAGAATATTATGAAATATGTTAGAAAAAATCCCAAGTAATTCGGCGGTCAAGAAATGATAACTAAGGGGCCAACTACTGGTCAAGAAAAATGGCATTCTTTCAGCACAGCACTTAGTACTACAATAGTGTCGAACTTGATAGATTCTATCAAAGTTGTAAGGAACAATATGTGGGAGTCGAATTCTTCTGATCATTTCAATAGATAAACAAGTGCAGATGAATAATTTTTATTATAAATAGCTCGTATGCTCTCGATATTGGTGCAGCATTGTTAACAATGACAGATTCGGAACGACATGCGATATAGAAAATATAAGTAGACAGACAAGTAAATTAGAAACTACCACAAACGTAATTTGATTGACTTAGGTTCGTAGCATACAACATGAATAATATTTAATTATTTAAAGATATCTATTAAAACCGGTTATCTTATTAGTGTATTCACGATTCTACATTTACACATATTATTTGATTCCTAAATATTACGCTATCTAATCAAATAATGACAAAAGAAAAAATATTAAAAACGTGATTAATTATTAATAATACGAAAAATTAATATTTATGATAATAGGCAAAATATGAGAGCAGAGTCTACGTCATGTGGTACTACGAATCTCTCGCTGCAGTACTATGAAGAAACCCTCGATTTTATTAAAAACTATTAATATTTTTGCAGCTCATCTACACTGTTACACTTTTAATTGTGGCAACATCTGAAGTATATAGAGCAAATCAAGTCCCTGGTTATATGATGTACATAGTTCCATTATATCCGCTCGAGAAGCGAAGCCCTGGGCTCGTGGATCCAGGCGGATGCCCCGCGACTCTTTCGCCGCCGATTGGCCGGCCTCGGTGCTCATCCCTGGGAAATTCGGCTAGGTTGAACAGTGCAGCGTCCGTAACGTGATATCGCGGGCATGTACGCATGTGCAGCGTCGCTTATCGCCGGGCTTCCGTGGATAAACTCGCCCCCGGTGCTTCCCTTGCGATGGATATGTTTATTGGGCTCGCCCGACGATTCGCGTCCCCGCCTTGCCGTGGCTTCCCTCCCGCTCCACTACCCCGACGCGGCTGCTCGATTCGGACTTTCCGTTTGTATAGAGTCGATGTCTAATTCCCCAGTGTGTCTTTTAACAAACTTTTTAGCACCATTTCCTCGTTCCCGTATGCAGCTTAGAAAAAGTGAGATGAGAAACAAATATAGAAGGCTCCTGTTTAGATATTGTTTACCAATGCTAATAATTCCGGGGGGCATTTGTGTTCAAAGGGAGCATGATCATCTCCGGTGGTCGGCACATCGTCCAGCTGATTTCGAAGACTCCAGGCAAGGGCCACTACAGTTCTCACTCCAACTTCAACTTCAAATTCAAGATGATCCTAACCATACGTAACTTTACCAAGCAAGACGTGGGGAGCTACAAGTGCACCGCCAAAAATTCCATCGGCGACTTCGAAAGCAACATTCGTCTCTATGGTAACTTACTAAATATTATAGTCCTTTCATAAAACACATGAGTAATTCATAGACACATGAGGTAAAATCTGATTGTACATGCTTTAAGCGATCATACGATCATCGGACCGATCAATAAATTATGAACATCAGAAAATTGGAATTGCTAAAATCTAGTTATTTTACCAATTCCATAAATTCTATATGTTTTATGATTTGAATGTTTTGCTGACACAGCGCGTGCATTTGTGGCCTGGAAAGAAAATCTGGTATAAATATCGACGCGTTGAGCCGTTTATTAGAATTCCGTGTTTGGCTTTTCAATTAAAAAATTGATGTATGTTTAATCTGTAACATTGACCAGTCGGTCGGTAGACTATTTGCTTTAAGTTTCATGTTTTATTATTTCTGAGTTAAGCCAAACATGTAGAGCTTATGAATAAATCGATGTCTGACCAAGCGTGGCATTGTTCTACTTGCATGGGATACTAAGTCGCCCAGTGCTCAGGAATCGAGTAAATTAATAAATCCTTTGAAAATAAAATGCGTTATTGTTGAAAGAATGATATTTTGTTGCATTTCGTACACTTTTAAATCAAAATTGAAGGTATATTTTTGAGATTCATACACTTGCCATGAAGCCAATGTTACGGAATATTACTTGAATTCCAATATTCGACCGTATGAAAGTTCGTGGTTAGAATTTTCGAGTGACTCTTTTATTTTGATCGATACGCGAGACCCGATAGTGCAAACAGCCAATTACCAAAGGTAATGCAACAGCCGAACAAGCGCGACTGTAATGCACCAGGGACAACAAAGTAACGCGTTGTTTCGCGTTGTTTCGTTGTGTATTTTTACAAGGGAAACGAACCGAATTAATATTCCGAAATGGGTAAACATAGTCGGGTGCATGCATCAGAGGAAGCCGCCGTTTGTCCTGGAAGAATAACAGGCGGCGATTCTTATGCGGCGCGAATCCGAGTTGCCGGGGAGAGGAGCAGCGCAGCCGAGTGGCCCCTCGCCTCCTGGATAATGCGAGCCGGCTCTGGGTCAATTCTCGAGCGACGCGTGAAATTCCGAGCGGGCGGGTTAATTCCGGGGCGAGGCGCAACGGGCGGAGGAAAGCCGGAGGCGGCACGTCCCGGGCGATACTTCCGTCGGGGCGCGCACCCGGGGAATCGAAGTCGCGGGCATTAGCCCCGCTTAGGCGGGGGGGGGGGGGCCGATCGTCGCGCGCGGATGATTCGCCTAAGGAGATTTCCTTATATTCGCGGCGTACATGCATCCTCACTTTGGGCCCGGAGCCTGTCGGGATTTGGGCGAGATAAGGCGCCGGAGACGGCGCCGACACGCGGGAATCTCGCGCCTCCGGCAGGCTCCGCGCGCCCGACTTATTTCGATTTTATTTACCGCGCGCCGCGGCCGCTTAATGCGAACAAATGACGACGGCTCGAGGCCGCGGATTGTTTGGCTGGGGCGCGGCACTGAACGCACTGTAAACTAGCGTCGCCGCTGCCTTTCGATAACTGTGCGCTCGGGCGCAGTCGCGCGGGTCGCGCCAAATCCAATCTCCTCGCCCGTCTTCGCCCCTGTATGTTCAGCGCTCCCGATCTTTACCATAAATTACACTTTCCGTATTAAGCCGCCCAAGGCTACGCGCGAGTCTGCTTCCCGCGCCTTTACAGATGCTGTTTATCGCGCGGCTTGGGGGAATGAAGTTCGGTAGTGCCGCGAGCGCGTCGCGAGTGAATCGCGTTTTTCAAATCGCTTTTTTGCCGGGAGCGCGAACTCGCGCGACCCTCCGGATAGATACTCCCGATCCCTTTTGCCCGAGTATTTGAATTTAGGCGGCGAATATCCCCGGCGTGAAAGAGGTTTTCGCAGGAAAATATTTTTTAAAATCGCTATTGCCAAGCGCGACAAGGACTTTATTCCGCACAGGCCCGTGCTTTCGAAATCAATATCGGTATAACTTATAAGCTCCTTTTGCAAGAAAATTCGTTGTAAATAACTTTCTCTACTTTTCTGTCTAATAATCATCGCGTCAATCCTCATAGGAAATAAGCTTGTTTTCATGCTCAGAATGCTAATCGAACCGAGTTCTAAATCCATCAACTTATCCCGTAAAACCAAAAAAATTAATTAAAAAACGAAACCATGTGTTCAAACGTGAGATAACTAACATCTGTACCCCTAAACGTACAATTAAAAATTTAATTTAATTAAGAATAGGCGTCCGGTAACTGATTTAGACTTTTAATTCTACCGAAAAAGTGTCCGAAAACTCGTGTAAACTTATACCAGGGAATGGACCAATTTTGTTCATGTACCTGAAAATGCGTCTTTTTTCGGGTTGCACTTTTACCTGCACGTTGTAATTACACGTTCACATTTTATTTCACTGGAGTTAATTACAAAATTGTTTACGCAATCCACTTTAGGGGGTCGGATTACATTAAAAATTCAAATTCTCGTGTTAAACATACTTGTAAGAGAAGTACGAGTATGTTCACTCGAACAAGCTAATATTTAAGCATGCGTTAATTATAATAGAACATAAAAAGATTCAAAGTCGAGAGTGATCATAAACAGAACAACTTCCAAATGTTTTTTGCGCATTAAAAATGATAAATTCACCCAGAAGAACGAGAGAAGGGACTTTCGCGATAAGATGAATGGAAATTGCTCTTGAACGCATTAAAAACCACAATCTTAAAAATAAACCGACCTTTATGCGCTAAGAAAGTCAAAGAAAGTGCATTTTACCTTGAGTTCTTGTGTTGAAAAATGGACCTGTGTTTAAAGTTTAAGTAGATGTACGTACAGCTCCGTGTTCATCGTTTTAATGTTATTAATGCAAGAAACATTTTGCAAAGTAATAACTGATACCTCAACTGACGTGATGCAAGCTTGATAAATATATTGCCACAATATAAAAAAACCGAACATTTGAAAAGCATGAAAAGTTCAAAGGTCAGCATCGAATCAAGGCTATTTCCGTCGTTATCCGATATGCGTTATATCGGTGCAGAACGACGTACTTTATTCCACGGATCCGTATCATGCAGAGCAGTAACTTTTTGAAGGGCCCTATGCACGCGCCCGTCCATGTTTTATAAGTATTTAGCCACATTTAGCCCCTGACGAGATGTTGAGCCGCCCTAAAGCGACGTTGCGCGTGCGACGCCCAATGAAGCAGAGCTCGGGAAGTCGGACCGATTAGAGTCGTCGAGTGCATCGACAGCTCGAGCGGATGCACAAAAAGCCCATTGATGAGGCGCGTAAATTCTTAATCAAATGGGCGGTAATCGATCGTGCGGTCGAGGGCCTCCCGCTCACCGCTGCAGTCCAGCGCATCTCCGCGCTTCATTACTCGGGGGTGGGCGGGGGTAACTGCCTCGGCCAGCCCCCGATGCTGCCGCCCGAGGCGCCCGGGCCTTTTTGCGCCCGGGCAATCGCTTTTATTAGGCGAGGCGGGCGCGTGGGGCCACTTTGGCCGCGCCTCCCGCAGACGCGAATAATTTGATAACCCGGCCGCTTTCCCTCTCGGTTCATTTGATTAAGCTCCCGGGCCGCGGCGACGGCGGCGCCTCGTCTTGGTCGCCGGGCCGAGATTGTTCGGATCTAATGGAATTAGGCCCCGCGTTGTTTGTCCGGCGCGGCCCCGCGATTTTCCAATTAGCTTGCGCGGATTACAATTACAAATGGGGGCGGCGCTCTGTTGCAGACATAACGAGCGCCGTGCAGAAGAAGCAGCGGACGCCGAGCGAGCCGGCGTACGCGGAGCCGGAGGCCGAGGGCGAGCAGCGCCGCTGGCTGGGCGAGCCCCCGGGGGAGCCCGAGCGCACCGACAAGACGCGGCTCCACCTCGCCCTGGACAACACCGTCCTGGGGCAGACGGGCGAGGCGGCCCAGGCGCCGACGCCGGGGACGGGCGGCCGGCCCCGCGGTAGGCGGCCCGGCCTCCACTCGGCCGCCGGCGCCCCGGCCCCGGCCCTCCCGGCCCTCCTGCTGCCCGCCCTCCTCGCGGCCGCCTCGCCGCTGCTGCGCCGCAGGTGAAACCCCGCCGGTCGCCAGGCCTAGGGGACGACGCTCCTGCCCTCCTCCGGCCCCTCCTCCCCCAGGTATCCCTCTGGCCCCGCTTCTCACTGCGCAGCTGCCACCTGCGTGTCCTTTCGTTCGGCCTACTTCCTTCCTCGCCCGCAGCGGCTCCTCTCGGACGCTTGGAAATCGCCTGAACGATTGCTTGTTTCCGGCAAGTCGCCTCGCTATCTCTCCAAACGATTCACTTACCGCTTCGTATTCATAAAAACTTGCTTTATTCATGAATGTCAAGGATTCGTTTGAGCTGCGAGTTAAATACATACACAACCTATATGACGAATGCATCCGGCATTTCGATCGATTAGTCGTTAATTATTTTCCGCGAGTAGACAAATGTTCATTAAATATCTCATGGTTAATTATGATGAAACATTTATGTTCGTTATCAATTTATTGCGCGATATTAACAATAATATTAGTTGGAAGAATCATTATCGACCCGGGCTCAAATGGATAAGAAAAAAGCTAGGCGTGAAGAAAAAACGAGCGCACGAATCAACTGGTTGTTTTAGAACGGGCAATGTACTTTAGCCTGTACTAAGTTATCAAATGCTGCAAAGGGAACTTAATTAGAATCCCATTGTTTACCGGCTCGTTTGACCATCCGTTGTTTTCGGCCGCTTCCTCTATAGCGTGCACTCTGTGCGGTGCAGTCGTGCGGCCGTGCGGCTACGGCGCAAAACGGGGGCCGAACGAGCCGGAAGGCAATTCATAACCTATGTTCTACATACTTGAGGACCAAAGAAAACGGAGCGGAACACCTAACCGCGCATGAATTCCTAACGACAGTTATAGTGGCTAATTCCATTGGATTTGCGACATTGATCAAATTAATTTAATAGCATCTCTATTCTTCGAATTTTGGATAATCTATAAATAGTCTAATTAATGTTGAACGATTTGCTTGCATTTCATAATTTTAAATAATTAATGCCGCGACCTTTAATAAACCTTGCACGAGTTGTTGCATTAATTCATGGGCTAGTGACAAGAGTATAGCATCTATTAAACAAGAATGCGAAAGTTAAATTACTTTATGAGTGAGTGAAAAATTTATGAAATATTTAGAGGGTTTTTAAATTATAAGTGACTATGCCAGACGGTAATGGATAGAAGCATCAAATATGAAATTATCGCAAACAAAAATTAATACCAAATTATAAGAGGGCATTTTTAAATCGAAACATTTGAAACAAAAGCTTCCTTTTTGGAGATAAATTACGGACATACCAGCCAGTCATACTGATTAATTTTTTTACCAACCGCAAGCGGATCAGAATTAATGCCAAATATATTTAATACTTCCATTGACATGTTTGTTTCGAGTCTTCTTTCACCCTCGATAAAACGGTTAAAATTTATTATGTAGAATTAAGTGAAACTTATATATTACCTAAAAAATATATCGAAGCGAGTGCAATTAACTATTCAAGCTTTCATTATTGGATTCATAAGATTACCTAAAATTAATTCGGACACAAGGTTCTGCTAGTAAAAGTTCCCAAAGTTTAGAGCATCCTCGTTCATTTAAAACCTCCTCCACTGCATGATCTTCCTTACATTGAATATTCTCGTGAACCGAAATCAAACAATTATATTTATCAGGGTATAATAAGAGAAAAAAAGGTAAATCGCTCACGGAAGTGTTCACTTAGAGGAATGCGGGAGAAAAATTCCAAAGGCTTAGGGGAACCCGAGACGAGCTTGGCATGCAGGGATCCGCAAGAGTGTCACGAGAGCCATGTGATTCCATAATAACTTTAAGCGCGGCATTAGCACGAGCTATTCCCCTTTACTCCTGAAACGAAGGTAGGGAAGAGAAAGCGCTTTTCCTTCTCTTTGTTTCACGTTGCGCTGTTAAATATTGCACAGAACGTATAAATATATACATATATATATATAAATATATACATATATACAAATGAGGAAACCGTAGATACGTAGGCGTCTTAGTGGTACGTATTGAGTTGTTTCTCATTTTCCTTTGTAAAAAATGATGTATCGATTGTTATGCGCTTGGTGTATTGAGGAATCCGACGTTAAGCGAGCGATCGCTGGCTGCGGCTGCGGCTGCGGCGCCGCCTGCAATGGGGCCGCTACACGGGCATATATAGTAGAGAGCCCGGGCGGAATAGGAGTAAGAAAAATGAGAGGGGAAAAGAAACGCATTTGTAACGAAGAAGAGACGTCGGGGCCCGGGAGCGGCTTATCGATGGCTACGCGAGTGGGGGCAGGGACTTCCGCCGCAGCTCCCGCTGCGATTTTCCGCCGCGCTTCGCCCTGTTACGACTGCCAATGCGACGTGAGCAAGTGTACTTTATGGCGTTATATATGCACCCGGGACGAACGGCGAAAAATAGTAATAAAGATAATAATAGAGGGCGCGTTGCGGCGGGAGGGGAGGAAGAGTAGCCGCAGGAGAGGAAGAGTAGCGGCAGGAAGGAAGCGGCCGCGCGTCCGTCTGCCCGTGGGCAAGAGAGAGCCGCAGGGGAGAAAGAGAGGGAGGGAACGGGGCCGCCGCGTGCGCCTTTGCTTCCCTGGCTCCCGTGTTCATGGCGCAGTCAGAGTGCACGTGCAGACGGATTAAAGCCAGACTGCTATCTCTCGGTATATTTATCGACAAAGCTTCAAAAATCATGTGTACGAAATATTATTAAACCGTAGGCCAACTAATAGATAATGACTGTTAGACTGATAGTCTAGGCTACGGGCGAGGCCGAAGTATGTACATAACCTTACGATGGGTTTGACAATGTAAACAGTAATTCATGCTCCAATAATGTTTTCTGCATTGATGTGAGTAATTCCGTGCTTACTAATCCATTTGTTTTAGACGTCTTGCGTTCAAAGATTCCGTTTATCATTTATTTAATGGATACCTGCAGTTACTCAAGTATAATAAAATATACTATTATTAGCAGACAGGTACGAGCACAAATACTTTAAACCAATAATAACATATTTTCACTTTAAGCAAATTTTCTTCGACTTGATGGAGAATACATTTTTTAAATACGAGTACGGTACTAATTTCTAACAATATTAATTTCCACACTGATAGTCTTTACAGATGCTTTAATGAGCTAAGTAAATCAGGGAGAGAATGATAAATACTCAATTTTGTTCTTAATATAGAAAAAACGTAATATTTTTATATGTATATCACTACAAATATTTTGAGTAAAAATTAATTATTTTGTGAAGTGACAAGGTAGATGCTAAATGCTCGTAGTGAAAATTATTTTCTTCATGATCAAAGAAAATAATTATTTTATTAATAATTACGCGTAACGTAATAAACATTTATTAAAACAAGTGAAATGAAAGGATTTCCTTATTCAACCGAGTAGAGTTCATATTCAGTTTATATAATTTCACTTTATTTTCTCTTTAATAATTTAAAAAATTGCTAGACCTTTTGACTTTATGTAATGAATCATCAAAAAGTGGCGGTAAATAAATTATTTAGCAGGAAAAGAAAATTTCAAAGTAATGAAGAACCTGATGCGGTGATCAGAGCGATGTTTAGCAAAAATTGAATGAGCATATAATAAGAAGCGAGAACGAAAAATAAATTTGACAGCGCGGCAATAAAACAAGTGTGCGATATTTTCTCGTGTGAATCGTGCATAATACACAATTGTTTGTTATAAAAAAGCTAAATATATACTGTAACGATATTATATGAAACAAAGATTATATATATATGGAAGGTGAAACTGAAAAAATAAATATGACAAAAATGAATACGTCGAGCTAAAGAAACAAAGATGAAGTAATACCGAAGTCAGAGCACGAACGAAAGAAAGCTATGATGATCGATAGACAAGACCTACCAAGGAAGCATTGTGTAAAAAGAGAATTTTTTGTTGCCAAATAAAGTTGCGATCTGCATGTACTATACACGCACGAAAAATCTTGTTCAGAATTCTTTCATATCCTATCATGAAAAAATATATCCTTTCATATTTTTTTCACTATTACTTCAATTATTGAGAAAGAGTATCTTTTAACGACCACACGTTGGAAGAGGATACGAGGAAGAGAGCAAAATAATAAATTACGTATGAGGTGGACATTTATTGGCTAATAGTTTTTTGGTTTATTAAAAAATTTGCCGACTGGAGTATATTAAAATGTGTTTTACGATTTTTTAAAAATATAAAAAAACAAGTAAAAGTAGCGCAGTATTTTCTAAATTTCATAATGGATTCTATAATCGAAATAAATTGAAATGCCTCAGAAAAGAACCTCGAAGCTCGATGGGTAAGTACCATTACTCGTATTAATTCCTACTTGATAAATTACATGAAAATACATTCAGCAACCGGCATCTTTTGTGGGGAAAAATATGAAATTAAAAATCGAAGTAAGAGTGAACAGCATAATAAAATTTTCAAACAAGCGGTAAATAAGGAAGGGACGCGGCAGTATATACAATTATTTACATATAATTATCCGGAGGGAGAGGCCGGCTCGGCATCTCGCGGAGGATAAAGAAGGCGGTAAACGAGTACTCGCCGAGGTACTTACATCAGTCCTCCGGCTTCATAATATTCCGCGAAGGAAAAAGGTAAAGCTCGGCGAACAAAGGAGGGGCGGGGGGTAGAGGGACAAGGCAGGCGCGGCTGCCTGCGCGCAAAGCCAGACGTTAAAAGAATTTCCACAGCAGGTGGCGCTGCGAAATTGCCCCATGAGCCCCCGGCGGGACAAGTGTGGCCATTATCATAAAAAATGTCCCCGCACATCGGCTCGGATGAAGTCGCGGGCGGCCGCGGGGGAAAAAAATCGCCGAGCCGCGGGAGGGGCGCAGCGGGCGGAGGCCGAGGAATCGCGAGGGATGACCCGAGCGCGCCGGCTTAACGATCACGGAGGGACGCCGGCGCGCGCGCGCGCGGAGGCTGCACAGGGCCGTCAAAACTTTGCCGGAGCGCGGGAAATTCGGCTTTTCAGCGCCGCCGCCGCCGCCGCCGCCGTCCCTCGGCTTTCTTGCTCTGTCTGCTCGTCTTGGCCAAACTTCCATCCCTCTTACGTACGGCCATTACGGGAATTTGCTCCTCGGACCCTCGTAACCGCCTCGCGCGCTCGCTTCCTCTGTCTCCGGCCCCGAGTCACTCTCTCTTTCTCTTTGTACGATGTGCGCGGCTCGGTTACTCCACTTAAGACCCCGACCGGGGGGGGGGGGGCAAAGGGGCTAAGGGGCGGGTGGGGGGGGCTCGGGGGGGAAGAGCTCTCGTAATTTCTACACGTGCGCGCGGCTGCTGCACCTGTCGCGCCCGGCCCGACGGCCCGACTTAGCCGCTCTTCCCCCCCTCCCCTCCCCTCCCCCCGCGACTACTTAAGCGAAACTTATGCGATTGGTGGATTTCCTTATTATTTTAGACTTTTTGCCCACATTTTTCACCCTCTCCGCGCCCGGTCATGCCTTTTTAAACGGCTACTCCTAGTGCCGCGTTATTATCCTCGAGTATCGTTACTCGACCGAGTTACCTTTAACGTAACTGCTTTCCTACTTTTCTTTATTACTTTTTTCTTCCATCGCAATCAAGAGCTCATTTTATTGAAAAGTTATGTACTCGTTAAAAAGTAATTTCATCCCTTTTCTATATACTAATAAACGTTGTCTGTCTAAATTGTTGACGCTGTCATATGAGAGTAGGAAAAAGCTTAATAATTATCATCACCGTTTAACTTTTATCCCAGCGCCCTGTAAAGACCTCTTGACAAGCGCATTTTTATTCAAGCCTCTACTCGCCTAATATTGTAATAAGAGAAATACACGGGGGATATTTACTTAAACGCGACACTTGAAACGCGACACTGTGGACACCCATGACGTTGAGCATAACATTCAGGGACATTTTTCAAAATGCTAAATCCAACATTAAATGAATTAAAGGCCATTTTTCTCTTGAAGCCTTTAGTTGTTACATTTAACAGACCGAAATAAATCATTTGCATTTTAAATATTAAGCAAACGTAGAGCTCGTCTCCATCTCTAGTATTAAATAATTAAATGTAAACACTAGACTGTAAAACGAATAAGACTAGTCTGCATATGCATTACCAAAACCAAGAAACATAAACAATTATTCTTTGAATAAAATTACTACATAAATTAATATATAACGTTTGCGCTCATAACAATGTATACGTACATAGAGTTGCTATTCTAATTGCAGTTTTCCCAGAATATTTCAATTCGATTTATTGCGCGATTAACTATATGTTTGCATTGAAACACAAGCAGGTAAAGTCATTTTGATTAAAGCGAGGCGGAGGCGAGGTTTTTCACGTAGCGGGGAAAGCATCTACCGTTACAAAACGTACAAGTTGTCGCCGTGCACGAACTTTCAAGACCGAATATCAGAGCCGTAAAAGAAATGGAGTTTCGCTCCATTTCCCCAAAATCGCGGGGCGTAATAACGAAATTCACCTACACGAAGAGCGCGCTTTTTCTCCCCGCTGCGCAATCGAAACAAGCAGCAATTATTCCGCGGGCACACGGGACTCGCGCGGCAGTCGCGGAGGGCCGGCTTCAAAGTGCGCTTTGACGGGCGCAGTGGCCGCGGCGCATCCGAATGAAAAAGCCACCGGGAAAAAGGCCGGCGAAGCTAAGTGAGACGTAAACGGCGGGGCAAAGGGAGAGAAACGGCTCGCGCGCGTGCGTGAGCCGCGAGCTAATTAGGTCCAATTTGGTCCCCGGGGCCAATTGCGGCCCTTCGGCGGCCGGATGTTTACAAGGGCCGCCGACAAGGGCTTGGGGCCTCGCTTCTAATTTTCCTATGGGCGCCTCGTCGCGCCCCGCGGCCATAATAACAAGGCGCAATTGCGCGAGATCCTCCGCACAGTTGGCAAAAGAAGAGGAATAAAATCAGCATAAAGCCGTTCGCCGGGACGCGCGCTCGACTCGCGCCCGCCGCCGCCCCCCCCCCCCTCCCCCGGTCCGCCGCCAACCCCCGCCCCAAGCCCCGCCGCGTCTTTATCTTCGCCGTCTCGCGCGGGCGCGCGCCCGTCCTTTTACTTTAATTTACGATTTCTCATTACGCAACTTCGTTTGTACATTTCGCGTGCTGCTTTATTAATGCCGCGATCTCCGCCCTGCCCGCCCCTTTTCAAATTTCTTTATTAGCTCCCGGGATTTTCGGGCCCCGGGGATACGTATGGCTTGCGGGGAACGGTGATTAAGTGTAATTGTTAGTTACGCGTAACTGAATCCGCCCAGACGCGCGGATCGCTTTCAACTTTTATTATATACGCACTCGTTCCGCCTGGTGAGATTGCGTCCAAAAGTTTTAACGGGGCCGCGATAAAAATTTTAGGTTTCCTGCCGAGGCTCTTGATTAGGCGCATAAGGCGAGATGCGATGCCCCGAAGAAATGTCCCCCGCATCCCAGTCGCGATTGCGTGTAAGCACTGATTTACAATTCTTATTAATTAAATTTTCAGCGAATCCCCTTTTGAAATTGCATTTTTTACTCGTCCAATGGCTTGAAAAATTCAAACATTAATTGCGACTCGCGATTTTTTTACCCAATAAAATATGGGAGCCTATTTTTTGGACTGTGTATCATTTTTATGCCGTTAAATTTTACACGCGATATTTTTTTTTCTTCTCTCCCTTACTCTTGTCTGACCCACTTTCTCCCATGTTATATTTTTTTCACGGAACTGCGCGCTCTTTCTTTTTTTTTTAAAGAATGGCTCTAATCGCTTGGTTGATTATTTAGTAACGTGTGTATGAACCGTATAAATCTAAACGAAACCTAGCGTAATATTCTTACGCTTGCAAAATAATGAATTCTAACGCGACGCTAGGCTGGGGTGAAGGGTGAAAAAAGGAGAGCGACGACGACGGCGTGATTCCCACATTATTCCTTTGGCCACCGAAGATTCAACAGTCCTGAATCCTTTGAAGTTGAACGTCGGGGGCTCGGCCTCCTGCGCGCGACGATCCCGACAGGTCCGGCCCCCGCGGAGCCGAATGTAGGTCTCCCCGCGCACGATACGAAGGCAAGGGCACGCAGGGAAGGACACAGGACAGGAGTCGGGTGAGGCCGGGCGGCCGGGGCCACTTTTACTCCCCGGCAATTTGTCTTTTCTTCCGGTGGGCCGGTGAGCGGCGGCTGGTCGGCAGTGGCGGCGGCGGCAGCAGCAGCAGCACGCGCCCGGCCTCCCCGCCAAATGGCGCCGGCAGACCTTAATGAAAGTGCCGGGGCGGGTAAGGCGCGCGGCCCAGCGCCCGAACCCTTAAATTAATTCGCGATGAATTACGTCCGCGCCAGCTGCTCGAGTAGTTGTGTTTATTTATGAAGGAAGTGGCCCGATCTCCCGGGCGGCTTCCTCCGCCCGCGCTTTATGCCCGGGGCGTGCGCGAGGGCCGCGCCGCCGATGCCGGATCGCCGCCCGGATTTTATTTGTTAATTAGCCCCGGGGACGCCCCCATTCGGCCCGACTGGCGCAGCCCTCCCGCGAAAAGTTCCCGGCCGGCAGTTACAACTAGTCTAATTGCGCCGGCCCGCGTCAACTTTGTAATGATAAAATGGAACGTCACTCGGCAACTGCGGACAGCCGGGCGGCGAGGGGCCCCGGAGCCCGATAACCGCACTACCCCCCGCTTTTCGGTGCAGGTACCTACGCGTGTACCGGCGGTCGCGCCGCGGCTGAACGGCTCCGCGGACGCGGGGCCTTGGGCCACTTAGCGCGGCGATCGCCTCCCCGCCCGCCCAATAATATTTATACCCGGGGCGCGCGGGCCGGCTTACTCTATGCCCAAAGTTTTCTCGGCTGCTCCGGGGGATGATCCCCCGCAGGGCGGCGGCGGCGGCGCCCGGGGCTCCGCGCCGACATGCATCCGCCGGGGTCGCAATCTCGCTGCAGCGGAGGCTCCGTCTCCCTCGCGCACGCACGTGCACCCCGGGGTAAGAGTCAAACACTTGGCACCAGCCGGCGCCGGGTATGTGACATGAATATTTGTTTCTAATAAGATATGCCGCATAGTCCCAGCCGCCGTTTGACGTGCCTCTCCTCTCTCTCTCTCTCGCGCCGGTTTCTTTCTCCCCGGGCTTTTATACACCCGCTGCAAGGGGCCGGCTCCCCCCGCCCGAGGGAGGGGGCAAGATTTACATTGGAACGATTAACTGGGCGCCGGGGAGAATTTGCAGATGACCTTCTTTGGTTCCGGCGCCGGAGCGCGGCGCTCCTTTATTTTAAGAGCCCGGGGCCCGCCTCCGCTCCGCGCTCCGCGTGTATTTATTTTTCAAATTGCCCCTCGGTCGCCGGCTTTGCCGCCCCGGCGGAATGGCGATTTTCGCGCAGCCCCGCGAACGCATAAAACGTCTCCGGCCGCGCGGAATTCCCCCCGCCCCCCAGCCGGCGACGGTTAACGAGCCAACGCGCCCCCGGCCCGGGGATAAGTTTATGCAGGATGTGCCCGCGCCCTCTCTTATTAAGAGCCTTTGAGGCCCGCGCCCCCGCGCCTTCCCCCCTCCTCGTTCAATTAGCATTAAGATTTGTTTCGGCGATGCCTCTTCCCTCCGTCCCGAGGCCGCCGAGCGCCACTCGGAATTTTAATGCCCCGGTCACCTACTTCATCGGCTCCGCGGCTCTTGCTTCCAGCGGCGGGGCTCACTTACCCGCCAAATACACGCTGCGCTTTATTGGCCCGCCGAATCTTTACCCGTCAACTCCTGCTTTTTTGAACTTGAAAAGTTCTTGCGCCCACGGGTTCGAGCCCGCAATTCGGGGCAGGTGCGCCGGGGCCGAATTCCGCCCCATTAAACTTCGCCCTAGATACATACTTTCGGGGCTTCGCCGGAGCGCGGCCGCCTCCCGGTGCACAACGGTACACGCGGGCACGAGCACCGGTGCAATAATTGACCCGGGCGCGCAGTCGCACGTCGCGGCTCAGTGGACCGCCGCGTTGTTATAAACAATGCGAAGGAGGCGCTTTTGGGGGGTGGGGGCCGCGTCCGCTGCAGGTGCGGGGCCACGGCGCCGATAAATTAAAAAGCCATATATCCAGTTGGAAAGTGCCGGAAAGCTGCTTACCGCCTGATCCGGCTCGCGCCAACTCGCCCCGGATCCGCTCTAAAGCGCCGGCCGGCCAGACGGATTCCGGATCGCGCGACCTACACGCCCGGGCTTGAAATTTGTCCCCGCCGGGGCAAAAGAGGTAAGTGCGAAATAAAAGCGGACGGCCGCCGGGAGTTTAACGACGCCGAGGCGCCGGACGTCTAGCGCTAAGGCCGAACGACCGGCGAGGGACGCCCGGGGCGAGCCGTCCGCGTAATCTCGCCCCGAGGCCCGAGACCCGCGCGCCCCGCCACTGTAAAACCCTAATTTAATGGCGGCCGTCGGCGCCGTGGGCTAGACGCCGCTGCCGAGGCTGCGACCGCGGGCCCGAGGCTCAGAGCGGCCCGCCTGCCCGAGACTGCCCTAGCCCCGGATCTCACCGATCACAATTTCCCCGTCTTCGTTTCCCTGCGAAAGGGTGCAATTGTGAACCTGCGAGTGCGGAGGAATCGAACCGGATATTGTGGGAGTTTTCCCCGAGTTTTCCTACAATTAGAACGTCTATATTAACTTGAAATACCGCCGGGCGTGCGTGTATATTTAAACTGCTCAAATAGTTCGATTTTCAATTTTATTATAAAAACACATTTAAAATTCTCATACCGGCAAGACGGCCACGGATCGCGAAGACTCGAATAACCACTAAATATATTTTCTACCGCCCCCTTCTATTTAAAGCTGCAATTTTTCTCATTTCTTTCCCACAAAATTAAAATCAATCTAATGTTTAACTAGGGCGGACAATTAAATTGCTGCAAAAAATAATCAACCCCGTTGCAAATACAGGACTTGCGCATTACGCAAGGATCGAATAACAATGATAATGCAAGTCAGATTGCAAGTGACGCATGTATATACACTCGAGAAATCAAATCCTGCGATAATGCATCGACTAATTAATCGAGATTAGCTCGGTCACCTGTGGAGACGAACCTCCGGCCCGTGCGTGCGCCAGTCCACGGGCCGAGCGGGTCGCGGAGATAAACGGCATCGCGAGGGAGGCGCGCGCCGCGGAGATTTATTTTACTTGGCGGAGCGGACGGGCGCCGCGTCTCCAAGGGAGGACTGCGCTGCGCTCGTGCCCGAGGCCAATGATCCGCGGAGAAGTGCATTTCGCTTTAAAAACAGAGGACGCTCGAACGCGCCCTGGGTAATAACGAGGGCCGAGGCGCGCGTGCGCCGAGTGCGTTGCCCGCGGGCGTTTCCCCACGCTCGGCATAATGAATAAACGAATCGGGTGTAAGGCCGGCCAACGTCGCACCGGCCCGCGCACCTCGGCTACGGCGCGGACACGGTTTTAGGGATTCGACGCGAACGCTCGCAAACGAAAAGAATTCGAATTAAACCGGGGACGGGTCTTATTCTTGCTTTAGAACCGTCTTCAATTCGCGACGTCTTTCAAATTAAAAATATAATGGAGCTACTGCCAAAGGAATTTTAGTGAGCTGCGCACTTTTATACGGTTATCATGCTGCTAATTAGAGAAAGTTTAATGTTGGAAATGATCCTAGTAACATCAGCTTTTTTCTACATTTCTTATTTGATGGTACAGTTGTAAATCGTCGTGTCTTCAAACTTAAAAAGTAGTGAATTTGTAATCTTTAATCCTTAAATACTGTATTTGAAATAGACTATACATTTGACTGAATAAAGTGTATAAACAAATTAAATCATTAATACCTAATTGATCGTCGTGTTAAATTCAGTTTTTGTTGTGATTAGTTTTGAACCAATGATCTATCAATAATCAAGAACGAAATGATTAATATACTGAAACAGCATAGAAGATATTCTAAAAGATAAAATATACATCCTAATAATATATAACAAAAGATAATAGTTCAGATTATAAATTTAGCAGTAGTATATAGATCCGCAATTACATAAGAATGCCACAGATTCTGTAAAAGTTTTGTCTTTAAATAGTACGTCCTATGACTATGTCAACTGAATATACTAAAAAACTATACAGTTGTATATTTCTAAACCTGAAAGAGTGGTCGCGAGAAATGTACATTTCGAAAAGTAATTTTAATTTATTATTAAAAATTTGAAAATCTGTTATGTCAGAACTCAGTAAATTTTGATTAAAAAACTAGTCATTGTAATTTTATTTTTCTATCATACCATTCGCTATTAGTAACAAGTCTCGGAAATTTTTCTATTGATTATAATTTGCTTTACTCTTGTTGATGAAACAGTAATTCTACGTTTGTTAAATTTCCCTCGTTGATGAAGCCATCTAACTGCTACCAGAACTCTTAAGCGTGGTATTATCGACAAAAATACCCCATCGTCTTAAAAAATTGTTTTTTTTTTTTTCTAGAAAAACGTAAGGTAGCTTGATGTTCATTAGTGAACTAAGCGGGACTCCAAATAAAGTTTTGTGTACCGCATCAAAAGAAAAGAACCTGCGAATGAAAAGCAAGGTGGACGGTAAGAAAGATAAAAGCGCAGGTTTCATATATATAACACCTGCAGGTGAGGGTCGAGGAATATGCAAAAGGGATGTAGACCACGAGCAGAGCTGGGGCCACTTGATGCAAATCTGAGGCGCGTCAGTGTCGGGAAACAAGGCGGAAAGCAGGAGAAGTTGGGACGCGCGAGTGTCCCACCGGTGGCGCTGCCGCACCTTGCTACGGCCACAGTTGATCGCAAATGCGAGGCGCGCAAAACGTAATTGCATCCTCGGTATACAGGGGCGCCCTGTCCTAATGCGTATCGCGCTCGCGCCCTTGTGCACTTTCCAAATATCAATGGATACAGCAGGATCTTATCGCACGAGGTAAACGAAAGTTGCACTAATTGAACGAACCCAATATACCGCCCCCTTTTCTCGAATATCATACAGTCATAAATACTTAATCTTCGGTATTTTTATAGATTGTGACTTTTAAGAAAAATATATTCCAATGCTTAAACTGGTAGTTTATTCATTTGATTCTTGAGTCGCATTGAACAGCGTTCACTTGCAGTTTAATGTGTCTAATATAAGATACGTACGAAGCGTCTGAGAAGAAGATTTTAAAAATATTTAAAATTATTAGTGTTCTGGTTACAAAAAATACTTTTTGAATGTGCCATACTTTTTCATTTTATTATCTGATTTAATTTTATAATTTTAATTTCAAAAAATGTTAAATATAGTCAAAAGAATTTTTTTTATAAATACCATTTACGATGAACAAGAAAAGCCGTCAATCCGTCTATCCATCAAAAGTGATTTGGCATCCACCCAAAGATAAAAACCAGACATGCTATCTCCTGAATCTCTTTAAAAGCAATGTACAAATGTAGGTGCTATCTCGGTAAAATAAAATATTGGATAAATTAAAGTCTTAAATCATTGTAAAAAATTAATTTCTTCTTCCTTTCAATTAAAGTTCATGTACAGGAGAACTTACTTTGCCCTAACTTGTCCAAACAAGATAATTTTCACCCAGCGCATTATGAACTTATAAAGCAAAGATAATGAGTACAACGCATTAAGTGTAGACTCACAAAGACTCAAGAGGTTCAAGAAAAATTTATCTAAATCAAAACAAACTTACTAGGAATGAAGTTATTAGGCCGCAGATAACCAGACAGAATTTAGAAGTCTTCATAAGTAATTAACAGGGCAAAACAAGGAGAATAAGGAGTAGAGATTTGCGGCCTTCATAGTAACAATTAAAAAACAATTGAATCAAGCATTCTGGCTTTCAAATAATTGGAAAAAATTATCTGCATTGTTATAAAACTGACTTTTCAACACGTTGATGCTAATAATAATAAAAACAATACCAGTGCTGTCTTATTTAGAAGTAAAGCAAGGACCGACACGTTTCGGTGAAATGTACATCGTACCATTAATTCGATTGAAAAAACTTTTGATAGCAACAAGGGAGTAAAAGCATTATAGCCCTCCTAAAAGAAGAGGACCAAAATTTTCTACTCGGAAAACAAGATGTATTACAAGCGATGATTAGCTCTCAGAGTCGATGCAGCTCGGGCATGCGAAATCAACTGGCGAGGTCAGGGAGAGAAAGGAGGACGGCCGAGACGTTAAGGGCGCGTCTTATTAGGCAACCGCGGCGGTCGACGCGGACGACAGGAGGCGGCGCGGCGTCGTCTCCCCCGTAAATTTCAGCATGGAAATTGGACACCGCGGCTGCGTTGGCCGCCCGCGCGCTTTTTTGCACTCCCCCATGCCGCGATGGCAGAGCTGCTTGTGTATACCGAGCCAGGTTTACTCTATAATAAAACTAGTCGCATCGCAAACAACGAATGAAAAAAGGAGGGCGCGTTGCGTCCCTCTGATTGGCTCGCGAAAGGGCTCGTTTTTTAGTTTGGCTTTTATTCGGCCCTGGTTTATACTCGCCGCGGGAAAAAATCATTGCCCCGGGATTATTTACATTACGATGGCCAAGTTTTATTCTTTTCCTCGTTTTTCGCCGCGCGCGCCCGGCTCCTTTTTTTGTGGACCTGGGATTTTTTTTATCGTCTGCCTTCGAAAATTCGGCAGGCGCGTCGCCGGGACGCCCGGGAATTTTATTGCAAATATAGTTACTCCAAAGCGAAAGTCGATACTCTACGCAAGAATTTTACAAAGTTTTGGTCAAAACTGACGGGTTTTAGTTTTTTTTGCTCGGTCCAAGCGCGCCCGTGGTTTGTTTGAAGTATTACTACCGGTGAACAACGTTTTTATTTAAACTATAAACATGGCACTTATAGGTGGAGCTCCCGCAGCTGGAATGTTTTTGGCATTTTTTCGTTAAAGTATTTTTATTCCAATTAACCTAATTGACTTTAAAAAAAGGCTTCAAAATTTCCTATCACCAAATGAGTCTGCTTTATTCGTTAAAATGTCTTATGCCTTGAATTTCTTTTAAAAATGTAATTTTTAAGCGCGTTCATTGTCTTCCACCTAACGGTTTTCAAGGCTCCCTTTTTTTTTAAATGGGCAAGAGACAAAAATTCTTACTACTCTCGGTTCCTAAATTGAAACGAACGTATAATGTTTTATCACAGAGTAGAGAAACTTCAAAAGATAACACGGCCAATAAGACTACGAGTGACTTTTGGCGTATTCGAAGGGCACAAATGCGCCGTACCATTAAAAATGAAAATCAGAAAGTAAGATTTTCTATTGCTGGAAGAGGGCGGCACTTTGTGAAAAATATATCTCTTATAAGCACATGCAGAGCGGAGTTCCTCTCCGCCTTGGCATTTTTGAGGTCTTCCGTCGTAATTCAATGAAAAAAAAGAGGCGGATGAAAAAAGGAGCGAAGAAGGCGCGCCGGCGGCAGCGGCGTCGGCGCCTCACAAAGAGCCAGGGGGAAACACCATGGCCGGGCTCGCTCCCATAAGAACTAGGCCAGGGAATATATCAAAGGTGTAGAGGGAGGGGGGACGGAGGGATGAAAGGCCGCGAGCCGAGAAATCGAAAGAGAAGTCGCGTGCACGCGGGGCGGGATCCGCGCGGCCGGGGCGGGAGGGAAAGGGAAAGGCGGCGGCGGCGGCCGGCCGCGGGAGAAAAGGTGGAAGAGAGGCGGGAGGGGACGTCAACGAGCGGCGAATATGGTGACGGATGTAAAACCGAAGGAGGGCGCGCCAGTGGTACGTATTAGGCCCGGGGCGCGCGAGCGCGAATGGAATCACGCGCCTCTTATCAAACGTCCTCAGAGATTTCCCTGGGGGGGCGCTTTCGGGACGCGATTCTCTTCCCGCTAACTCTCGCCTGGCGCGCCTTCCTTTGCGGACTAATCAAACTTTCGCCGTCTGCCGATGCCTGCTCAGCTGTATCCCCCAGACCTGTCGCTCCCCCCCCTCCCCCCTCCCGCGGTGTCGCGCGCGGCCCCGTTTATCCGGCTCTCTTTATTGCCCTTATCTCGGGGGGCTGCGGCGCGCCTCGTATCTCGCGCTCCCGATGTACGTCCCCGGATTGCGCCCCGCCCGCCCCCTAATAAGCCCGATAAGCGATTACGTGCGGGAGAGCCGCCCGCGCCAAATCAATTTTCCCGCCTGGCCTCGCGAGGCCCGCGCGGCCAGGAGGGAGCGGTTACACCCGCCCGCTTCGGCTTTTTATCTTTCGGCTGACTCGGCGTCGCCGCCCACCCGGGGGCCGGATGTTCAACAGTGCACCGGCCTAATCGTCCTATTGAGCCACCTGATGGATAATTTCGATTATTATTCCCTTGAGATTGCAGGTATCTTATGAGTATCGATCGAGCAGCCGGCTCCTGCAGTAGCTCCCGGAGAATCAACCACTTTTCTGTAGCTGTGCAATCTTAATCAAGCCTCGAATATCCAACGCTTATCCGTTAATGCAATCAAGGGGATAAGCTGATTACGGTACCATTTTGTAGGAATGAATATTTTTTTAGTAGACATTACAATCAATAATGATTGAATAACAAATTAGTACGCAGATTTCTGGCTAGATTCTTCAAATAACATTTGTAAATTAAATATCTTGAAATACTTTAACAATATTGCATCATGCAATTTCCTACTCATGCGTGCTGACATCTTTCTTCCCAAACGGAGCAATCAACGAGCTGGGTCAATCCTGACGAACGGAAAGAAATCTTTTTATCTAAGGAACTGAACTGTGGAACTGCCTACCAGCCAATATTAAAGATATTTCGATACTTGTTGCTCTCAATAATTGTCAATAATTTGAGACACGGACCTAGCTTACATACCTAGTGTCATTTTGATCAATTCAAATATTTTATTATTGTACAGAAAAATAATAAAATTTATAGCGATATATCGCACTTCTTCACTATTCATCCTTAGTCTACTTGCTTGCACAAGAAATGTAATCGGATTAAAATTATGACACCGTGTACATTTTTGTATTTTATAGGATGTTTTCTATTTTTTGTTTGTGCAAAAATAAATCAAAAGGATATTTACCTGTGTCTGAGAAAAACCGTTCATAATCACATCTGCCTAACTCGGAGATATTAGTCAGTTTTGAAAGGAGCTTAAACATAATTGATTGAATAGGAATCCAATACATTTGGCACTACGATTGCAAAGCGGTTAAAAAATAATAATCTCCTGGTTAACGATTAATTTAGGTCAGTATTGAAAGAATGCACATATCATACATTATACCTTGGCATATGACTGTTAGTAATCTTATTATTTGTATATAGGAAAGAGAACGTCAATATTTCCAACGGCGGCGCATCGATCTTATTGTATTAAAAGAGTAAAGGAACAGACACATCGCGAGCAATGGGTGGAGTTGCGCACTGGCGCACCTTTAAAATCAGGAAATCGAATTTGATTCAAACTGCGGGTGTACGGGATTGCGGCGTGGAGGCGCACAGGGTCCAAATATCGCGGCGCAACGCGCAATCGCGCCCCGGCAAGGCACGAACAATCGAAAGGAAAATAAATTCGCTCACGCGAGCCGAGGGATTTTTTCCGCGCGGCGGCCTCGCGTGCTAACGAGGGCTCGAGCGCCGGGGGCCGGGCGCATCAGTCTTAATTTCCGGGCGGGCCGGCAGTGCGTAGACGGGGGAAGTCCCCGGGGTCGCGTGTCGTTCCGGCCCCGTCAGCTCGTCCGACGGCTCCCGCGGCCCGGGGCTTTTGGGGGCCGCGCGTAAAAGAGCCGCCCGAGGGTCGGCCTGATGGAACTGTCAAGGGTGCGCCGGCGCCCGAGGTCCAGCGGCCGAATGGCGCCGCGTCGACAGCGCGTGCCGCAGCCTCCGAATGGCCGGCCGGCTGCTAATCGAGTTCTCGCCGGGGGCCGGCTCATTTTTCTAATCGCTCTTCCCGGCGCGTGATCGGCTCTCCGGCCGATCGACTGCCCGCCGCCGGGATAAATATAATTCAGTCAGCCGGTGAATTATCTCCCGCAATTAGACAGTTGGCCAACGAGTTTTAAGCCCAGCGGGCCATCACCGCGGCCTCGCCGCGGGGACTCGTTCGAGCGCGATAAAGGCCAAAGGACCGGCGTCAAAGGTCGGGGTAGCGCGGCGGGCGCGCGGGGAGGGGAAAAAAAATAAGGCCGCGGCACTCGGCGCTCGCGCGGCCCGCGAGAGAGGATAATAAAGAGGCACTAACCAATAAAACAAAGAAAGGGGCCGGGCGACGCGCGGCCGCCCCGGAGGGAGACGGAGAGATTGAAATAAAAAGATGCGATAATAATTAGGAGAACAAAGGGCCGGGGCGGAATTTATTTGGGCGGTATATAACGCGGCTCGCGTGGCGCGGACTGTATAAGAGAAGGAGTCGGGCGCGGCGGGGGGGGGGCGAGGCGGCGGCGGCGGTGGCGCCGGCGCCGGAGGAGGAGGCGGGCGAAAGCGGACTAGAGGGAAGATAAAAAGGAGAGAGGGCGAATGAGAGAAATGGGCTTCTGGGGAGCCCGTGAAAACGGCTTACGCGCGCTACTTTGAGGCGCTAAACAAAGTCCGGCGCATTACTTTACGAGGGCGCTAGGACGTGATCCATTTCGTCGTTAATGTGACGTGCGAGGCATCTCTATAAAAGCCGCGCCGCCGACTATCGGCTCGGCCGTTTGGCCCACTCCCCCCCTGGCCCCGACGGCCCGCCGGCACGTCGCGCACTTGAACCCCTGCCGAGGCCGCGCCGCCTTTTTCTCCCCCCCCGCCGACCCCCGCGGCTCCCAACGACAATATTTCCAATGTTACACGTATATACGTAGATATATACACGTCTTCGCCGGGATTAGCATCGAATGGGGGCCCGGGGGCGAATGAAACGGGAGGCGCTTTATGGGGTGAAACCTCTCGCCGACATTCCTGCTTTACAGGATGCTCCGCGAGCTCCCCTCGGCAGTATAAGCGACAGGGCGTCAGAGAGTCGCGCGCGTAATGCCCTTAGCAAATTAGCCCGTGAAAAGTTTACATCGTTATCGAGCCGGGCCGGTTCTTCCCGCCGGGCGGACGGCGTCCATTGCGCAAACCCCCCCCGTCGCCATAGGAACCCGCGGCGCTCGAGCCGAATGTAAGCGGGCGCCGATGACGGGCCATTGAAAGGTGGTCCCGCGTGTTTTGTGCGAGTCGCAGGTGTTGCGGGGGCCGCGGGCGGGCCCTCAAGGCGCCGCCGGCCAAAGTTTCCGCGTCAAGGGCGTCGTTCCGAATTCGAAACACAAGCCGCCGGCCGAGTGTACACCGGCCCTCGCGGGAAGACGCGGGCGCAGACAAAGGGGCCCGCGGCCTGCACGCGGCGCGCCCTTGTTCCGCGGGCAAACACGCGCCCCGGCACCCGGGAGTTCCGGCCGCGGGCAAAAAAAAAAACACGGCGATAGTGCGCGCGGGGGCGGCGCGGGCCGATCGGGGGGCCGTGGAGTCGAGGCCTCGCCACCCCCCTCGCTCTCTTATATATGACGCACGGAGCGCGGTAAAATAACCAAGTCGTTAAGGCGGGGCCAGCCGCGCGCCCCGAAATACGAGTCAACTTTCCAATTGATGCTTCCCCCGTGCCCGCGGCTCGCGGCCCTTTTTTTTACAAGGGCGCCTCTACGTGCGCCCGAGAGAGCCTCTTTCCCTTCTTTTATTTTTATGCGCTTTTGGAAGTTGCCCCGGCCCGCGAGCCTCTTCCCGACTTCCCTAGAAAGGATTTCGTGCCGGGAGACGAGCCGACCGCCGCCGGATCCGCGGGGAGACTGTCACGCGCACGGCCCTAATGCCCGCCTCTCCAATTTTTCTCCCTCTGGCCCGACTGCCACAACCTGCCTATGAATTTTCGATCCAAACTTTGGGTATGGTTAATCGCCCCAGTGGTAGATAATGTCGTCACGGCTCCTTTTCCCTAGTTTTCGCGTGCAAGTGCCTCCTCGCTAGTCAAGTCTTTTGCACGCGCTTCCAACTTACATAAGAATGATTCGTGGCGAGAATCTTCGTTTGATGGCGATTCTGTAATTACGAACTGCTAATCGGTACTCCCCCCGCAACGGAATGTTGCCGTATCCCCGGCCTCCTTCAGCTCCGATTGGCTTTTTACATCCCCGCTAGTACCTTCCGCTTCCCTTTTCCAGCTACTTATTTATTATTTTAAATTTACCTCTCGCGTGCATCAAGCCCGAGCGCCGCGCGCCTGAAGAATGTGCGTGGGCCACGGGTGGCGCCCGGCATTTCCCTCGAGGGGCAGAAGCGCGCGGGCAAACGTCTCGGGCAGATCCGCCCACGTAGGCCGAGCGACTCCCCCGCGCCGGAGAGAAGCGGACCAGGGGGAGAAAAGTGGCGGCCGCGAGCCTCCGCGGGGAAAGCGGCGGGTGTGTATAAGCGGCCGGCGGCGATGTCCTGCGGAAAAGGCGAGCCGCGGGCGCCGGGAAAGAAACTTCCGAGAAGGGGATTGTCGAGGGCGCGAGCCTGCGCGCGGCATTATTATGAATGAGATTTGCACCGCCTCGCGGAAGGCCAAATATTTCAGTAAGCGGGGGCAAAATACGCTTCGACGTCCTGAATGTAAATAGGCGGACTGGGAGCCGAGATGCGCCGGCCCGGGTCCGTCTTCCGCGAATATATACGCCTTGGCGATGCCGCGCGCGCGCAAAGAGGGACGGACGACTTAATCGGACTCCTTCGTTACACTTCCGCCGGACAAATCGTGCGCGATTACGGATCAGTTGTAATTGCGCGAGCTCCGTCTACTCTGTTTTCTAATCGCCGGATCGGCTCTCCGACCGTCTAGGGCTTGCCTCGCTCCTATCCCCGTAAACAAGATTTTAAAAGATTTCACAAAGGGCTACAACTTGTTTACTGCTTTAAAATTGCGCTATTTGGCTTATCAATTCGGCTAAAATTTTAAAATAAATTTTTGTTATTATATGCAAAGTATTAAAAGACGTCGCAGAACAATCACTAGTGTTATTAAATATTTAATATATGTAATAGATGTAGTGTTTGATTTATTATTCTAAATACAAACATGTTTTGTTTAAATTATTGATTTACGTTCCGAGGACATATTGAATAATAACAACATCTAAGTCTTAACAGTTTTCCAATAATTTTATCCTACCCTACTTTATTTTTAGACAGTTATAATTTATTTAATTAATTTATTAGATTCATATACTTTAGCAAATGTTGAACGGAATTAAATAGATTATTTTTATTTGCTGAGGCCGAATGACATTTAGAACTAAAACGCTAATAAGTGAATAACCAAGTAAGATTTAGAAACCACGTAAACAATTAACAAGCGATTGTGTAAAAGTATATCTCGAAATCGACAATTTTGAATATTTCACTATTCGCCGAAGAGTAAATCAAATAAAATCATTTAAAAAAGGAAATATGTTAACAATGTATACTCCAATTTTCAGTTGAGCCTGTGACCTACTTTTTACGGCTACCTCGTATAACTTTTGAAAGCTCGTTTTTAGTAGGTATGGTTCAGATGATCAATACAACCTTTAATTATATTTTACTAAATCCTTATTTTTTCTGATTTAATTATTGAGGAAAAAGTTCCATCACTGTTTGTAACATAAAATCAAACTTTTCAAAAGATACAAAAATGTATTACAACTTTTGTTAATATATACCATGCATATGACTACATAAACGAAAAATGGTTGGTCAATAAATATATTGCACGCGTTTTTTACCAATCTTTCAGATAATGGAAAGGCACTTTACAATCATAAGGAAAGTTAAGAGTCTGCATTAAGTTAAGAAACGGACTGGAACATGTCTGATCGTCTATCAGAGTCGCCACAGGATCGTGGAGAAATGATTATGACCGTTTTTCGATGTTCACCAAGGATCTCCTCCACCTGATTTCGAAAAGAAAAGCCGAGAGTCAGCTCCATCAGTCTTAGAGATCACGAGTTTCTATTCTTACCCTGGGACAAAGGACATCCCTGTGTGATATACTCGAGTTAATTAAAAAGAACGGTCCTTACTTCCAGCCTAGAAATATTGTTCAAAGTAATTTTTTTTTGTTATCAACAGTTAATTAAATTTTTACATTTCAGTTTATACAACCGGAGCAGCCTTGTTTATAAGTAAAGTTAGCAAAACTGAATAAAAATGATTCATAAGCTCACGAAAATTTAGCTTCAAGATTGTTAAATTATAGTCGATATTCTCATGACATTAGAGAAATTTTATATAATTTCGTAAGATTGGTTTATCTCATAATACAATAAGAGTTAATTACGTTAACCCAAATAAATGATCCGCACGGCATACTTATTCTATAGGATTGATTAAATATAAGTAAAACAGAAATATTTCGGTTTGATAGGCGGAAGGTATAAATGATTTAACGTGTAAAGGCCATTAGCATTCTTATAGTAAAATCTGTATGCAGCCGCTTAATTTTAGCGGTGAGAACAATTAAGCAAGCACTTCGACCTTAGACGTTAGACAAAAGTAAAATTTCGTGTTTACCAAATTCGAAGTTTTTCATTTATTCCGCATTCTGTTTTTGTCAATTGTAATAATGCTGCTAGCATTTTGAGAAACTAATCAAGAATACGAACTCCAAGTTGATTGAAACAGAATGTAAATCGGACGACAAAAAGTGCAGTGGAAAAGGAGAAGCGACTTGGCGCGAGGCCGTAATTATTCCTGGGAATTAAACAATTTTCCATAAATTTACGCGCAATAAACTTTTTTGAAACAGGGAGCATAACTCAATTTCATGGCTGGCCACTCATAACTCATACCTTTTAGGTTATAGCAGTGCATTAAAAGCAATTTCGCCGCGCGGAAGGACCTCTAAAGCCCGGGAGCACGCGTTTTCCACCTTTATTTATTTGAAAAAGTGACAACGATCCTCCCAAGAAAGAGGTATATTTCAAATGCGCAGTTTATTAATGCAGTTTGTAAAAATCCCTCGGGAGCGGCGCGCGCGCGCGCGCGTGGCGCCCCTAAAAGGGGGCAAACACGCGCTAGGGGGAGAGCCGCGGGGAAAAGGCCCGGCGCGCGTCGCCGTGAAAACTTTGAGCGGGCATAAAACTCGGCGGGGCCCCCTAACCTAATATCCAGGGGCGGCGATCAAAGCGCGCGGGAAAAAGGGCGTCCATTAGGCCGGGGCTCCCGGGGGCCAATGGGCGCGACAGGCCTCCCGGCATTTAGCCGATCTGCAGCGCATCATTTAGCGGGGCGCGCAAAGTGCACAGGTGCGCGGGCCTCGGCCGCCTGTCGAGCCTCCCGCCACCTGCCCCTATTAATTTTACTTTACCGTAATCTCCAATTTGCGTCTCCTTACCTCGGCAAAGTGCGCGGGGCCCGAGACGCGCGCACTCGTTAGTCCCGGGCAAAGGCCGCGGGCTGCCCGGAGTCCCGCGCGCGGCCTCCTTTTTATATCAGCCACGGGACACGCGAGCCGCGGGCGGTTATTTTTCGCCCGGTATACTAGTCCGAGACCGCGGAATATTCGCCTGCGCGAGTCGGCCGCCGATATCCCGAAATTCGGAAGGAGAGGCTGCTCGACTAAAATATTCCCCTCGAGCGGCCGTCACATAATTTACTTAATCGAGTCGTTTTTGCGCTCCTCCGCGCGGTACGAGGGCCGCCGCCCCGGCGAATTTGTTTTTCCGCACAATGAACAAGCAGTCGAGTGTACACAAGAACGAGTGCAAAGGACGAAGATGAATAGGGTGGGGAGGAGGGAGGCTGGGCGGAGGCTGGGCGGAGGGAAAGAGCGAGCAGCGACTCGCCACCGCGGCAGCCGCCCACGGGAGCATGATGCTAATTAACGTAGTCGCGCAAGGACAATAAGACGGTGCGGTTTAAATTCAGTGTATACCATTATGCTCCCGTTGGCTTTGATCTTTCTTCCTCTAGGCCGTACTCCGGTCTATTATAACTTTACCTGCTTCGTGACTCGGACACTATTTCGATACCCGTTTGCGACGATTCGAAAAAGCTACGTTATCGGCTATATTGTTCCAATTTCAACGTTAGCTATTGTATGTCACGTACTTATTTTAAGATTCGATTTCAATTTCATTAGCTTATAAGAGAAAGTTCGTGAATAATGAGCCTAGAGTTTATTAATGTAAAACATCAGGATTGATACTAGGATTGATGAGATTTTTTTAGATTTGCCTTTAAATAGCCAAATTCTACTTTTATATAATGAAACTTACCTTTGAAATTTGATTTTCTAAAGCATTCATCGATTCAATCCGGCTATTAAAATCCTATACCACCGGTGGAAAATGACAATTAACGAACGATTTAGAGTCTTTAATATTATCTTTTTTTTTTATCAAGATTTGATTAATTTAAAATACTTCTAAAACAATTCGATGGATCATAGACAATTTTCTTGCAATCGGAGAAAATATTCATAGATCATATAATACAATGACAGGCAAAACATAAATAAATGTTTAAATCTTATAGAAACAATTAAAATCGAATTTACGTTATCTTATTTGTATAAATGTTTTTATTAAATATTGCTCAATTTATAAATATTGAAAGAATACCATATTTGATTTCAAATTTAGAATAAGTTGCCGCATACGCGCCGATTCTAAGAACATATTCTCCTAATTTTTATGCAACGACCAATTATAATGATCATCTTCAGTTTTAAGAATACAAAAGTTTCTATTTTCATCGTACTCATAGTGATTAAAAATAGTATGAATGTTTAAGCTAAGAAAAAAGATGGCAATAACAATTGAAAACATAAAATCACATCATATAATAGAATAATGATATCGAAACAACACATTGGTAGGCTCTGACAACTGTACATTTATCTAATCGGCTTTCAATTACTCGGGGCTTGCGGCTAGGCGAACCAGAGGAAGTATAGGTATGTGGGAGGCCGGGTCCAAATTAATTTTACCGCAACGACGGGGAGCGCAAGATAGGGCAAGGAGGAAAGAGTGCCGAGGCAGAGGTAGATCGGAGTGAAACGAGAGAATAAGAGGCGAAGTGAGCGTCGGCGGCGGGCCGCGCACATCTGCCCCCTCGATCGCGATAAGCGGCCGCGCTCCTGTCCCATAAAGATAAGCAGCAGTAGGCGGGCGCACACGCGCATGATCCGAGGGCGCGCGGATCTTTCTCTCTTTCGCGGGCCATCGTCGGCCCGGCCCCCGGCGCGCCCCCGTCCCCGTTGTTGCTGTTATCTCGGGCTGTTTCCTGGTAATTGTCTTGCCCGGGCCGTCCCACCCCCCGCCAGCCGCCGACGAGGCTTCGTTATCTCCTGAATTATTCAATAACCTAGGCCCGGACCCGTTCGCGGCCCCGCCGCCCCCGAATTTCACGCTGTCGGGGAAACAATGCGCGCCCCGTCTTTAATTCGCGCAGGGCCTCCTCGACGCCTGTCCCCCCCAGGCGTGCGGGCGGCCCGCGGTGGTGAAAGAAAAAATTGGTTTACGGCCCGCGCGATCTTCGGCCGGGCTTTATACGCCTCGTAAAGCGCGCGCAGCGCCGCCACGGAATTACCGGTTTCGAGTGGGTTTCCAGGGCGCCAAGTCGAGTGGCAGCCTCCCTGCTCACGAGCCTGAAAGATAAGGCTGCCGGGCCTGCCGCAACAAGTTTGGGGAGGCTGTTTTTGAGCTGGCGCCCCCAGCCTCGCCCGGCCTTAAATATTTCATCGGTGATGCCGCCCGAGATTCTGGTTTATTGCGCTCTCCGTGCACTGCACCGCGGCCCGCCTTTTATCGATGAAATTTTTTACGCCCCCTGGCACTCGCGGCAATCCGATTGCCTCGATAAATTTATCTCCCTGGCGCGCTTTATTATTTATAAACTTTCCTCATTATCGCGGCTAAATGAAGCGCAATATTCCTTTCTTTCGCTTTCCATGGGTGATTGAATCGCGTCGTGAATCGAACTATTCTTACGTGGCTCGCCAATATAAAGGATCTGTCGTCGTTATTCATCGCTCACGTTAAACTTATATCTTAGAGATTTTCATATCATTGGTGCAATAGGTTGCTAAATTATCGAATGCGATTATATTAAAAAACAATTAATGTACATTTTTGCTATATTTTACATTTTCTCGACAAAGAAGATAACTTTAAAAAATTAATAAATAAACTTTTTTAATTTATAGGTACAGTGAGCTCACTGTTGGAATTTTTATAAAAACTAACAATTTTTTAAACAATAATCAAAACTTCCTTAATTGTATTGAAAAGATTTTATTTTATGAATAGGCGCGTGCACATTTGCGAGTACATGAATACAATTTGTATAGAAATAAGATTGAAAAAATTTTAATTGTAGTATTCTAATGTAATTACAATCATTATAATTATTTTATATAATATATGCAGTAATTAAATAATAAAAAACTGTTATCAAATTATCAAAACATATTAATACATGCTATTATGTGAAATTTATTTCTGTAGCCTACAGAAGAAAAACATAAGATGGTACCGAAACATAAGGTAAAATGAAAGTTGGAAATGTAGTAAAATGGAATAACAAGAAAAAAGTACTTTACTTACTGCTATATACGCAAGTCTATGACGTGGTGAAAGCACTGAGAGAGAAGCAGGAGAAAAAACTCAATAATAAAAAAATAAGCTCGAAAATAACATTATTATTTTTTCGTATCTGGAACGAGAAAGAGAGAGACATAAGGAAAGAGTAGGAGCAATTTCGTCAAGGTACGGTACAGAGTGTCGTATCACCATGAGTTACAGATTCTTGTGTTTTTCGTGATACGTTTGATTGGTGGTACGTGGTTCGGGCCTGCAGCCAAGGACTCAGGTTTCCAGCTGTGCTTTACCCATGTAACTTGAAGACGCGATCTCGTAGCTGGTGTCGCTAATTGTAAAGGTTTTCCAAACGCACTTTCTGTTATGTATTTGTTACAATAATCGTAATTAGTTTACTAACTATAGGTACTGTTGCCGGTGTACTGCACCTTTAATAATATTATACGTCATAGAATAATTACTTCACTTACACCGCAAGCTTGTATACAATATATATTTAATAAGAAGACCGTATGAATCCTGCTAATTTATCCTACACAACCTTCACTTGTTACAGAATCTCGTTCAGCCCACTTCTGCAGCCCACAGTTTCAGACCACGCCTCAAGAGCTAGACAAGATTATCGCCAGTCAGGAGAAATTACGGACTAGTATATATGGAAGGTTTTTTATAGGACATTACACTCTGAATCGTAGGAGAGTACTTAGCCCTAGGGTTCAGCCATATCTTGTTGATGTCAACACTGAAGTTGATGCTCTCAACTCGCAGGGCTTCGCACAATGTTTGTATTGTAGTTGACCAACTCACTTTCTACTAACGAGCTTATTTCAGCACGGTCCGAATCACGCCAACAGTTCCCCGCGGCTACATGCTTCCGAAACTTCAACTTGACGCCTGATGATAGATGTTATCATGTGGCTCTTCTCGATTCTGCATAAAAAACCTGAGCTGCCGCTAGCCGAGGCCTTCGTGCGCATCGCTCAGCACTTAACTTCATCGTGAGATGAACGACTGTTTTGTCGATTAATCTTTCTTTCAGTAATCCAGTTTTAAAAATTAAATTAAATTCAAATTAACATATTACTTAACTATCATTATTATTAATTAATAAAAATTCAAATAAATGTATTTGAAGAAGTGAAATATATAGTTTTACTAACATGTATGATAGAAATAAATATTTTTGTATATAGTTTATGATACAACGCGTAAAATACTTATTGTCAATAAAAAGAAATAATACTTACGGGTTCCATTGTTAAAGAAAAATTGCATTTATGAATTAGTCTCATTGCTGCAAGTAATCTGATAATATAATATATTTCTAACGATATTGCGTTGAATAATAGATAAATATTGATAAAAAAACTAATTAACAATTATATACGTTATAACCGTGAAGAGGCGATCGTTGTTGCAAATGCTCTAGTAATAGCAGTCTGGGGAAAGGGATTATTACGAGTATACCAACACCGCCAAGCATAGGCATTATCCAACATGGTTACGTTATTAGCCGAGCAATTAGAGCAATTGAAAGCGAGGTTCAAACGCGCCATTTCAATAATTCCCCTCCGGCCTCGACCGCAGGGCCACGGCTATGCGAGCGCGAGTAAGGTGCACGCATCGCGACACACATACGTCGCAGGATGGGGCGCGGCTCAGAGGAAGATCAGAGCGAGTAAGGGATCGGTTGATCGGCTCATCGCAAGCGAAGTAATGGGGGCGAGGGCCGTGCTAAATCTGATTAGCGCCGAGGCCCGCACTCGAGTTATAATCAAGACTCTTTGGCGTTGTACTTCGGCCGCGGGGGCAGCGGGAGGAGTCGCGGCAGAGCCTCGGGGTCGCGCAAAGGGAGGGCGCGTGAAAAACAGGGGGCGCGTAAAAAGCGCGGGAGCCCCACGCGTACGAAGAAATGAAAAGGTCCTTTTGTGGGGGTTCTTTCTGCGGCCCGTTAAATAGTTAATCCGGCGCAGTGGCTGGCGAGCCCGCGGCCCCGGCTTTGCCCTCAACTTCATTCGTACGTTATAATTTTCCGGCGCTAATTCCCGTCCCCTTTGCGTGGGCTAATTTTTTCCCCGGTTTGCCTCTTTCATTTCGGCGCGCGCCATAGTGTATCGTCCCGCGCATTTCCCTCCTAAGCGAGTAATCCGATCTTGTCCGCCGGCCTGCAGCTCTGCTTTGGATCATTATACAATTAAGGCGCGCGCGAATGGGATTAGGATTCTTTCTGCCACGGGGCGAGGCCTTTGTGAGGGCTCGGGTCCCCGTAAAAGCCGCGCTAAGTGCAGCGGCCACGGCGAAAAAGGAGGCAGCCCGTGGGCAAGCCGCGCGAAACCGCCGCACGTGTGTAAGTGATTAGTCGAGAACCGAGAATGCATTATTAAAGTCACGCTGCCCGTATCTTCCTTCGCAGCCTTTTCTCCTTTATATGTTCTTTTTCTTTCGTGGAGTAGCTTACCACGGTTCATTGTGCCTTAAACTTCCTAAAAGGCAGAGCCAGAACTGTATATGCATACTGATTTATCGCCTTCTGGTTATTCGTAGTATAGACAGATATAGAATTCTGAATACGTATAATACAAAACAAATGACGCTTTTGCACAAATGGATATAATATAACTACCCGTGAAAATGCAATACTTACAATTACACTATCTTTTTTCTTATAATGTAACCGTTAAATGTGATCTTTAAAATATCATTTTAGCAACTCAGAAATTTTTATAGTTGTACCAATAATTTTTTAGTACCTTGCATAATAAATAAAGAAGAAAACAATTGGTTTCTGGTTTATTACCCCATCGATTTTTTAAGGCTATGTGAAGCAAGGCTTTTAAAATTATTATTTTCTTCATATTTAATTCGGTAATCGATATCGAATAAGGTTGAAAAACATTAAATAAAATTAAACTTACATTCTTAAATTATGTTGAAAAATCTGCAATGTATCTAATAAAAAACAAGTCATTTTTAAGTATATTTTTTTAACACTAATAGAAGAATCAGTTCTATTTCTAAACATTCTTCTAAGTATGATATGAGTTTAGTTAAAAGAATAGATACATATAACTAACTTTCGTTTTGTATTAAATATGAAACATTTATTATTTATAAATTCACTTTATTTCGTTATTGTATATAAAACACAACAGTATTATTAATTGTTTTATAAAAATGACTAAAATTCATGTTATGATTATATTTATTGTTCATTTATGAAATTCATGTAAATCAAAGGGCAAGATGTTGTGGCCAGTAATCGAATGAAAAATTTTTAATTAGGAAAATTTATTTCGTAATTAATTTATTTAATTTTTTAAATTATATAAAATTATAATTATGTAGCGACATTTGCCGCATAGCTAACCTGACGTGTGAATGCCCCTTCGAAAATCTGTAACTGCGTCATCAAAGTCGTTCGTCGATTCCTCGAATATGAGATGGAATTGTACGACTTCCTGGAAACTACGTTTCCAGCATCTTCAAGTGATTTAATATAGGGCTGAAGTATACAGTCCCAAGACCGCACGCTTTTGGCGAAAATGGAAGGTCCGCAAATCACGACAATTATCGTAAATTTAAAGAAGCTCGTTTTTCTTGGAAAAACGACAAGCCGCGAGTTGAGAGCCGCGGAGATTCGAGCGACGGAGTTTTAGCCCCTGGCGTCAGTGGGGTTCTGCGGACCCAGAGTCGAGAGAGTACTGCGCGGAGTCGAGGTCTCTCAGGCCCACTAAGGCCCAGCGCGTGGGCCGACGAATAATTTTTAGTCTGCCGAAGTAACAACCGAAGCACTTAATAATTTCAGTCTAACCATAATATATGCATACTTTTTTTCTCTATCCTTTTCCATTCTTCTACAAGTAGTCTACAAGTTAATTATGAATTCGAAGTAAGTTGTCACAGTTTAGATACAGTCTAAATAACAGTGTATCAACTTAATAAAAAACATGAATGTGTACGAGTGTAGTACATAAACATAGCAATAAGTTACACTATTAAATATTTTTAGAATAGAAAATACAGAAAAATGCGAAAATTTCTTTCAATTACGCTGAGAGTAAAATTAAATTTTTTCTAAAAATATTCAAAATGTATTTAAAATTTATTATGCAGGTTTATATGAGTATTAAAAATTCCTTGAATATATTTATAAATCTGTAGAGTAAATCTTAAATATACTTTGAAACATAGATTCAAGCTTTTAGTATCTTGCAAGCCACTCTAAGATAACTTGCGAATAAATAGATATCCAAAGCTTAGATTATACGAGTAAAGGTAGTTAAAACATAGATAAACTTGTAACTACATAAAGCCTGGTTAATTTTGAATTTTATTGAACAATCAATTAGCGCGATAAAGCACAGAAGATCGCACAGCTGCGAGAACTGCGTGAGACTGCGGGAAACAAGGGCACGCGCAAAGAGGAGCTACCGCGCGCGAACCGCAAGGAGCGGCATAGCGAAACAGCCGCGCCGGTCTTAATTCAAGCGGAGGCGTCGGAAGCGGGCCTACGGCAGCCGCGGGCGCGACGCCCCAAAAGCCCGCTTGACAAAGGGGCCGCGGGCGCCGGCGCATACACAGCCCGAGGCGCCCTATCGACGCGCCCGCCCCGCCGGATAGCTTTATCGGGCCGTCTTTGCCCGCGGCTCCGATTGGCAACACGATACAGCCCGGCCGCTTGGAAGCGTTCCAGCCGCCGCGGAAAGTAGCCGCGGGGCTAATAAACGCGCGGCCCACAATTACGCGGTAAGTGGGCGGCGATCCCTCGGGCCAATCGGATCCCGCGCACCGATCATACGCACACGCGCGCGGACTCGTTCGGCGGAATGTAAAGGACCATCGATCGGCCGGCCGCGCGCCCATGTAAGTGTATCCACTTGTTTCGCCCCGGAATCCCGGATGAGCCAGGGCCGCGTGGCTAACGAGATTACGGGGCGCTTTTCCCGCCCGCGGCTCGATACCGCCCGCGGTTTAAATATCGCGCGGGCGGGCACATAAGGCGCGTCCGTCGAGCGCAGACGGGCGCGTTACGCCCCGGCGGAAGAGGCCGGATCGCCCGCGCACTTTGTCCATAATTTAGTTAAGAGCGTCATGCGTGTGACGGGGGCGGCGCGGGCGCCGCCGCTGAATGGATCGGCGCGGGGGAGGGCCCGCCTGGCGCCCGGCCAACCCGCCCCCACCCCGCCCGCGCCCGTGTAAGTGACTTATTATTCGGGCGTTTATGCGCGCCGCCCCCGCCCGCCCCGAGCCCCGGCCGCGTAATGGCCTTTAACCGTTAAGGCGCGCGGCTCCGACCTCCGGATCCCGCTCCGGGTCCTTCCGAGGGCTCACGCCGAGTGCATATCTATGTATATGGTGCGCGCTCCCCTCTCGATCCGAGCAGTCTCTCCAGCCGAGTCGATGGAGTGGATCCTTGCGTCGGCCGCCTGCCTCGATGCTGCCGAGTCCTGCCCAAATACATAAGTTTAAGTAAACCGCCGGTGGTAATTAAAATGCTTCGGTCATGCGTGGCTTTGTACGCAAGGCATGCCTCCACCGAAGCTACGATGCATTTTACGCATTGAATTTGGAACGCACGAGTAAATGCCGGTATTTCGTTTTTAGGAGTAATTACGAAAAATTCTGCAATAAAGTTGATGCGCAAGAGTACACGCTGTATGACTTTTAATCGTGGCTGTATACGTTACATTTCATTGACAAGTGCTGCTATACTTCCACATTTTCGCGTTTCATAATTTCTCCATGTGCGCTTTAGTGGCCTTTATCTTCATCGACAGCCGCTTGTGTGAGCGGCACGCAGGCAGACAGTGGCGCGCGCGTTTTCCGGCCGACACTAACTTTAAATCGCGATCAGCCTTCGTTCGTCGTCGGCGGCTGTTTGGCCGCTCACTGGCAGACATCTCAACCAAACGATTTGCATGAAGGCCTTTAGGCTGCTTTGTCTGCGAGTTCTCTCGACAAGCCTTTTGACCGTGAGCGGCGGCTGCAAAGCTATAGGACCGACACCCTTGGTATCGCAAGTCGCCATGTAGCACTTAGGCTGTTTGTTTACCAATTTCACGCACTTTCCTCAAAATTTACTTGTAATTTTTCCTGCTCCCACCTCCTGTAAATAATATTTGAGTTTTCGAAGCACGCTTCGCGGCCCTTTGACCTCGCAGCAATTATAAATAGAATAGTTACAATACCGATTTTATAATTATTAACGATTTGAGTTTCTAAAACTTGTTCGCACATTTGTGTATCGAAAACAGTTTATTTCTTTGAATATAAATTTTGAAAGGGCAATTGTTAATAAAATATTTGATAATAGTATAATATATTGTATATTATAAAAGCAAATTTCGATTACGGTTACAGTACCCTTCTCTAATAAAACTTTGAATAGCCTCAAAACATGGAACGAGCTTGTCTCTGCGTACTTAACTGTGCATATAACTGAATTCTATTTTATATTTTTGACTCTCGTTAAAGCTAAAATAAATTTAATTTTTAATATTTTTCTTTTGTTTAATTTTAGAAATAAAACTATCACAAACACAACTTTTTAGTACTATTTAAAATTCGTCGCTTTAGGTATATTATTGACACCTATAATTATTCGATATTCTGCATTTGTGTTTACGGACTTTATTACGAGATGTTTTATAAGATTTAGAAATTTTCCTAAAATACCTTTTACAAGATATAATCGATTAAATACAAGAGAATTTTTACTATCACAGAATTTTTGGAAATAAGTCGTATTAAAAGGTATACTTTTTAATTTTCTATTTGAATGTTTAGACGAAAAACAAGAGATGGTGTTTAGAGGTCTCACGGGTATACATTGCTCTGTACACTAAGGTAAGTAGCGAATACTGTAAACATTGCAAAACATACTTATACAGTACAAAACTTTAAACCGATGGAAACAAAATTTACGCTTAAAATCATTAGGCGATATTTTTATGCTATTTTCCATACAACATTCCACATTAAATACATATATTTAATGCGGAATATTGAATGAGGAGTAGGACTCTTTAGGGTTGATTAATAAACTTTCAGGCGCATGATTAAATAATACAAATAATTAGTTGGCAAGCCACTAACTGCCGGGTGTAACTACCTTACAAAGGTAAACAAGTTGGTCAACGGTTGAAAGGGCGGTCCGAATCGCGCTCGCTCAAGATAATCAGGTCGCAGTATTTAGTGGGGGCGCGCGGGGATAGTCGGGGGTAGTCCGCATAATTATTTTCAATGAGATTAAGGAGGGCGCAACAATGGCACGGCTGCACCACGGCGGCCCTCCATTAATCATTCGCTTCTCGCAGTGCGCCGGCTCTCGGGCGGCTCATCGTGGAAAAACAGTTGACGCGGGGCGCATTTATACCAATAACGCGAGCCAACACTCGCCGGACAAAAATCCGACGGGGAGTTTCCCGAGCCCGCTAATCAGGGCGCATTAAGCCTGAGCCATTTGCCTTGGGACGCGGGGCCCGGCTCCTCCTACAGCTCCTCCGCCTTCCCGCCCAAGCCCAACTATTCTTAATCCGGCATTAATAATTTCCCCAGCCCACCCACTCGACGTCCCGACGCCGGCAGATCTCTCCAACTTTCGCTCCCGCGCGCCGAGTTGGCGCGCAGTTGTGCAAGGGCCGCGCCTGCCTCCGCTATCGCGCCCATTTTTTCCCACCCCTCTCCATTTTTACCCCGCTTTAAATTTATTAATCCAATCATTTTCCGCTCGCCGATTCCCTTTGTTTCTCCGCTGGCTAAATAAATGAGGAGAAACGTGACTCGTGTTTACTCTCCTATTTACCCTTTGGCTAAAGAATATACGCAAAAACAATAAAAAGCAAGTGGTGTAATTGACCTGGGAGCTTTAATATAATGCTAAAGGTTTAAATAAGATAAATGTTTATATAGATTTAAGCCTTCTTTTGTTAATATTTTGCTAATTAGATTATTAACAGATGTATGATTTATTAAATCTAAAGTGAACATATGTAGATATGCGTATGTAACAAATTGAAGACTCAAAAAAGGAAACTCATGCCACCGTCAAGAATTAACTTATAATTTTTATAAACAAAACTACTAATATACCGTTAAAATAACTAACATTGCGTTATCTGCAAGCGTTTTATAAAATATAAACTGTAAATGTATTTTTACTTATTTAATAAATCTAAAAATCTATCTCTCAGCTAATATTTTTTCATGAAATAATTATCACGTTCAATAATTTAAATCAATCTGTCGTGATATTAGAATAATTGGCTGCATGCATACAGCAAATACATTGGAGTTTCTTTAAATAATACCCTTCCTCATCAGTATACTTTGTTTGAATTATTTACATTGTGAATTGTATTTTGTGAATAAATTTTTTCTCTTTAGCATATATTTAATATTGATTAACATGAAGAATAAATTTAAGGCTGCAGAGATGGCTTTCTACATTTAAAAGCATTTTTAAAAAGACGTCATATGTTCTTCAATATGTATTTATTCAATTTGATTTCATTTATTAACTCATGCCAACGCGTCTAATAATGCCAATTATCATTCAAGCCTGCTTCGCTAGCTTGCATAGTTTACTTACGTATATCTACCCAACAATCGTATCATAACGGACTAATGACCTCCAAAGCCGGGCGCCACCTTTTCGGTCAATTATCCTCCTGGCGCTCCTGTGCCGTTCGTTAGGGATTCGCAATACCGCGGGGACACAAGAATATTAAGCAAGCGCGAGACAAAAACAGAGACAGAAAAAACGCGGTATACCGCCGGCCGCTTCCGGGGAACGAGGTGAGGTGGGCGGCGCGCGCATGGACGCCCCAGTGTGTGGCCGTAGCGATCGCACCGCCCGACAAGCATATGAAAATTCGACTGCGCGGACCGGCCCGGGGCTTGCGGGGTAATTAAGATGGACGCGCCGGCTCCCGACGAAGCAATTACTGTCCGAGTGCAATTTACCGGGGATAATTTCGTGATATGCACGGCGAGGCTGCAGGAGAGGATGAGGAGCCAAGTGGATAATTCGGTGACGCGCGCCCGCGCCGCAATGAACGAGCACCGCGCGCTGGTGTGAGAAAAACCGACTGTACCGACTGCCTCGCTGTCTGCGCGACGGAACTTGGCTGATTTAATGATTAAGCAACCGAAGGGAATTCTGCGCTTGCATTTTTCTTGTTTCGCCTGGGCTCCGCGACCCTTATTTCTTTGATTTAAATGCGATTTGATTAAGCTGCTGGATTATTTATATGATAGACGGCGGGTTGATTGGCCGGGAATCGAGCCATTTTCAGTCTACGCGAGTCAAATGGTAGTACTATTAAAGTTCTTAGTTATTTATAAAAGCTTTTAAAAATTAATGCTTTTTTACATTCGAGCTAGAGAATATACTGCCGACTATTTTAAAAATATATAAGCTTAGTGAATTAATAAAAATTGCATGTATGTTCGAGTAAAAGCATTTTTTATTTGAGTGAATTATTAATAAAGGTTTCTGTTTGTCTGAGTTAATATAACAAATTGTCAAAGAGGAAACGGCAAGGTTTGCATCCATGAAGATTATCCTGGTTGCGTGCTTTATCTAAGGTTGCGCATAAACTACCGTAATTAGCATTAACATTATAGATATATTCGAAAATAAAGAGACTCGTTTGAAAGAGCAACGATTCATATCTTTCCAAACTTCAAGAAAAGTTTATGGGCATTATAAATGAACCAAGAAATAAACCTTTGGATCAGATAAATCTTTTTGTCTCTCTGTTTCGCCACTTCTTCGCATAATGAAAACATTTTTTACTATTTTACACTAGGGGACTAAGTTTATATTTTTAACTGATTGGATTTAATTAAAAATATTCCATTCTATCAGTAATAATTGATTTCGTTCGTCGAAAGTATGACATTATTTAGATCGCCAAATGGACAGAATTCAATTGTTATGCATAAGTTATAATTTCCTTTTATATTTCCAAAACACTAAACTTATTAGATTTCAAATATAATGAATTTTTATATTTATTGCGCAGCAGGTTGACCACTATGGCAGATTACCTCGTCTAGAAAAAAATGAGCTAATTAATAATTCGACGGTGTACAATCCAATACTAATACTGCCTATCAAGAATATTTAATGGCTTGTGCTGCAATTCACACGGATGTCGCTGATTTCTCATTCTGATCCACATCCTAAAGTTCTGCCTCCGAACTAAACGTTCATTAAATTGTAACATTCTGGACAGCGCGGTTCAATTAATTATCGATATCAATTAAACGGACGGACCGCGCGCGGGTCGACTGGCGCGCGACAAGTAAACACAGGCTCGAGGTCTCGGCGCGGGATGCCCCAGAAGGATAAACATATTAGCTAATGGTCCGCTTTGAAGGGAGATTATGGCCGGACGGAGGGCCGGAAAAAAGGGCGAGGGCGAGGAGCCGCGAGCCAGCACACGTCTCCCTAGCCCGTCAAATATTTGCCTTCTTTGACGGCGGCGCCCGGGGGGAATTAGCCCGGCGGCTAATTCGGCCCACTTTGCCGGCCGGGCTTTTTCAGCGGGGCCAACGGGCGCTAACTGCCGTCAATTAAGGCCCTGGACCAACTTTCCGACGCAATTCGAAAAGCTGCGCGCGTCTCGTTAGGGCGCCCTTATATGCGTGCCCCTGCGGCCCGCTTCCGGATCGCCGCGCATTCCGCCGCGGCCGACAGTTCGCTGCGCGCCGCTTGTCGGTATTTCGAGCTCGCCCCTACTGCCGCGTCCCACGGACTCCCTTGAGCGGGGCGAGAGCCGCTCCAGCGGTAACGCGGAACGTCTGATCGGATCCCCGGGGAGAAATGCTTTTCATTGCGCAAATTATAGACTATTTCGCGGAACAGATGCTCTCAAGTAGTAATATCTAGATTGCGTCGGACGAGCCAAGCTACCCGGCGCGGCGGTCTCGGCTTTCCCTACATTTTTTTCGGGTCCTCCGGTTCGCATCCCCGGAAAATTATAATTGATCAATTGACAAAACCGAGATGTTTCCTAAAGGTCGCTTTGCATCCTAACAATGTTTGAAGTAAACTTTTGTTATCGGTTTTTCTCCCGCGGATTATTTGAAGCTTGATTCGAAAACAACAGCCTTTTGAATATTTGAGCGAGTTTCTAGTCCAGTTAATCGGTATAATTAATGGGCAAAACTCCTTTTGCTATCCTGATTAAATAAAAAATTTAAATAAAAAGACGTATTATGCGGTATTATAGTTAACATGCATGATGACAAACATTGGAGATTAACTTTTCATTACTTATCGTTACTTTATTGACACAAGAAATACCTAGAAAATCTGCTTAATTTTGAAGGCCGAATATTCGCTGCGCAAATCGACCTGCTTAGGAGTATCAGGCAAACTCGGATAGACCATTCGGAAGAAGTTGAAAGAGGATCTATCAATTAGAAATTGGGTCGCCAGCGTCACACTATACTCGCAGGTCCTTCATCATCGGGCAAGATCTGCGCTCCTCGAATTCTCCATTTTTCCTCTTTACGCGCGCGCGTAAAACGGCCCGGGCGAATTAATTAAGTCATCTATTAAAAGATAAAAAGAAATTGAAACCGTGGGCCGCAGTATAGCGGGGTGGAGGCGGGCTGGCGTTAAAAGGAGGGGTCGTCGAGGGGTATAAGAGGCGGTGAAATTCCCCGGGAAACTTAATCTATACAGCCGCGCGCGCGAGCCCGCATATCTTTTCACGCGCCGAAGAATACATAGTTGGCGGGGGTGTGGGTGTGAGGACGGGGGTGGCGGAAACGAGCTCGTTACGCAAATTGTCTACTCCCCCGTCTCGCGGCAGCCCTTCGGACTGCCTCCCGCGCCCGGCCCATAAAGCACTCGTTAAACTTATCAAGAAGCCAAGTCGGTGTGCACGCACTCGGGTCCCGCGCGCTTCCTTACCGGCGGCGGCCCCACTTTCGGCTGCGCGGCCCCGCACCCTCGCGCCCTATCTCGCGGGCTTGCCCGTGCGCACCGCGAAGCCCGGGTTACTCCGGCGATAAATACATATAAACCGTTGGGCGCGGCTCGAGTGCCGGGGCGGCCAAGTGCGCAGACATCGCGCGGGTATTAAAGGGCCCGGGGCCGGGCTGTAACGCGCGGGCCGCGGCAGGACGAAAAGGCCTTGAAAAAAGAGCCGCGGGCGGCTGGCGGGGTAATCGCGCTCGGGGGAGTTGAACGCCGGATCGGTAGCGCGGGGCCGATCGGCGATAAAGCGATAAGCGGCCCGCCGCGCTCCGGACGAGCGCGTCTACATAACGGGAGGCTGCGGCCGCGGCGGGCACTTATCGCATAAATCCATCAGGGGATCGGGGCCGATCGCTTTTCCGGGAGGGAAAGCCGGACGGCCGGGCGTCCTGTTGCGGTATTAGGATAGAGGCCGGGCGCTTATCGAGTTTCCCGCGGGGCCGGGGACATTATACGCGCGGAAGGCGGCGCCGGCGCCCCCTCGAAAACTGGAGCCGGCGCCGGGGGCGAGGAGCGCGTCTCCTCTTCCCGCCAACTTGTCTGCCGGCCATGTCGGCCGCCTGTAATTATCCGGCCCCGGGCCGAGCTCCGTAATTTTCTTTAATCACAGAAGAGCCGGTCACTTTGACGCGGCCCCAAGGCGCCCACTTTCAAAAAGTCCCGCCCGCCGCACCTGCCCTGCGCACCGGCAAATTAGTCCGCGGATGTTGGCCGGGGGAGGGAAAAAGGGGCCGGGGCGTGTCGCCCGGTCAAAGGGAGCCTTCCGCGAGGATGCATTTCGGATTTCACGCCGAGGCCGGGGCCCGCGAAGCCGGTTCACTCGATTGTTTAGGGCGCCTTTAACGAGATACGCCCTATGAAGAATTCGCAGTTGGTCACGTACCCGAGAGCTTTGAAAATGCCCCGCGAGCCGCACAGCGCACACATCTCTCGTGACCTTATTCTCCGCGGATGCGGGTGTTAACGCGCCTGCGACAATGGCTCGCCCTTTACTGTGTTACACCCACCTACGTACCCGACAAGTGCTGCCTTGTGTTTTGGTATTTTTAATCACCGAGGATCGGTTAAAGCAGTTTATCCAATAATCTCAAAAATTCGTCCACTGCATCGAAATGCCTGATTACGCGCGATTTTAAATTCTGTTACCGAATCGAGGTAACAGAATTTTATTGTATATTGTATACAATCTCGCATGCAGTCATTCATGCGTTCAATTTTTATTATGCTTACTTTATGAGACCGCCAACGCTTTCTTAATTACAAACTTGTCATTTCCACAACTTGATAAAAATTAATGAATGCAGGAAAATAATTAACAATAATTAAAACATAACGAAAATGCACGGTTTGTACTCTTTGCTTCCCTAGAGTAATTTTGCGATACAATGCTTTCAACTGACTGATCACAGGTTGCGCCAGATGTTAATTGAACAAAATAATTAAAAAAAAAATTAACCGTTTAGAACAGCGTTAAATAGAACTCTGGCCTGCAGTACTTGGCTATCGAGACACGGCCCCTCGAGCGCTCCATTCGAAAGCTCGAGAAGCCTACACACGAGGGAAGAGAAGGGCCGGGCGCTTCGGGAAAAAGCCCGAGGAATAACAGTAGCGGGACAGCGGGGCGGCGGGATAAGGCCTCGGTGCATTTGGACCCGCTCCGAGTGCACAAGCCCCACTCGCACGCGTGTACTCTCCGGGTGGCTGCAGGGGCGGAACGGTGGAGGCGGGGTCGGGGGGGCGCAGAGAGCCTGGCATATAATTGGGATGAATATTGAGAAGTTGGCAGTGAAGTTGTAAGTAAACTTGGATGCCTCGGGCGGTCTCGCTGCTTGAGAGCAGAGACGTGTTGCGGACAGGGCTCCGACTCCCCCGCCCCCGGCCCCTTTCCCACCCCGCGTCTTCCCGCCGCGGCGGATCCGCCCCCCGAGCCGCGTCTACGCGCCCCGACATCCCGCCTCCTGGTAATCCGGCCCGGCGGCGGTGCGTCGCCCCAGCCAGGGCCGCTTGTCGGCGATCGGCCGATTTATCGCAACTTCGCGGCGCCATCTACCCGATCCCCGATTCCCCGGGCGCATAAGCACATTAGCCGCGCGCCCCGCATTCATATTCATACTTAAGCGAATTTTCCCAGGGCACTTGAAGTCAATGTAACTTTACGCGTACTGCGCAAGCAAATTGGTCCAACTTTTAAACGAATTACACTTGACGCTGATTTTCCGGGGTCGTGCGCCCCTTCTTCCTCCGCCTATTTTTCTTCCGCTCACCTGCAGATGATGCATACATCCGATATCCTCATTATTATTTATACACGGATCTCCAATTGTCCGCTTGGCAAAAAGCTCGAATAACGATGTATTTGTAATGCGACCTTTTTTCCAATACGGTTACGTACCTTAATTGAAATCAATTTGATTAGTATAAAAGTATAACGCAGCTTTTAGAAACATGATTGAGTGCACAATTTATAGGTGCTGTAATTTGTCAGTTGTCAATCTGAAATAATTATATCGACTATATTACAAGTAGTTTTAATGGATAAATCTATACCTGTCATTACGAATAATATTGATTCATAAAAGTAGTACATTAAAAAAACCCTCGTAAGCTACAATCCGATCCCTAGTAAGGGTGCTGTGCATGTATGTGGGGATCCCGGGCGGATCTTAAAACAGAGGGAGGGCAACCAACTTTTAAAAAACTTCCTAATGAGAATATTTTATATTCAACAAGAAGAGAGAGAAAGCGGGGACGAGAAGGAAATCAATAATCAAAGGAGTCTCCCTTAAACTCTACACTCAGGACTTTTGCAAAGTGAGCAGGGCGAGCGTCGGGATAAAGAATGGAAAACACGGGAGTTCGGGCGGGGTCGTCTGGGGTCGGGGCAAAAGGGATGATCGAGTGCATTATCTCGCGACGATTTTCGCGGGCATTCAAGTTCCTCCCACCCGCGTGTATATATATATATACATTCCTATAATTTAATAACCAGGCCTGGGGGCGGGAGAGTCGGAGGAAAAAAGGAGGATCCTAATGGGCGTTGCGGCGTAAATGGAATTTTCAATTAGGAATGGCCAATTAGTCGCGTTTTAATTCAGCCAGAGACGTCGCCACCAACTCGCACCTTTGTTGCGGCCAACCCGGCATACATATATCATAGGCGAGATGTAGCTCTCCGGGCCGCGATAGGTTAACCCCTTCTCGTTCAATCTTCATCGGCCTCTCTTTCTTTCTCTTCCGTAAGCTCGACGTGCGTGGGCGCACATGTTGCTTGGCCTGCGCGTTATACCCACGCCCCTTTTCCTTTCACGGGATATAGCTTGTAATTAAATTCAACGCTTATGTAAAGAAGCTCGGTTACACGCAGCACTTTTTGCTAATTAGACTGTCTAAGTGGCGCAATCATTACGGTTTTGTTGTCTCTGCCTCGGGGCAAAAGCAATTGATAACTGCGTAATGAATAATTAACTGACAAATATGTGCGTTGACAGACTAAGCGCAATATTAACCACTTAGAGAGCTTAATATCGTTTCAGCAGCTTTCCAGTAATAATAATATTATATTTATGATTTGAATACAGGCTCGATGAAAATTGATATACATTTTTGTACTGAAATTTAGCTGAAAAATCGATCTTTGTTGTGTAAACTTGTTGTGTAACTTCTTTCATGTAACGGAATTTTTTTATTAAATAATCCCGTCCGAATCATCTACCAAAAATAAATGTAAATTCGCAAAAAAATATCGTATTCAAAGAAATATTCGCTCTAATACATGCTTTACCTCCGACAAATAAATTGAAACAAAAGTTATAACTAAATGCAACGAATTTTTGTTTAATAACTTATATTGCAAGCCCCGCGTGAGTATAGTTCATTTATAAAATTATTAGACATCTATCAATATTGCAGTGTCTATCCCTATTTGCATTATAATATTTCGAGCACCATGCGACGAGATGAATAATTCATTAGTAATGGAAATTTTTTACAGATTCTGATAGCAGAGGATCAATAGCTCGCGAAAAGGGCTTAATTTATCAACGAATTAAATTTTGATGCAACTTGTGCATATTTGGTGGAAACTCATTATGTCCATTAAAAGTTGTAGGCAATTAGTTGTAACCTCAAAAGTCGAAAGTCAACATAAATTAACCGGGAGTCGCTGGGCTATTATTTTCTCGTTAAACAGAGTCGAAGCGCGACTAAGCCGAAAATCAATGGTCGGCATCAAAGTGCAGAAGCCAAGGCACTTGGCCGGGGTGGGGCGGCTCAAATCAGGCGGGCGACGCTTTAAAGCAGCCGCCGGCCGCGAGGCTTCTGCGAAATAATCATCAAATGCACCACAAAGACCGGGGGAGAGAGAGGGGGGGGGGGGCGAGCGGGGGGAGCAGGGGCATAAATAAACTTATCTCGCTCGGTTGGTCCAGGCGGCCTCCATCAGCGCTTTTCGATTTTCATGGAGCGGCCGAGCTCGTGGGAGGGGCCGGAGGCCCGCGAGGATGAATGGACCGACACTGGCGGCCTGCCAGACAGCAAGTAACTTATTATATATCTGGCATTAAATTATTATGGAGGCCGACAATGGGCACGGCCAAGTGCATAGGAAGCGATTAAGCCGAACGACACGCTATATCTGCGCGCCCGCGAAAGCCCGGCGCTTTCCATTTGTCCCTCCCCCCTGCCCCCCCAGCGGGTTCTCTTTTACCCCGAGCGGCCGAGCGCGTCATTACGGAATCGCCGGGCCAAGGAGAGCGAAGGGCTTTAATGAGCGCCAAGGGGGATGGGCCAATTTAGCGAGGCTTCGCCTCCTCCCCGATTTATCGGCCGGTGCCGTTGGCCGGGCCAGAGGTCGCTCGCGACGACTCGCCGCGTGTTTATGCGCTGCTGTACCGGCCGGGAATCGGCGGCGTCGGCCGCGCCAGCCCATTAGCCCTGCCGATACGAGCACGTGCTTCCGAAGAATTTACGAAACGGCGGCCGAGGGCGATTATCGCCGGCCGGGCGCCAATAAGCGCGCGCGCGTGTATCGCACGAGCGCTTGTTTTGATTGAATACGCGTTATCGTGGCGCCGCGCGGTACACCAGTCCTATTTAATTTCCTCTTTAATCGCGGCAGGTTATGGGTCAATATAATGTGGGAAGCCCGGGGGGGCGGGGAGGGGGAGCCAATAACCCGCGACTTGTCATTTTCCGGTTATTCCCCATCGCGGCCGCATTGGGAATTACAATTAGCCGGGACATTCTTATGCTAAAATATCTAATCCGGCCGCGTGGAAATGTGTAACGCGGGCGGCGCGAGCGCTCATTCCGGCCCATAATCGCTCTTCATTAAACTTGGCTTTCTCAATTTCGGGGGCGGCGCAGCCGCGCGGCCGCCCCTCCCCCCCCCCCCTACGCCGCCCGGCGTTATATAAGATAACGCTCAAACTACTTTACATATATCCGCGGGCACCGCTAGTGCGCCGCTAGTGCGCGCTAATGAAAAATTATACGCCGGCGATTAAGCCTTCGGAATCAATGCGATGAGTAATCGCGCTCTTGGGCCACCGCGAGCGCTCGACGTACCTATTAAGCTCGGGAGCACACACTTTAGCGGGAGGAAAAATTATCCCCCGAGCAATTACCGGTTGGCTCGGCCCGTGCGCCCTCCCCCACCTCCCCACCTCCTCGCCGCGCCGCGAACAATTTATATAAAAAAAAAAAGAAACGGGGCGCAGGGAGGGGGGAGCGGCCCGCGCCGAGGCACAAGACCGCTCCGGGAGCGAAATTTCCACAATGTTAAACCCGCCCCCACTGCCCGCCGCCTGCGGAGCGATTGCGCATTAATCAAAGTGCCGTGGTTGGGGGAGAAGGGGTGCCGAGGGCGGCTGGAGAGCCGCCCGGGGGAGCCGGCCGCGCCCCTCCGCATATATACACGCGCGCCCGCGGAAAAAAACAATCGCTCCCCGCGAGCTGCGAGCAGCGCCCCGATATTTACGTCCCACGGCCGACCAAGTGCGGGGAAGCCACTTAACTTGTTGCGCGCCCGCGAGCCCCGGCGTGGCGCACTCGTCAAAAGAAACCCGGCGCCGCCCGGAGGTCCGGCCGGCCGCGGACGCCCCCGCGCGGAATTGCCTCCAAGAGCAACGGTGTCTATAGTGCCCGCTGCAATAATCCGATGCAAAGGAGGCGGCGCGGCGCGACTCTTTGGCGCGGGAATTCAAAATCGTCCGTATATTAACCCGGGCGGGTGCGGAGGCGCGGGAGGCGCGCGCGCGCGCTCGCGCTCGGCTAAGGCGTCATAATTGCGGCAATTTAAATTCAATAATTTCGGTATTTTGCGGGGGCGGCGCCCGCGGAGGTGCCGGGGTGGGATATCGCCCGGTGCGGGTGTTGGGCCGGGCGGCCCGGAGCCGCCGCCGTGCAGCTGTTCTGCGAATTAGCATACTAAACTTTATCACCAACAGCCCGACAAAGACGTGCCAAGACGGCTCAACTAATTTCGAAGATAGAATAAGTTTCGCCCGAGCGCAAGCGGGACGATCCGGCGGCGGCGGCGGCGGCGGCGCGCGCGCGCGAGATGGGAATCGTCCTCGTCGGCGAGGCAATAACTCCCCGACCTGGTGCGTCTCGCGAGCAACCGACTAACCTCGCTCGTCGTATTATTCTTTTCGAGGACTTGATGAGTGCCTATCGCTTGTTTTCCGCCCGGGCTTTTTCCCCGCGCGCCCCTAGGACGCCGGCGCTTTAATCCGGAGCTCAAAGCGCCCGCCGACTCGCGAGCTTGCGCCTCTCGAGCAAAACTTTCGCCTAATGGGAATCAAATGGAAACAATACGCCGCGACAATCGCTTACAAGCTCCGGAGGCGCGCCAGAGGTAAACGAGGGAGCTTAAGAAATCGCGCGACTTTGATTTTCAATATCTCTTGAGAAAGTCACATAATTCTCTGCTCAAAAGGAATGTCTAACGAGTAAAGATGCAAGGATCCGAGCCTTTGCTTGTATTAGGTTCGCTACACCGCTATTATCCCCTACGCACTGTTGGCTTTAGAAACTTGCGCGATGTATAGTCATGCATTACCTGCGTTTTAAAACTTGTGCTATTATAAAATATGATAACGTTATTTATAAACCCTTTTTATAAACAGCTATGTAAATATGGATGCTACGTATATGCACAAATCCTTAAAATTGGAAAATTTACGTACCCAAACGTGGATGAAAAAAAGGTTTTCCCAACACCTCTTTGGCAGATGGTTTTCTCGCTTATTTAGACTCTTGGAGCTTCTGTATAGGGATACGCAGCTGATCTTTTATCAAACCTTTTCCTGCCTATTTTTGCTTCAGAAAACCGTAGAAAATAACGCTTTACTAAAAAAAAAGATTCCACTTAAATCTTTTACTTTCTTAAAAAACGTTTATATTATACATATCTAAATCAAATCTTCTAAAAAAAGTTCGAAAACCGAACAAAAATATTACATTTCGTATTTTTTAATATAGTTTTATGGCTTATAAATTTTTTTCGTTCAATTTTGCAAAATGGGTTGTACAGATTCGAACATGATAAAATATGTTTGGTTTAATATAATTATTAAAGACATTAAAAAAAATTATAATTCTTTAAGTTTAATCTAATCTAGTTGGAATAAAACCTATGCAGGCACATGTGAATCTTTGTAGAATCAACTATATATGCAATTATTATAGACTGCCGCGTAGTTTTTACATATATAATAAAGTTTACAAAGTCCTTAATCGATTAGCCAATTGTGGTAACTTCTTCAGCCGTACATGCATTATAATGGAAATACTTCTCATTCTTTCTTTATCTCGAAACAATCTTAATGAAGCGATTCCTGCTTCTCAGTACTTGCAGTAATTTCGTAATTGTATTAAATTAGAATTTCATCCAAAGTTCAATCTTGCACAATTTATGAATTATATTTACACAGAATATTTTCTCAAGACCTTTATTAAGAAAGTTTTCAAGACTCACACAGTATGCATGTATCAATTTTAATAAGTTATAGGTATTTGTTGAGAATCAATATACTGCTGAATAGCTTACTTCAAGCTATTGAAATTTTTCATTTCGAAACTATGTATTGATCGTTTCCTATCTAATATACACGAGTTTTTTTAATCTTCAAGACTGTCATTATTGCAAAAGTCCTGTACAGACTATAACACCTGCAAGGCAAAGTGTCCAAAATATACGAGCTTTGTATGTAGTTTTGCATATACAGTTGATCGGCAAAGCCTGATCATTTTTACCTCGGCATGTTTCCTAAAATATGAGAAAAGTGCATAATGCAAAGACTACCGAATCTAGTCGAGGCGCATGCAGCGACTCAAAAAAAAAAACAACCCGAAATTCGTGCACTGGGCGAAAAGTGACCCGGCGCGAGAGAGTAGCCACTCGCGCGCGCAGAATCCGAAGGGATCTGCCGGTTTTTACGGCCATTAGCACGCGCCCGCGGCGGGGCGAATAATTCCCCGGGGCAATAAGCCAGATTTCTTCGCGGGGCACATTTGCGCGGGCGCGCGGCCCGGCTACAAGACGCCGGCGAGCCGTCGCCAGCGCGCCCAAAGAATTTGTATTCAATTTCAGTGGGCGACTGTTTTATTTCACTCGGCCGGGCCGCATACATTACAGGGCGAGGCCGACGTGCCCGCGGGTTCCGCGAGCGCGCCCCTGTCCCGCGTGCGATCTTTTGCATTATTTCCGATTTCCCCACCCCCGCCGTCGCCGCCGCCTCCTGCAGCCACTTTTAAATAATACCGAATCCAAGGGAAGCCCTGTGTGTCGCACGCGTTTCCCACTTCATTTAATCGGCTTAACGCGAATTGTATGCTTTAGGGTCAAGGGTTGCTTGCGCAAAGGATGCAGTAGGAGGAATCGATTGGCGCTCACTGTTTGTTTGCACTTTGCAAAAGTGCCGTGAAAGCTATTTGGTTTGGAAAACTGCAGACAACTCTCGCTTTGCTAGAATCAATTTTCTCGGAAAAGTTAGTCATGATAAATTTTTAAAAATGACTTTTAAGATTATGGAATGGCCTTTTATTCATTTTACTTTAAAACTAAAAAATCTATAGTTGTAAATTATTCATTAATTAACTTTTATCAGAGAATGTCTAAAATGCTTTAATTTGCATTTGAACTCCAACTTAATTGTAAGCTAGCGTTTGAAATTGAAATAATAGTTCCATCTAGCGGAAAGCTACTCAACTTATTGTACCGATAGTCCTTACCGACTGTCAATACTAAAGCTGAGAACAAAACTTTTTAAATCTGTTTCTATAAACTATACAGTAATGAACGAATTAATCATGTAGGCTAGATCGAAATCTTTTATTTTATACGGAACAATATGATTTGATTTTATTTTTGCTACATAAGTTATCGATACTGTACTCGCTATGCTGGCTTAGGGGTAGGAATATTGACGTTCTCCTATGATTGTGTCACATTTGTGCAAAACTCGACATAAAGTAATAATTTAAAATAATAATATTCGTTATTCAAGCAGATAGACTAATGCATTATGCATGATAGGAAAGCGGTGCGCAGGTCTCTCAGAATCGTTAATCGGCTACACTCTCGAACTCTTTCAGCATTAGATTAGGGTAGATGCTTCTTAAATCTATACCTGTACGGCATTCTTTTCTTTTTAGATTATCTTCTATGGATATTCTGGAAAGAATAACCCAAGGTAGATCGTCATTCCTAATTTGAATTCGTTTAGCATTCGCTAAGGCATTCGCATATGTATACATAGATATTTCTCCGTTATGTGTCCTCATGCCCGACTATAAATTAAAAATAGTTCATATTCTCCGTGTTATCTGTTGATTCATTTGTTCGGCCATCTTATCAATAAAGACTTACATAATTGTTTATTCCGCTATCCAGATTGAATCAATGAAACCTTTGCCATGATATAAAAATTGTCCTTTGTATAACGTCAAATGGCCTTCTCGATACATCTAAAACTAAGGCTATTAAACAGCCAAAGACACATCTTAGCACCACCCTCAAAAAAACCAAGGTGATTTTATTAAGGACTTAAATAAATTCAAACTGTCTTCAATAGCTTTACAAGGCATAGCTTCTGTATCTAAGCTTGAGATAGCATACTTTAAGTACCAATTCTAGTCCAATCCTATTGGACTAATGTTTTCCTGGTATTAATACTACTAATGTGCGTGTACATAATAATTCAATTGACTTTTTAACCTGTACAGGTCCCTTAGTGTAGAAGAAAATTGGAATATTTTCCTATATAGTTACTCAGTAATTATAGCCTTAATGACTTGCTTGACCTTTGTGTAGAGTAGTTAGCGCATCTATTCTGTTCTCCATTTGAAACTCTTGTCATTTAAGAGACTCCATTTACAAGTGGTTGACTAATAAGACATTGACCGATGCCATATTAAGCAAACATGACATACCTCTAAACGCAACATAAAATAAATTTATTTTGCATTTTGATATTGTTAATCAATTATCCAATATTATTTTTTCTTATTAATAGTAGAACATTTAAAAAATGACAATTTATTACATATCAGAAAAATCTTCACTTATAATTATTAAACTAAATATTTTATTTTAAATAACACATGAATCAACTTATACAATTTGAAATAAAAAAATTTAGAACTGGTATTCTTAAATTTATTTTACCGATAATAGACTGATCTCCCTTTGAAAATATTCTGGAAACAACATAAAAAATGGATTATGAACTTATATTTACATCTAATTGATTTACTTTGTTTTTAAGAATATTATTATGCAATTACTACGCATGATGTTCTAATAAATTTTCGATCGTGTTTTGCTCTACATAACCAAAATTATGTCAATATTCATTCAAAATTAATGGCTAAATACGCATTTACAAAGAAACATTAATAACAATTAAAAAAACAAATTTTTGGAATCAAAATTATTAGTTAAAAAGAAAAATGGTTGGAGTGGAAATACTAGAAAAATCTGAGCCATATTATAAGCCAGGGTATTCATTTACTTTAATAGATTATACATGATTAAAAAAAGAACCTCAATGTTTACATTTATGTTACATAAAAATTTTTTATTTTACCGTATATTTTTGACATTTTTAGATATACGGGTCATTGCCCACAAGACAAATTCATATGTGGTAAAACTTATGGTGATTTAAGTCACGATCTATTACTTGATCCAACGGTGGATCATTCTGAAAACCTTGCTCTTGTGGATAATACAGAAGGATATGATGTATGTACGAATCAAAAGCCACATAAACAATACAAATCGTGTATTTTATTACCATTAAAATTATTTATATACAAGTTTTATTAAAACTTAGGTACGGAGACCAAAAAAAGAGGACATTGATCTAGTAAATGAAAGAAAGAATAATACTGATGCAATTTATGGGCACCCAGTTCTTACAACTTATGCTGGTAAATTTATAAGGAATCTAAAGTTATCGAATATAAATATGAGAATAATTAACATTCAATGCTACCAGGCCACATACCACAGTTAGGCGACGTAAGAGATAAACCATATGAAATTCAAGCTATTCAAGGCATCGCCGAATTCGAGAGAAAACGACTCAAGAGACAAAAATCACTTGAACGTTTACAAAGGACTATTGAACTACAAAGTGGAACAAGGCATCCTAGTGGCGTACAAGATCGTTTGGTAATTATTATATCAATATGAAAAAACGAATCTAAATAATTCCGATTGTTCATTTCAGTTGCTTCAAAGCAAATTTAAATTACCTCTAATAGCTGTACATCCTGAACGCATTGGTATTCTAAAAAGTCACCCGATAAACGAAAGATATGAAAGACCTAAAGATTATAGTACATCTCCGTATTTTATGGATAATATGAACCCACAGAAATACTTTATTAATGGTACGTGAGACTCAAAAAATTTATATATGAAAATCGAATATGTGTAGTCGTCCAATAGCGATTATTATACGAAAACAATTGTATTAGGCTATACTGGATATAGACCATATCGTAGTGTCCATATTGGAAAAACTCATAAAACAATGACAAATGATGGCTTGAGTGATTTTTCATCTAAATACCAAGATCAGAAAAGAAGTGAGTGGGCTCCAATTTACCTTTCAACTGAAAACAATAATACTTCTCGTGACCAAGGAACAACTGGCATGATTTACAAAAAGAATACTGCAATAATGCCAAGCTATACTGGTCATGTTCCAGGAGCTAAATTTAGGTACAAATTATTATTACTCGTAAAACATTTGAATACATTTTTAGATTTTGAAAAAAATATATCAATATATTTTTTAACTAAAATAAATTTTATTCTTTATAGACTTGGTAAAACATATGGATACTCTTCAAAACAAGCCAATCATTATATCGAAGAAAAACTATTTAAATACAAATTAAAAGAATGTGAATTTAATGATTAAGTAAAAAGAACATTTTATTGTACAAAAATGAAATAATAATATGATACAGTTATGTATGTATGTATGCATGTGTGATTGAAACAGATATTGCATTTATTAAATATAAATTTCTATAAAAATTTTGAATAACTATTCTGTTATTTTTACAAATGTACAATATTATTAGTAACAATCACAATAAAAACAGGAAATACCTTTTTATTTTTGAGTTACATTTTATTACTGAGATTTCCACTTTGCCAAAATCTCAGCTGCTTTTTTTAAATTTTCGTCTTCCTATATGAATAAAAATGTTTTAAATATAATTATTATCTGTATTACAATAGAAAAAAAAAGAATTTTATAAAAATGCAATCACTGTATTATATGCAATCACTGTATACCTTAATAAAACAGTAACGAACATTATCTTCTCCTAAGTGTTTGTGTTCTTCACTGTAAAATGCAGATGGAGGAATACCTTGTACCCCAACATTTTTCGTCATCCACTTAGTAAATCTATAATCCTTATATTTATCTGTTTCTTCAGCAAGATTTACTTTGTTTTCTAACGCTGTCCAATTGGCAATCATAAAATATCCACCTTCAGGTATAGTCGGAGACATACCAACTTCCTTTAAAAATTTAGCCATATAATCTCGTTTTGGTAACAATTCTTCAGCAAGACTAACAAAGTAACAATCTGGCTGACCAAACCGTTTTAGTTCTTCTTCAAATCCTATGGCCACAGCTTCCTATAATAAATAAAATTAAACAATATTTCAGCAATTAACTGTTTAGAATGTCTTACTTGATTAGGTGTTGTACAAGTATAAATTGCGTTTTGATGAACAACTTGTAGATTTTTTAAAAGATTTGCAGGTCCATAAGCCCAACCTATTTTCCAACCTGTTACACTAAAAGTTTTACCTGCAGATCCTATTGTAATAGTGCGCTCATACATATCAGGTAAAGTAGCTAAAATGTAGAAATGAAAATATATAACAAATATTTAGATTAAAGAATGTATAATAATAAAATTAATTATTACCAATTCTAATGTGTTTGTATGGTTTATAAACTAACCATTCATATACCTCATCTGATACAACTAAGGTATTCCATTTCTTTGCAAGATCAGCAATAAATTGTAATTCTTCTAATGTAAATACTTTACCCAATGGATTATGTGGAGTATTCAGAATAATTCCTTTTGTCTTTTCATTAAATAAACTTGCCATTTCCTCTTTATCAAAAACCCAATCACCAGATGTAATTTCTCCAGTAGTTTTTGACTAAAATGTCAAAATATATGATTGTACTGAGCAAAAATTAAATTTACCAATTTTCAATTCAGACAATTTTTCTAATCGTAATTTAAAATCTGTTTGTAACAAAAATTTTTTAATAACATTTCACCTACTGGTTTCAAAGCAATGAACTTTGGAACACCTCCTGCCATTCTTATCATGGGTTCATAACAATCAAAAAAGGGTTCAATAATTATCCATTCATCTCCTGGTGAAGTATGACCTTGAAGTGTAACAAATAAAGCTTCATAAGCTCCAGCTGTTATAAGTACTTCATTATTTGGATCTAGATTTCTATTTAAAAGTTTGGAATATAATTTACTAATGGCATTTATTAATCGAGGATGCCCCTAAAAATCAGAAGTATTTTCAATTACTTAATTATTAATAAAAGTATAGATAATATTAAAAATCAGACAAAAATACAATCTTTTTAAATTATAAAAGGCACTTAACACGAATTTATTAACCAAAATTAATTTATTAAAAAAATATTTAGTATTTAAATTGAAAAACATGTCTTTATGACGATTATATACTTACAAAACCTCTTGTATATTGATTCAATAAAGGATTTCCATTTAAAGTTGTATTTGCTAAAGCTTGTCTTACATTCTCTGGTGCATGAAAATCTGGAAAACCTTGCCCAAGATTCAATGGCTTATATTTTAAAGCAAGTGCTATATACTCTACCCTAAAACCAAATCAATTTTAATATTAAAATCTAAAACATGGTTATTAATTATAGCTTGTCATTAACAATAAATCAAACAATGCAAATTATAAATTCTTACCATACAGATTTATCATTTCCTACAAATCGATCAGGCAAATCAAACTTAGACATCGTTGCAAATTTATAGATTTGTCCAGTAGTATTATTTAATGAATGTTTTCCTACAGCACCACTTAATAAAGAAATTCTGCCCAGCATCTTAAAATATAAATATAATAATTAGTTTAAATAATTATGCCCTAACAAATTTCTGAATATATAGGGATTCAAAAATAAGTATGAACATATTGTCAAATTATTTAATTATATGTAATGAAATGAGTTATCACAATGATTTTGCACTTATTACTTCTTCAGAAAATTTCGACTATCTATTATCTCGCAAATTAATCAAGTACTTCTGCTACCAACAATGCAAACGATTCATGATATGGCTCAATCAAGCTTAATATCTATTATTTAAAATTATGGAAAAACTTACATAAGTCTGCCCTTACTATGACAGTATTGTGGGCGGGAAAATTAAGTGACTACAGGGTACAATAGAAGATTTTAAAAACTAAATTAAATAATTAAAATATTTCAAAAATGTTGTTAACAAGTGTCTATTTGTTTTGCAATTCTCCGTACCAGACGGCACACACGGCAAGGTGGCTGGTATCTGAACTATCGTATGTAGCAAGAGACAAGAGTCAAGACTTGATGCGAGACTATCCCCGCATTGCCGAGAACAACAAGTGGCGCCGGTCAGAAACCAAACCGAGATAAAGTGTAAAAATCCCCCTCAAGTCTCAAATATGGCAATATATATATATTAACTTTATCTATATTATCTTCTCTCATGTGTATAGATATAACTGTCAATAGAACAGCTGATACGCTCAACACCAACAGGTTGCCTAATCTCTGGATTTGTTTGAACATGTTTCAGCGAATTCCTATTAATAATTGCTACACATATCATTAAACATTGCTTACTTTATTTATAATTAGTGAAAAATTAAAAAAATGTGATATATTTCACATTAGATCAACGTGATAATATGATCGAAAATGGGGTTTAAGCATTTATAAGATGTATTAAAAAGTTAATCAATATTCTATTGCTAAAATAATATATTTTCTAATAAACATGTACATAGTTGATATGTAGTTTTAAAAAACTTACAAAAATTAATAAGAAATGCGTGAGGTAACTTTTTCTTTTTGGGTCCATGACGGTGTTCTATGCTCATACTGAATGGCGTAATAATATCTCTTTCAATATTCATTTTATATTCCTTATAGCTTTCACAATGCTTTGAAGCACACAAGTACCACCATAAGAAATGAAATTCATATTCGTTCAAAACTTCAAAATTTACCGTAAGGTCGCCCCATTAATACTTTTCCATTTAAAATGCCAAATTAATTGCCCTGCGAAGAATATACCTTAAACTTATTTTCTTAGGTATTTTATATTTATAATATGAATAGAATATTTATTTTACAGTTCAAAATGTATATTGAAAATAATTTCTAATTCAAAACGATTATCCTAATCTTAATTTACTTTTAATCCTGAAATTATATAAAATAAAAAACAAAATTTAATTAAAACTAACTCATGTATTTTCAATGCTTATTAAATTATTAATTAATCAGCTGTAAATTGTAGTTTTTCTTCGCTTCATAAAAAGACGCCCAAATCGTTTGAGGAGTATATATATATATATATATGTACTAATCCGTAAAGTTTTGCATGATAAGATTTGGGAACGAAGTTAAAACGTCGCGCGTCTTTGGGGGACGGCGAGAAATCGAACCGCGTACGGAACAGAACAGCGAGTGCGAGCGAAGCTTTTAGAGGGAGAGATAAAACGCGAAATCGCGTGAGGAGCGAGAGAGAATTAGCTCCATGGGAATAATAGAGCGAAGGGAATAAAGAGAAAAGGACAGAGCAAGTGATCTATGATTACCGCCTCCGCCGTAGGCATGGGGGAGATCGACGGGTGAACGCGACATCCTTTACACGTATAGCTGGATCCGATGCGCTCCTGAGAAAATGACGAAGCTAAAGGGAGCTAGCTCCCGATGGCGCGGGTGACAGGCTGCCTATAGACGGAGGCTCTGCTGGTCCATAAGTGGCCTTTGGTCCCCGTTAATTAGCCTGCGGGCGGTCGCGACCTCCCCCAACTGTCAGGAGGGCAGCGAGCGTCGACGGCGCCGACGCGGACATCCGCGGCTCACGGGATATCGCTCGACCAGCGCTACAGAGGGACGGGCGACGGGCGGCGCGCGCGCGCGAGGGAGAGAGACGGGGCGAGCTGGAGATCCAGTCGCCGACTCACCGACGTCCCATTAGGCGCCCGTATCCCGAGGCGTGCGCCCGTGTGCGTGCGCGTGTGTACACAGGAGCGGAGAGAGAGACGCCCGGGCGCTGTGTGGGTGCGTGCGTGCGAGGCGCAAGTGTTCCGTGCGAGTCGGAGTGCGCACACATTGGTTCGGATCAGTGCGCGCGCGCGTGCAACCGAGGAAAAGAGGGCCGCCGGCGAGAACGAGGAGGACGAGGGCAAGGACGAGGACGACGAGGAGGACGAGAGCAGCCCTGGGAGCTCGGGAGCCGCGGCGGCGTAGGCGTTCGCGATCCCCGGAGCCATCAGTGCGCCAGGCACTCCTCAGAGGTCCTCGGAGTAGGAGTGCGCGCCCGGAGCTGCCCCTCTCCGCCGTGCCGTGCGTGTGAAAAGGTGTGCCCGCAGTGGGAGGAAGCCGCGAAGCCGCGTACCCTCGCGAGGACGACCGCGAGGACGAGTGCGGGGCCAAGAGAGCGAGAGAGAGAGAGAGAGAGGGCCAGCTCCCTCAGCGGCTGGGCGCTGCTCCACGGACCGCGAGAGAGAGAGAGAGAGGCCGAGAGAGAGAGGGGGAGCTCGACGAGTCGACGAGGCTGCGCCACGGACAGGGACGGAGAGAGAGAGGCGCGGAAGATTCTCGTCGCCGCCTCCCTGCCCCGCCGCCGTCAGCCGTAGGCCTCCAGCAGGACGGACGATCGCGCTCTCGGGGTAAATCATCGCCGAGGGTCGAGGCGGCCCGAGGACCCGCCGACACTCTCTTGCCTTTGTCTCTTTAATCGCTGAGGCTCGGCTACGTTTTCGTGCCCGATTGTCTGGCCCCCAGTGTGAGTGTGCGCGCGCGCGGCGCTCGGCCAGTGTGTGTATGTGCCTCGGTCGGCCGACCTCCAAGTGCACCGCGCGGCTAAGCCCCTTCCTCGGCCTCCTCCCCGGGGCATGGCTTGACTCGGCCACTCCCTCGCGTCCGGACGGCGGTTCCGTGCCCGCAGGAAGGGACGTTGCTCGGCTTCGGATAAGAGGCGGAAAGTGGCGCAGCAGTAGGTATACGGCAATGCCAGATTATCTCTCGGCTCACGGCTCTGCGCACACGTATACACGCTCGTACACGCCCGTGTGCCACTGGGCCCGTCGCCCGTGATTTCCTTCCCTCGCTAACGGCCGCCCGCGCTCCGACAATCGGAGCGGTGTCGCTCGCGGGGGCCCGATACCTGCCAAACTCCGGGGGCTTTATCGGGGCCCCGGGCATTGCCGAGAGCTCGCTCCTTATGCTCCCTCCCTGCGCGCTTCTTTTAGGTTAGGGGCGGTTTACGACCGCGAGTTGGCGACTCGTGCAAACGCTCCGCGAGCACCTTATCCTTAGACCTCGCTTTCACGCGCCTGCCTTTTGCAAGTCACCTGTTTCAGCGTGCACACGTACGCAGACCGCGACTCGGCCGCGTACACAAACCGACGGGCGAGAGAGAGAGAGAGAGAGAGGGAGCGAGTCGGAGGGGGACAGTCGCTGGAGTAAGGAGCTTTTTACTCATTCCCCTCGCGGATTAGTGTCTGAAAAATGTCGCCGTCAACCTCCCGCGAGATGATGCTTGCATTTCGCACTGTGTGCGTGCGCGAAACCGCCTACGAGTGCGACTGAGAGGGACGGTACGGTTATCGGTACGATTGGTCTTTGTCTCTTTTGCGTTGCGCTCGCCAAGGAGTACTCGACACAGCCGCGAAGAGAAGAGCGTCTGTGTGGCCGTGTGCGAAGTTTTTTCCCCTTCGATCATCGGCTCCTCGAGGTGCACAAAGTGCACCGCTTCTACTCGCGTTAGACAATGAATCGTCGCTCGTGGCCCAATTGCCCAATAATGCGCTCTTGCACTTCGCGCACTGTTTCTGTTTTCGTATTGACGCGCGCTCGATAGGCTCTCCGGCATTGTGCTCAAGTTTTGCAATCCTGAGCTGACTTGTTCTTCCCAAGCTCGCTCAAAAGTGATCCATCAAGCGACTTCGCCCGAGCTTAGTCTTTTTCCCAGTGTCCGGATACGGCTTTAGCTGTGGATCGAAGCGCTCTCGGTTTTTCCTCTTCGTCCAACTACTTCAAATGCGACTGCCTTGAAATTCTCTTCGTTTGCAGGTAATTACTTGTAAATTATCACCGCTTGGCATGATGACATTGGTCTGGAATTTCCTTGCCTCCGAAATGTTTACTTTTGCGAGAAGAGACTTAAAAGTGACAAGTGTTGTGGCGAAGCTTTGCTAGTTCTCTAAAAATTCTAATCTAATCTAAAGTTTGAGTGTATTAAATTGAGTTTCCTTGCAGAATAGAAGAATCAAAGTAGGTTGCTTTATTTAGTCAAAGTCAGTTCCATTTTGTTTCTGCTCGTCTTGAATTTTTCGGTGTGTTGAAAAAGTATCTGTAATTGTCGGGACAAAGTTTCTCAGTTTCTTGAGAGAATCTCATAAAAAGTTGATGTAACAAAGACTAATGCGTAAAAACTTATGACTCAATTTCACGGTTACTAAAATGAAACACTGTATAACAAATGCCAAGGCCAATGCAAATTAAACCTCCTTTGTAGTATTAATTCTCAAAAGCGACTTTAATAACGATGATAATTCAATAAGTCTTGATATGTTTGTAAACTTCATTCAAACTCTATAATGATTACAAATCATAATAATTTTCTACTTAATACAAGTGTGTTACTTAATTGACAATTCAATTATACATACAGGTGTTAAATGTAATTTTTTTTAATTAATTCCAAATCTAAATCGAAGTATAAAAATTATCAGCTTAGGAGACACTGCATTTGTTGAGAAAACATAATTTGTGAATGAAGAATGATATCGATTTGCATTAACTTACATTGCGCAGCTATTTATAATTGTTTCCCGGACATTTTCCGACATATAGATATTTCACATTTATAAATATGTTGCATATCCTTCAAGTATAGCGCTTTTTGATCGTTTTTTCCACTTTATCCAAGATTGTCTTAAGCTTCTGGATGACGAACAGAGAAGCGACAATTGTTTTTAAAGTACGACGATCGTGTCGGAAGACATTAAAATTCAAAGGCCCTCGATAATTATTCTCGTGTATGCGTCATTGGTAGTTTTTTTGATAACGATTTCAAAACAGCCCTGTTTGTTGAAGCACTTAAATTACAGATTAATCGGATTTGCGTATGCCTCTGATGTACAGTGTGTACGCGTAACTGTAACAAATCTCCAAATAAACGATACGAGAGCAACCGGTAGACGATCGAGTCATGGTGTTTGAAAGCAGGATGAAGCAGCGTAGGTCACGCTCGATTCGGACCTCGGAGCATCGCGCTTTGATCGACGGTCGCGTATCTCGGCACTTGGGTTGAGCTCTGCTTCTCGTCCGTATATTGCGGCCCTACGTATTATCACAAAGTTTGTGTTCGTGCTGCATGCCAGTGTCAGTATCTCGGTCAGTATACGTACACGTGTGTATATATCTATATATACATCATATGTGGGATTCGTACGTGAGATCACGCGCAGCGGCGGTCCGCGTTTCAAGTGAGATTCTCGTATCGCAAATTGACGAGGATGAAAGAAAGTGAGACGAGAGTGTAGTTATCTACTGTGGCCCCTAAGTAAGACCTATTCCGAACTCGTGGGCAATCCGGTGTGCCGCGCCAATTGCGCCCACATAAACAAAGTATTTAATGGGAGAGGAAGTAGTTAGCGTTGCGTTTCTGTTTTCCGATCCGAATCTAAAACTATAATAATGTTTTTTTTTTTCACCGCTGTTCGCCTTCATCGCGACCGTACATAACTCAGGTCGGTTATTTTGAATAGAGTTGGAAAAAATGGCATGGTACTTGAGCAAAAACAGTAGAACCGCAATGCCAAAGAAGCACCTGCTGCGAATATATTATTCGAACAGGATGCTATAGGAAATTCTTTAGCCATTATCGAACGCTACGCGCAGAGATTGAGATCTTAAAAGTAAATCGTTAGATTAAATTTATGGAAAAATTATCGATAAAGTTTGGCCGAGCAATCGTCAGGCTCGTATTACATTTCTCGAATGCGTAAAGAAGCCACTTGGGCTTGTACGAGGCTTGCTTCTCGTCGGCTTCTCTCCGGCGCGGGGAGGAGAGCAGCCCAGTGTCCGGCACGTTCGATTTCAGTGGAGCGCAAGCGATATCGAGAAACAGTTAGCTGCATTAGGCGGACTTGAAGGAGGACAAGTCGAAATGGTAGAAGAAATCAGAGCGCGAGCGCGCGCCGGGGAAATAAGAGAGCGACCCTTGTGCACGGAGCGCGACGACGGCCGCGGACACTTTTCCTAGCCGGCTAACGGCTTCCGCCCACGCACCCGTTCCCCGGCGATTATGCTTTTTTTTTCTTTTTTCCTTCCCCGCCGCGGGGACGCCCGCGAGAGCCTCGGCGGATTCGCCCGGTTTCCGCGGGGGCTTTACGGTGGGAGGACAATGGCCGGGCCGCGCGCGGCTAACGGGGAAACCGCGGGTTTTCCCGCGACGACGCTTCCTGCCCCCCCGAGCGGATCCCCCGTTGTCCGGCTCGGGCGGCTAAACCCCCCGGGGGCGCGCGTCACGCACTGACGTCCGTCTCGCGGGGGCGTTAACAAGTTCAGGGCTTCGGCAGGCGGGTGCAGCAGTACTGCGCGGCTCCGGGCGGCGCTCGTTGTGTACTACAGTGAATGACTCGCGAGTGCTCGCGCGCCTGTCGCGGCGGTGCGCAGTAGGACATGTAAGAGGCAAAGGGCGGCTTCTACGGGACGAGCACTCGGATCTACTAGCCCGTCGCTTCCCAATTCAATTTCTTACGCGGTGCAAGTGAGGTACCGGTCATTATTTTCCCGCTGTTGTGTCAAGTGAGGCTCTCGTGCAGCGCGTTCGTGTGCGGCTAATTGCATATAACCTCTGATGGTTGCGCCCTCGCGTCATTGACGGATCGACGTTTGAACCTTTACACGGCAGGATATATTATGCAGAAACCGCGATGCACTTGACTTTCACTCACAGTGGTGTTCTTTATTTTCTGCTAGTTTTTGCTACTTTCGTTTAGCTGTGACTAATCGACTTTTACTGATTCTACAAAAATGCTTTTCAATTTTTGTTAACTTTAAACCGGATTCAATTGTAATAGTTTTAAAGTTTAAGTATCGTACTTTTCTGCCTACCGTGTAGTATGGTACTAAGGCAACTCAAATGGAGGATATTTGAGAAAGAAGGGCAGAGATTTCTCGCGGCAAGGATTTCAATGTTTTGTAGTGCATGAAGCTTAGGTACTGCTAATTAAATCATATGATTATCGACGTTGAGTTTACCTATACGTTGTAAAATTAGAATAAAAAAACTGGTGTATTTTCTCGGCGGCTCAAAAAAAAATCAATATATTCCAAATTCTTCACATGACTGCCAGGAATATTCTTATACATGCCATGATTATCTTCTTTTCATTCGTTCGAAAATATATTTTATTTGAGTTTATTTTTTATTGTAATGCTCGTTTTAGGTCTGCACAAATAAGTCTTATCTGAAGCACCGGTTGAGCATAAATATACTGTTATCTTGTCGAATGAACTTTTGGTTAGATTTGCTCTGGTATATTATATGCCTGTTTTACAGTTTTACAAATTTTATTGAGAAAATATTGATAATTAGAATGAATTTATAATTTAATATTAAATCAATGTTTCATATGAACTTTTGTTTTAGGTCACCATGGCTAACCGGGGTGTGGCCCAAAGACCTAATGGTACACAAGGAAAAATATGTCAGTTCAAGCTGGTTTTATTAGGTGAATCTGCTGTAGGAAAATCCAGTCTTGTACTGAGGTTTGTAAAGGGTCAGTTTCATGAATATCAAGAAAGTACAATTGGAGGTGAGTTTATGTTCTTAATACAAAAAGAATCATTTAAACTTTAGAAATATTTTCTTAAACTACTTTAATTTTAAATTAAAAAAATGTTTTTATTGCAATTATATATTATAATTAATAGTTCTTTATATATAATAAACACTTAAAATAGAAATTTTAAATTAAATTTTTTGATTTAGCTGCATTTTTGACGCAAACTGTTTGTTTGGATGAGACGACTGTGAAATTTGAGATTTGGGATACTGCAGGACAGGAACGTTACCACAGTCTTGCACCCATGTACTATCGTGGAGCACAAGCTGCCATTGTAGTATACGACATAACAAATCAGGTTAGTTGTATACCTCGTTTTTCTTATCAATTTTACATTAAAAAGCTTACAATTTTAACTCAAATAGTTACAAAACATTTATATATGAAATATTCATGACCAATTAAATTCATTCAAAATTCAGGACACATTTATGCGTGCGACAACGTGGGTGAAAGAACTGCAACGGCAAGCCAGTCCAACTATAGTGATAGCATTAGCGGGTAATAAAGCAGACCTCGGAAACAAACGAGTAGTAGAATTTGAAGAAGCTCAAGCATATGCTGAAGAGAATGGCCTCCTTTTTATGGAAACATCTGCGAAAACAGCGATGAACGTGAACGATATATTCCTAGCTATTGGTATACTTGTATAACTTTATTAATTTTTGCTTTAATTTCTTAATAAATTTTTATTTTTAAATAAGATTTCTTTTACAATATAACAAATATTAAGTTTTATACACAAAATATATAAATTAAATTGATTTATAAAGAATATATAACATTATATTATAGAGTTTATTTCTTTCACAGCTAAGAAACTTCCAAAGAACGAACAAGCGGGAAACGCAAGTACAAGTGGACAAGGGCGTCGACTAGTCGAATCAGAAGGGCAAAAACCAGCTACCGGCAACTGCTGCAAGTGATTAGCCAAATCCGTATGTGTTGCTCACACTAAATTGGTATCTATTTTTGCAGTAGTTAAATTTATACTCCGATATTAAATCGAAGAGATTACTGGAAAATGGGCCAGAATTGTCAGTTTCGAATGGCTCGAACTTGAGGTTCGCGATAAATATCGTAATGTCTCTCTGTAAGCCGTTCACATGTATTTTTTATATTAAAAACGGTGAAGACAGATGAGATAATTCTGCAAATGCATATAGCCACGCATTTATATCCTACTTTGGAATTCCGAATTCATAATCGATTGAAAGGACAACATAAGAAATACAATGAGAAAAAGACAAGAAACGATAATAAACGTACATTTTGTAATAGTATTGCCAAGTAGGAATCGCAAAGTTTAGTTAATCAGAGTATATTATGTTTATGAATGCATTACATATTTTCAAGGCAATTACGCCTTGCTTTTACATAATATTATAATTTTTAATTTTATTATTATATTATATTATATTGTAGGGTATTGCATAGAACAATATGAATGATGAATTTGTTGTACAATGTAACTAATTTTATGCGAGATAAACGAATCAAGTAACTTAAACTTTATGAACGTGAGAATTTGCATGATGTGCATATTGGTGTTCATGTCGAATTTTTTTAAAAACTGATTACGTTATACACTTATGATTGATAATAATACTGCACGTAAATTTTATATTCGACACTTACAAATATATTTGTTGTTGATAGATTCCCTATTGGATCGTTTTAATTGTCAATTTTTTTTCTCCGTCCTGATGTATGTGTATTATAGAAAAAAATTACATCATTTTGTATCCTTGATTCATTTGTAGCATGCCAACATGAAATTAAATTTTTATTTGTCAAAAGAATTTATATGCATATTCCGTTTCTGGCCTCTATCTCTATTTTTGTAAACACAGATAGTAATTTTTGGAAAAATGGAGTGTCAAAATAATTCAAAAAATTAAGTTTGTACAAACTTTAAATATTTTAAAACGAAACAAAGAGTGGTAAGTACAATACTGCGTATGCTTTCCATTAAAAAATTTATAACCCAAATTGATATCAAATTCATTTCACGCATAAGGTAAAACTATTTTTATTGACTCTCAACTAAAAATGTCATTTTAAAGGAATGTTTTTACGAATTTAGCAAACGTCGTTATATCTTATTAAAACGAAACATTCAACACCGGCAAATAGTTTTTAATGAAATAAAAATATTGATTTTTAACTCTTATTAAAAGGATTTAAAATAAAAAATTAATAGCGATACTTTTGGTTTGATTTCAGATTTGTATCATAATCAAGAAATTAAAAATAAACAGAAATGTATCCACAATGATTTAAATGGATTACACTGGAAAAAAACTACAAAAAAGTAGTAGGAGGTGAAATGTGCAAAACGAACAATTATAACACGTGTGGTTGAAAATCACGTATACGCGTTTCCTCAAGCGATTTGACGGTGTCACTTTTTTTTTTAAGAGAGAAAGCAAACTTAAAGTCTACTTTAATCGCGCAGAACTCCCATTTGTAATTTTAGTAGCAAAATAATTGGGCGGTGTTCGTTATAAATATATAAATACATGATAATATAAATCATATAGGTGATATGATTTGTGTAATAAGTAATAATAATAATATTAATGATTATAATGATGCTAATATCAATAGTAATATATCTTATACACACAAACATACGTGTCTGCATGCATTTATACATATGTAGGTGTATATTGGTGTGTATAGGGTACTAATTTAAATCTTTTGGCACGCAAAGTCTTGTAAGATAGTAGAGGCCATTCCTGCTGCTATAATTATTACATAATCAATATATTAGACATCATACCGTGTATAACACTTTTATTCTAAAATATATTGTATATTAATTTTATCGATAAAAATTATGAGAAACTGTGAACGACCATGCGAAAAAAGGAAAACAATGATCTTGTGAATATTAAAATAAATCGAATAGTTACTTTCAGTAAACGATCATTATGAATAATTTTAAGAAAGTGCAATTGTCAATCATGTTTTTCGTCAGTATCTAAAATATTTGCTGCATAGTGCCAATGAATGAAAAGAGCTAATCAAGATTCATTAAGAAATCATTTAAAGCAGCATTATAGTAACAGGATTTGGTTTGAATAAAATCTGCCGTCTGAGGAAGTCGGAATGCAAATTCAACATATCTATAGGAAATTAATACAACTTACGAGATTCTGATTTCCATTGGAACGTCTGATATTTGCATATTATTATGATGTCACACTCGACTCTATATTTAATGTATTGGAAAATTTATTGTTTCACAGTAAGAATTGCATAAAATAAAATTTGTCTTATAAGGGTGCAATTTATTAATGGTACAATTGTATATTAAAATAACTGATTAATACACGTTTAAAAAAAATCGTTATTATTTATTTTCAGATTAAAATAGTTGAAACCTAGTAATGTATAATAAACAGAAAGAATAGAAGAGATAAATTGAATGATTTCCTCTGGAACAAACATAATATAGTAAATAATAATATAGTAAATTATTTAATAACTCGTTTGTGGAAATACGCAAAATTAAAGAAAAGGTACTGGAGTTGTTGAAGACTCATAAATATGTAAAAATAACAAAATAATCTGCCTAGAAATTATGATAGAATCTTTTATTCTTTCAATTTAATTCAAAGTAATGAGAGAGTCCTTTTGTTGTAAAAAAACTAAGATTACACTGCCGAAATTGAATTAAACTAAAATTTTTGTAAAGTACTCCATCCAATTAATATTTCAGACGACATTTAAGTATTTATTTTAAATGCTGTGCAGAAAATTGTAAATGTATATTTCATATATATCAAAATATTTACGTGCAGTGAATTGTTCAATGTTAAATAAATTACAATTTGAATCAATATATTGCTTTCATTTATAAGAGACATAGATAGTGATATTTCATTACATTTAATAATATGTATAACTTAGATAAGTTATATTTAATCTTTATTTTTTTTATTTAACTTAGATTCTATTGAAATAAAACTTAGTAATATAAATTTATTTTCATATTATTTTAATTTTTTAATTCTAACAAGTAAATTCAAATTTTTTAATAAGCATAAAAGTTTGCCTAAATTGCTACAATAGAAATTTACAATAAAACAAGATTAGAATATGATGAAATTTGTTTACTCGTTTAGAACAAAGGATGGGGATTTAAATCATCACTAATATTTTTATAGAAAATTATGTTGTATTCACCCATAAAAAATATACTTACAAATGTATAGAATTGTATAAATAACGTGTAATTATTAGTTAATGCTCGATTACATTATTTTTTCTATAAAAATTCTAACAAAAGATTTATAATCGAATATTACTATTTACTACTAGAAATTGAATATTCGTAGTCTAATGCATTGCTTAAAATTTTCTTATCGATTTCAATATTTTTATTAACTTGAGGGGTTTTTGGTATTTCTTTTGCTATGTGTTTTAGTTTACGAATTAATTTACTGGGGCCTTTAGATGTAACGTTGTTTATAGGTATATTTTGTCCTTCTCGAGATTCCTAAAAGATAATGATTCAAATTAATTCTTTTTAGAAAAATAGTTTTCATAAAAATTTCATGGAAATAGACGAAAATTGCATAAAAAATATACATCTTAGCACTTACATTCTTTAAATATTTTATAGCAAAACAGGGACATTAATATTATATATAATATTACATATTTCAGTTAATTTTTTTTCTGTAAAATTTTATTTTAGCTGGTTTTATCGTACTGTCGTGAATATAATAAAGGTATCTATAAGATCATTCTTATTAATTTTCAAAATCGTGTATACTACAACTAATTCGTAACGAAATTTCAATTAGTAAGTGTAATCTAATAACAAAAATCATGAAACTATTAAAAACATAGTTAGTCTTCTTACAATGAAATTAGAACGTATATAAAAGTAATCTTTATTTTAATACTAATCATTATAAAATCTAGAATAAATGTTAGTATATTTTATGATAAATTTTGTCCGACGATCGTGTTTGTAACAAACTGAATCTTTAAATTTTATTGACCTATTTTTCACGCATTATCTATGTTGCTTTATAATAATCATATAAAATAAGTCATTCGAATGTGTTTTAACATTAAAATAAAATATATACTTTGTCTCCTTCATAATAATATTATCTTACCCTTTTAAAAACGGAGTAGGCTGCTCGCAAGTCTTTTTTGCAACATTTAGTAGGAGGTGTAAGAGAACTAATATTAGGAGCACTTTTTTGTTTCACAAATTTTTGGCTATGGTTTAGAAGTAACGGCGTACAAGTGGTAAATGCAGATATCTGTTTAGCTGGCTTACGAGACAACTTCAGTTTTTTCATAAGAACCCTAATCGTTCGTTTAAGATGATTCACAGTATATATAATATCTCTGTAAAACGAAAATTGAATTAAAAATTTATATTACTCATATAATGACGTTTGCAATAAATTTCTAATTGCAGTATCCATTTATAAATTAAAAATCCATTGCTCACTTATTCTCGCAATTGGCTCGCAAAAGTTGTTGGTGCTTTTCTCGCAACTCTTCCTTGAGGTCACTAGCCATCTTCCTTTGCTGCATCATCCACACGCGGACCCTCTCGAGCACGTGCTTAGATTCTTCACAAACTTCAAATCTGTTCGCCTTTACCTTTTCGAGCTCATAAGCAACACAATCAAGAGCTTTAGTCTTAGCGTCACACTCTGATCTGAGCTCATCAAGGGATCGCTGCATGTCCTCCAGCTGCAGTACAATATCCTCCAGCTGTAACGAGATTTATTGTAAAACGAATTGAAAATGTTAAATACTATTTTAAAAAATGCGGAATAAACGTTTAAATTTTTTTTATTATTTAACTTACCTCAGCCATACATTTGCTGTTATTTTCCTCAAGTAATTCGTTTTGTCGAATTTGCTGTTCAATTTTATCAGTGCACATTTGCAACTCTTGTTTTTGATGTGCCAATGTCTTCTTCAGTAATATTATTTCATCCTTCTTCAACTTCACCTAAAAATATTAATAAAATTGAATAAAGACTATAATTAATAATATTAAAATGATAATTTACTCTTTTAAAATAACATACACTGCGCTCGGATCTTTCAAACTTAGTCGATATTTCTGTAAATTGAGCTTGAATATCACTCAAGTCGGAAGTTCTTAAAGATAATTTTTCCCGAACTTCATCTAATTCTTTAGATAATTTTGATATTTCTTTGGATTTATCATCGCCATTATTAGTATTACAGTTCTTGTGATCATAACTGTCCTGAAAAACATTTTTTACACATTTACGTTTTTGTTTATTAATTATTTATTGTAATTGGTCTCGATAATACTGGGAAATTACAAAATTTGAAGATGCTTGATGATCATATACCGAAGCATAACTCTTTTCAATATTACGAAAGATTTGATATCAATATTATAATTTTTCGTTTTATATTTCTAACGATTTCATTAATTGGTTTCGAATTTAATTTGACTGAAAACATGGATTTGCTCTTATTATTGTAGTTCAGTAAAGATTCTAAATCATAAAAATTAAGAATAATCAATAATTTGCGAATTTTCATTTCGTCAATTTAATCAAAAAACCAACAAAAATTATTTATCAATTATTCTCAATTTTAAATTGTTAACTTTTATAACAGAAAATTTGTGGTCAAATAACTATTTTGTTTTGCTAATTAGCAAACTCTTACCTCCTTGACTTTTGTTTTTAAAGTTTTCAATTTGTCTTTTAAACTGTTATTTTCTTCCTACAACATAAAATCATATATTTATACACGATACAAGTTTTTAAATATTAAAAAACTACCTTTAAACAATTATTTTCACAACATTTTTCTTTGACTAATTTTTTATAACGCTTGTTGCTACTTTTTTCCATCTAAAACAGATAAAAATAATGTCAGACAGAACATTTTCAAAAATCTTATTTAATTAATATATATGAGTTACCTCTTGATTTATTTCATTTAAACTACAAATTTTTTCCTTATATTTGGCAATTTTCACTTTGTTACAACATTCTATATCCTTCATTTTTTGCATCAAACTAAGATTATCACATTTTAATGCGTGTATAATCTAACAAATATGTATTGTAATTAATATTAAAAAATGATATAGTTGGAAAAATATTATAACAAAATTAATATTCTTACCTGCAGATCACGATCTATATGACAGCGTAAATTTTTATTTTCCGAACTCATCTTTTCTAATTTAAGCTTAACTACTTCTGCAGATGCATTTGATATTCCTATTTTTTGCATTTCCTCTTTTATTAAATCAAAATCACATTCATACGCTTGAATCTTTTTCTTTAAGTCTACAATTTCAGCTAATAACTCTTTAATCTCGCATTTCTTGTCAGAACAAAGTTGTTTTAGTGACTTATCAAAGTTTATCCTTAAAATTATAAATTTTCCCGATTAATTTAATTAATGTTGCAGTTGAAAATAGGATTAACACTTTCTAATTTATAAAAATACCTTAATTTTTCTGAATTTTTAATAGCTTCTTGATACTTTGATTGCAGTTGTCCATAGTTTATTTCCAACACATTATTTGATTTTTTTAATTCATTGACCTAAAATATTTTCAAATTCGATACAACATACAAGATTTTGCAAATTATTTTAATGTAACTTTCGATACCATACCTTTAAAACGATATCATTATATCTTTGACATTGACAATTTAATTCCTCCTACAATAAATAAATACATTGTATATTCAATGTTATTTGTTGCATATTTCTAAATTCATTTTTAATACAAAAATTTAAAACTAATTAATTAAAGTATTTTATTTATTTTTTGTAAGAGTTAAGATATCAGTAAATCTACAACTATAGTTCTTATTTGTTAAAAAACACAATAAATTTTGTAAATTAAAATTGATTAAAGATATACATTTAAATTCCAGATTTAAAAAACTATGCAAATTAAATAAATATAAAACCATTGCATTACTATAACATTATTTTACATTTTCTTAAAAATAAAATGCTCAGTAATCGTGATTGAAACCTGCCCTACAAAAATACCTAGGTATTTGAAACCGCTTACAGCTATTAATTAATGAACTATTTTGAATAAAAAATGCAAAACCATTACATGCTAATTATTTATTTGTTAGCTTTTAATACAAATCAATAAATATGTTTATAAGTACTCAAAATGCTGAAATTTTTAAGAGTATATTCTATGCAAAGTATAATATTGGTAAAGGAAGATTACAGTTTTACAGTAATCTAAACAGTCTATTACAACACCTACTTCAAGGAAATTCTTGTTTATTTATTAAATTGTAATTTGATTTGGATACCATAAATAATACCGATTCATTATCTGCAAGTCTCAAATATTATTGAAAATTATACATATTATGATAAAATTAAATACTCATCAGTATTTCGATAAACGTAATAGTTTCAATTTACACAAGGCATCAGTAAAATTATCTCTCCAAATTTATCCGCACATATTTATCAAATAAATAATTTTCCTAAAATATATTTATAAGCTACATAATTAGCTGTTGTTAATTTCTGCACTTTTAATTATTTGTTTGTTACATTTACAAAAAATAAATTAATAGTTTATTTTTAATTATAAAAATATATTGGAAATAATTTGAATAAAATTTTACCAAGAGTTTTGATTTATATTATTATATACTATGATAAACATACCTGATACTTAAAAAGTATTACATAATAAAAAAAATGCAACATAAAAGCATTTAAAAATTCGTCGCACTCTAACATATTAATTTTGTTCTGCAGCGAACTTATGGCATCTCGTTGTAATTCTAAAAGTGTATCTTGCTTACTTGCCTAAAAATTTTAAATTAAATCAAATTTTAACGTAAAATTTTGTCTATCATCTTATGTGCATTATCTAGTGCAAAAATGAAATTCTCACCTCATCGAAACAATCGTTGTATTGACATTGAGTTTCAGTAATGTACAAATTTAATGAACGTATTATTTGGCTCTGGTTAATATTCTAAAAAATCATTTTCAGTTAAACAATAATATTAATTAATTTATATAAAACACCAATCGAATATTTAACTTACTCGAGAACATCGTACAAAACATGCGCGACTCTCTTGGTTTTAGCACTCAAAACTGAATGTATAAAAAAATAGTAATCATACTTATATATAAATCACGCGTAACACTTTGTTAGTCAGCATTGTACATAAGCTACATATCGGGAAACTAAAAGGAAACGGTTTTGGGGCATTACGGGTTATTGGAGTCAGATGCGTGGAATAAAAGAAAACCATGCTTGTCGATTAGCTGTCATTGAGTTATGCACTCATATTGATATTATTTTTAATGGAATTAAATGTACACGCTCTACTTTCGTTTTCATTAAAGTTGGGGCAAGTAGCCCCTTAATTTATAATCTATTTTCATTACATCTACATATAGATATCGAGTTATCCAACCAGATATTTCAAATTTAAAAATCGATAACACATAATTCAAAATTCAATAGGAATCGATAACATTAGATTTTTAGTACAACACGTTAACTGCAACAGTCTAATCTAAATTAAACATCGTGCACGTTGCTATGATTAAAGGCAGTGGAGGAGATGGAAGCCCTCAGCTCACTCACATCACTTGTTGCTTTGTTATTCATTTGGTCAATAGTTCTCTTTGCATCAACAACAGCATCTTGTAAGTGCCCAATAGTTTGTATTTGATGTTCAATCTAAAAATAGATTAATTAATATTTTTTTGAACCATTATGAAACACTGAAAAAAATTAAATTATCAATTTTAAATTAAATTATCAAATTTATCAATTCTTTTATTCTTTATTACTTTTTTATTAACTAATTACTTAACAAAAATATATTTTTCTGTGTTAATACTTCTAAAAAAAGATAGCTTTAAATGAATATAATCATTTTGTTTTATACTGTTTAGAATAATAATATAACTAACGTGTTTTTTAAGGTGCTGCTTTTCTTGTTCACAATCAAATATTACTTTTTCTTGAGCATCGATCTGAAAATATGAAAAATATAAGTACTGATTCATATACAAACATACATGCCTAATTTGAAGATTCTAAAATCACACAGAAACTTACCTTAAATCTTGGAATATAATATTTTATCCAAAAAAACTATACTCGCTTTTTGTATAATATAATTTAAAAATAAATTGAAAATAGCAAAATAATTAAGATATACAATAATTTAAGCAAGCAGAAATTACGGAAAATATACAAAATATACAAATAATTTTAAGTTAAGAACTTATTTTGTTGTGTAATTATTACCTTTTCTTGTAATGTTTTGTGCAAATCCTCAACTTCAGACTGAGATATTGTAATAGAATCTTCTTGAATTCTTATTATTTCATCCATATTTTCCATCTGCAAAATACAAAACAACATTTTACTGTTTTTTATTATAATTTATTATTATATTTACTATAAAAGAAAATTTCATATCTACAAGTTTATCGTTGGATTGCAGTGTAGTTTTTACTTTTTCTATCTCAAAAGAAAAACATTTAATATTCTCAATGTTTTTTTGTAAACTATCTATTGCTGTTCTTAGTGAATCAGTAGGATTGCACGTAAAAGATGATTCTTCAAATACCTGAAATTTGATTATATAATATGCATTTTACTTACAATAATATTTTATACAATTTACAAAAATAAATGATTTTAACAACTTTTTTAATTTTATCTCCCATTTCTTTTAGGCTAATTTCAATTCCTTGAATATTGTCCTGTAAAACTTTAAATAGCTGAGGTACATTCTGAAATAAAACATATTTGATAATAGTTTATGTAAAAATAAATAAGTCAAAATATACTCATACCTCGTGTGTTCCTCGTAATACACGTCTCAAAGAAACATCATTTAATCTTTCAGTCTCCTAATAAAAAATAAATGACAAAAAATTAAAATAGTTTTAATTTACAATAATAATGAAATTATTTACAGTATACTTACAAAATAATGAAGTTGTTGTGATCTTTGAGAAACTGCATCATTACTTGCTAAACATTTACATTTATTCTGTGGTTGTATTTGTACTTTTGCCTAAAAAATATAATGTCAGTAAGGTAATCAAAAAAAAGTAAAGAAAGAGATATAAAAAGGATGTACAGAATTCTCTAATTCTTGAATTTTTTTCTTAAGTCCTAAACAATGCATCAAGGAACATGTGTGATAATCTTCAGCTTTTACATGTATAGAATGCAATTCTTTTTCCAATAAATCTATTTTTTGCTGTAGAAAAATATTTTCTTTATGTTTACACTCAATCTAAAAATTTAAACTTTGATTAATAAAAACAGTAAAATGTCACTTTTATTGCATAATCCAAAAACATACACTCATTTGTAATACTTTCACTTGTTCCTGTAAGCTTATAGCTGTATTGTTCAGCTGTAAATCTATCTCAAACTGTTTACTATTATCATTTTCCTGCAAAATTTACATTGGATATAGACATTTATTTAGTACTTTAATTTTCTTTTTCTCAAATAATTTTTTAATTTTATTATTTCATTTGTATTGTGACAAAAAATTTAATAAATAATGAATTTAAAATAAATTACTAAATTTAAGAAATATATTTTGATTATTACCTGAAAACAATTCTGAGTTTCTCTATTACACATTAATTCATGTATCTGAAATAATGAAACATTTATGTCACTATCTATTAAGACATAACACTACTTCATTAAAGTATAAATCATTAATATATAATCAAATAATAAAATATTTAAAAATGTGAATTTTGTCAAAAACTTGTCAAAAAAGTCATATTGTAATTAAATCAAAAATATTTAAATGTAATAAAAAGTATAGCATAACATTCAAAGTAAAAGATACCTCATCTCTAGTATCAATAATAGATTCAAGAACATCTTGCATTCTTGTGTGAGCATTATCAATTTCACATTCATATTTTTTCAATAAGTTTGACTTTTCAGTGAATAACTCCTCTGCAGTTTCATCTTCTAATAACTGGAATATAAATTTTATAATAAAAATTTATTTCTTATTTGCAATCTTAAAAAATTATAAATAAAAAATTCATATGTGTTTACTTACTACTTGATCAGATTTTTTTTTTAATTCATTAACATTTTGTTCCATAACTATTAGCTGCTTTTTTAACTCTATAATTGTTGACAATGCACAACATTCTTGGCTTTCAAAATTATTTAAGTTGGAAACTATTTGTTCTACTTCTTCTGTTACTGACATTAGTAAATCATTACACACATGAATTCTTGAATAATCTAATAAGTTAGATTCCTAAAATTTAAAATAATAATTTTTCATAAATTTTATTAATATTTTTCTTTTTTAAACTCATTAAAAAATGACGAATAATAATAAAGTAACTAAATTTATAATATTTAGTTACAAACCTGTATATTATTTTGTACAGTATTAAGGCATTTCAACAGTTCTGATTGTGTTTGATTAAACTCGTTTTTAATATCTTTTAATCGTATTCTATTATTTGTTATTCTTTTATTATGACTATTTCTTTCTTCTTCCTGTATATAAATTTTTTTAATAATTAACTTATTTTTGATACAATAAATTCATAGTTTTTTTAATAAAAAATTACCTGTAACTCTAAATGACATATTATTTTGGATATATTTTCAACAGTTTTTTTAAAATAATCATTGACTTCATTTATCATCTTAGAGAGTTCTGCATACTATTAAATATATAATCGTCTTATTTATATTTAATTAGAATACATATAAAAAATAAATGAATATATTATTACTTTAGAATGTTGTAAATTCAAATTCAAAATAACTGCAGAGAATTCTTCTCGAAAATCTTCTGTTGCTGCTTGAACTTCCACTGTGCAAATGCGAAATTCTTCCATCCTAGGTATCTGCTTTAAAATTGATTCAAAAATCTAAAAAAAATATAAAATACGACTTTAAAATTATGATTGAAACATTTAATTAAAGTTATTAAAAGTTTTGAAATATGAAATACTAACTATTTTTTCATCATCGTCTCTAGTATTACTTTCATTACAAGTAACATTATTTTTTGCAATCTAAAAACAAATTTTATATAATCATTTACTACGTAATCTTAATAAATAATAAAAAAAACTGTTTAAATGTAGTACATCTCTTTCAGCTGATGAAGTAATTTTCTTGTTTTTATAAATCTCTGATAATATTGCAGTATCACATGTTTTCTTTAAAATAATTTCCTTTATTTCTTTTAAAATATTTAAATTCATCTATAATATGAATATTGTATGATATTATAATTACATATATAAAAAAAAACATAAAATTTAGATTACTCACATCAAAATTATTTTGAAATAAATTTCTGATGAACATTAGTTTACTTTCTACCGTTAAAATTAATATTTCTGTATTTTTACTACACTGAAAGAAACAAGCATAAAATAAAAAAATTAATAATAAAATTAGCCGTTTAATGAACTAAGATGCTTATAAATCTACTTTTAGCAAACTTAATTCGTTATTTTCCCGTAGTTATGATTTACAAGTATATTGACAGGGAATGCAAATCAACACCTAGAAATATCTTTCATATCTTCCTGGAATTCGATCTTCGAGACTAAAAAGATACTAAGATAATATTTACTGCTGGTATAAAATTTTTATAGAAACTTTTAAATAAAGAAAAGTATTTTAGAGTTTATTTGATGTATTATTTTCATTATAACTAAATTTTATTTATTACTTACATTATCTAATACTTCATTTTTGTAAGTATAAAGACATGTCTCCATTTCTTGCAATTTTTGATTAGCTAAAGATATGTCTCTCTCGTACTGTTTCTACAAATGAAACATCTTATTTAATAATCTAATAAAATTTAATAATTAAATTCTGTTAATTCTATATTAAATCGAAAAAATACCTCTAATTCTTGCATTTTTAACTCCACAATTTCAAAAATGATTTGATATTCAGTCTTTGAAAAAATATAATATATGTATTAAATATTTATATCATAAGAAGTACACCTACATTATTTTTACCTGATCTATTGTAGAAGTATCGTTTGAAAGACTTTGCTAAAATAAATAATTTTATTGAATAAATTGTTTTATGCATTTAATTCGAAAATTATTGAATACTAACTTCATCACAAAAATCTGAATTAGTCATTACTCTTTTAGTTACAGTAGGAACCTGTAAAAAAGTAAATTTTAAAAAATTATTTTTAAATTAATGATTTACAGAAATGTAAATAAATAATATTAAATTAATAATTTAAATAAACTTTTATTTCAATATTTTCTAAAAATTTTGATTATTCTTGATTACTATTACATTGTCATATTCTATGAATAATTTATTTTTATACAATTATAAACATAAATATGATATACATAAAATATAAATATATACGATACTATATCAATTTTGTATATATCAATATATCAATTCAATATAATGACGTAAATAACACTTTTATTAACTATTTTGAGGTTGCTCATAATTACAATAAATATAGTATTTCATAATAATAAATATACTGCTAATATTTTAAATAATAAAGTTATTCTTGAATTTAATTTTAATTTTTACTTTTTATGATGTATAATTCATAAAGTTAGTGTGGAACTTACATTTAAAGAACTAGTATTTAATTTATCTCTGCATTTTAAAATTGAACATGTATTTTTGGATGACTGTTTTATCATTAGCTGTTCTTCAAGATCTTTAATTTTATTTTCTAATTTTATTCGTGTGTTTGAAGATTCCTACAAACATAAATCGTTAGTTTTTAATTTGTTAATATTAATAATTATAAAACAAATCATTGCACACACTTTTTCTAAGCACACAAATTTTGACGCAAGTTGTTTGTTCTTATTGCAGTTATCCTCTAAAGTCATATAAAGAATATTTATTTTATCTTCATATTCATGCACTAATTTATCCATTTGTATTTTATTATCGCATAGTTTTTTATAAAGATTTTGAATTTCTAAGTCTTTTTCAATTAATTCGTTTTTCTGAATAGCAGTCTCAGAGCCAATCTGAATAGCAATATGATTTCTTGAACGTAATTTATTACGTGAAAGTAGTTTACTAATATTATGATGTCATGTTTGATATTCATTAATTATTGTATCAGAATTATTTTTCAAAATTGTAAATTACAATAATTGATTCATAAAGGAAGTTAAAATATTATTTTTAATGTAAATTTTATAACTTACGATACATAAATTTTACTTACATATTAAGCTAGCTTTGAAAATTATTTTAAAATACTAAATAATGTTTAAAACTTTTAATTCAAATCTTAAAAAGAATTTTACTAATATTAATTTTTATTAAATATAATTAAACAATAGTCGTATTAAAATAATTTTAAGAAAGCATTAGTTTTATATTATAAAATATAAAAACATTTAGTTTCCTGCATCATCTTCTTCCTAACTCAAAGAAAATTTTTTTGATTTTAAAATGATAATCTAATATAATATTAATGTTTGAAAGCACAATTTACATTTATTTTGATTAGCTTCAATAATGTTTTCTATTTAATGTTCTATATTAATTTAGTGCTTGGTATAAATTAAATATAATTTTAATTAAACAACACAATGCAGCAATCGACAAGCATTAATGTATTAAACCTACTAACTAGCAAAGACATAAAAACTATAAGAAGTAAATTTATAAGGTTTCATATTAGACAAAAAAACCTTACAATGAAATAGTTTTTTACTTCTATTTGTTCTTTTATTTGAAGAAAATATTTAATTTACCTGCTCCCTCGAGAAACTGAAACAAAAATAAATAATAAGTAATAAAGTTTATAGTCACATTTAAATTTTAATATAGAATGTAGAATTTAATGTGTGTGTGTGTGTGTGTGTGTGTGTGTGTGTGTGTGTGTGTGTGTGTGTGTGTATGTGTGTGTAACTCTGAAAATATCTCAGCAGAATGAAATCAATTGTATTTTGAAAAATAGTTTAAAATCTTACTTTGCCAGAGCTTGAATTACTGATGGTTTAATTTGACAAAAAGTGAGTCCATCAATATCCCAGTTATTGTCACTACGTCCACGCTTAATAAATTCAAGCAAGCTTCCAATGTCCCGTTCAAGCCCTAATATCTTTTTCTGCATGTCACATTGTTTTTCTACTAATTGGTAAATACGATTGGAAAATTTATTAAGATCCTATACAAAATTTAAAAATATATTAATTATGAAACATAATTACAAAAATGTTGTAATGAAACCTTATAACATTACAACGATCAATATTTACATTACCTCTTCAGACTTATCTGAATGGCACATATTATGTGATAATAAAGCTGAATTTTCTTGTAATTTACACTCTAATAATTTTACTCTATCAACAGCTGCCTTTTCAAGATCATGGACTGTTTGTACTAACATTGTATTCTGCTCTCCCAAATCTTTGATCCAATCTGTCATGATTTTTAGCTTTAACTAAAAAAAATAATTGTTTACTATTTGTTAAATACTTTGTGCAATTATTAGTAATTGAGATTATTCCTCCAGAACATCAATTCTATTTATGACTAAAGACATTTATTTTTAGAAAATAAAGCTTGCTCCAACATTCTGAATTTAATGGTACCCATAGACGTAATTTTATGAACATCAAAATAATAGTGAATGTCACGAATAATGTGGAGAATAATGTGCAGAATGTCACTGAAATTCTGTAAATCTTTAGTATCTCTTGGCAAACAATTAATACATGAAAATATCGGATAATTCTTAATAATTTTATAAATAGTTGCAAAAATTCAATTAAAAATATAAAAGAAATTCCAAATTATAAATTTACTTTAAAATAAAAGTAAAGAATTTCAATATGTCAAAATAATAAAATTATATTTTTGTTACATTTGTAATGTATTCTCAAAATATTTGGAAAAATTGATGCTACATTGTACATTTGTAAGCCTTTAAACAAACTTTTCTGTGAATCCGAGTTTAAATAAATACTAAAATGTATATAATACCTAAGCATAATCTAATTTAACGATCTATTTAGAAAGTAAACAAATAAGTGAGTCGAAACTTTTCGTGCCCGTCAGTGAGTATTTTAACATATTTAGATATAATTTCTATTTATAAATTGAAGTAATTCTTGAATGAATTAAAAAAAGTTATGTATGTAAATATTGCGAATATAAAAAAGGTAAACGTAACAGCGTCAACCTCGGTGCGTTGGGCGTCTGTAGTGTCGCTGTCAGACTCAACCTCCTCGATACGACACCGGTAAATATTCTCAAACTGGCAGAGAATTTGAAGGGCTTCATTGTCGGCTCTAAGGCGTTCGTTTGCGTACTCAGTTCGACAGGAAATTTCGTGATCGTCCTCCGTGTCCAGCTCGGCAGAGCATTCATGAGAGACATCTTTGCCATCCTGCTTAGAGCACATGACTGACTTGAAGCTCGTTTCCTCTCCCCGCCTTGCCTTGCTAGCCTTAAGCTCTCAAACCCTACGCCCCTCGTCCAAGCGGTCTTCTTATAATATTAATAAGCGTCAACATCACATGTTAACTCGCCATGTTTAGCACGGCCTGGAACGCAGACTCGCAAGGAAAACAAACTGCACGGCTTCTGCACACACGCAGAAGAGAGAGGTAGATTGAGCGAGCAGACTACAAAAGCTGCTCGCGCGCTTCACTGTTTTATGTTTGTTGGTTAACGATAGGGCTGATCAGCGATATGGATATCGCATTACGCGAGTCAATGTTTGCTGCTGGATGAACAACTCTGACGAAAACAAACAAACAAGCACAATAAACGGAGTCTACTCGCAGTCATTAAAACGGATCGGAGTTTTGGGAAAGTTAGGAAAAGCTCCCTGTCTCTTTCAGCAATCTCGTTGCAAGCACTACTGTCGTCTATTATCGTCTCTTTTTTCGGCTATCCCCCTCCCAACATCCGCAACGCACATATATATAGATTTTAAGTTTAAACTCAATATCTATATATATACATTTGGGGTCCTTTGCTCCAATATACTATATTAGAACATAAAATGCATTTTTACGAGTATCAAAATTTACTTTTATTTTCATACAAATATATTTAAACATTAAATTACTTAAAAATCTATTTTAGATAATACTTCATAGTGTCCATCTGCAGATTTTGAACCTAATACTGATATATTCATTGTGGATAAGTTTAATTTACCAAAAAAAGTGGCCTCATTGTCCTAAAAATCAACATTAAAGTACATTAATTATTTAAATCAAGTTTAAATTACTATTGATTTATTTTATGCAAATTATACTACTTTCAAAATATTTGTGGCATCAAAATAATGTATATAAGGATATTATTTTTCTTCTTCAGATAAAATACATTAAGTGCAGTTAAATGCAATTTAACATGCTCATGTTCTCTTGTTGCTAAACCTAAAAAATGAAAAATATAACTAAAAATAAAATAAAAAAAAATCAATTGAAATAAATAATAAACAGATTATTACCTTGGTCTATAAAATAATCATTAATTTCATCACACATTTTTTGAAGAAAGCCAGTGTGTTCATGAACTTTTACATATACTACTCTAGCTTTTGATGTATTGTTGCATACAATCTAAACCCTTAAGCTCTATACTTATTTGTGTACTTTCATTCAGAATTGATCTGTTAGAAGAAAAAACAATGCACAAGACATTTTAATAATTTAAAAATAGTTTTTTTAATAATTTTTACCTAATGATTCTATCTTTGCAAGTATTCAATGCTTGTATAGCTTTTTTCTCATCTTCATCATTGAATAAACTAAGTACACTAATTGTACAATGAAGTTTTTGCGGTTCTTGAAACAGCTCTTGATTAACTTTCCGAGCTTTTTCACTACAACCATCTAATGTATTCTGTTTAAATTTAGCAAAATTTTCTTGTATTTCATCAGAAATCATTGGTATAGATATAAAATGTGTAATTTTTCTTTTCTGCGTGGATGTGAGCCGTGCGGCATCATAGGGATACGTTCTCACGTGAAAGTCTGCCATCTCTCAGATTCAGACCGTAAACGTTGTCCGCGTGGGTATTCAAGCGCAGCGGCGAGACGTCGAAGGCCGGCGAGGTGGCTGGTGGTGGCCAGAGGTGCCCGGTGAGATAAAGGCTCAATCAAAGGCTCAATGCTGATGGCTCAGGGGGAACTATGGAGCGCTGTCCAGTGTGACTAGACCGTGCACCCAGATGGTGCATGGGCAGTAGCGCCTACACTGAAAAGGAAGTGGTACTACTACAGTCTGCTAAAGCGCGGAACTGTATAAGCCAACATGCGTGGTAGCCTTAAATGACAACATTGAGACCGAGGCAATACAGAGTCGCTACTCGTACAGTATAGTGACTGTCGGTAGTCGCAGAATGTAACCTTTAGCCTGTGACGCTTCTGCGCTTGCGTTAGGAGAGTTCAATGTTTTGATGCACCGCCTAATTCTAGCAGCGGCACCACTGACTGCAAAATGCGGTACTACCACGGTCCCGCAAGTTAAAGTTCTATACTGTAGTATACGAGATTGTATATGTATATTTAATTTAAAAACAGCGTTTGACATCGTGCTTGCTGCAGTTAGTGAGAATCGTTGAACAGTTATAATTGAATAATCCTTAATAGTTAATTCGCAGTGAAGGTAACTATAAGTTATTTTATGTTTTAAACTCAATTTCCTTTGTTGTTTGTATAAACAGACAAAGGTAAAAACATCATATCATAAAGTAGTCTACTTTTTTACTGAACCATGGAATTTGAAGTAATTATAAGTCCTTTTTTACAGACAAAAATATGAATAATAAAGAGAATTTGAATCCGAAAACAAGTCCAATGATTTTTCATTGTTTAGCCCAAAAAGGTAATTTAATTAATGGTTAATTTAATATTATATGCGTGTGTATATTTCATTGTTTCTTTATTCTTTTAAAAATTATAGATTTGTCATCAATATATATATATATATATATGTTTGCACATGCTAGAGCAGGACTTTTAAATGCGGGACCGTGGCAGTACCGCATCTGGACTTCAATGCTGCGGCTGCTAAAGCCAGGCGGCGTATCAAAACATTGAACTCGCCTAACTCAGGCGCAGAAGTGTGAGGCGTTAGTCATACAGTTCTGTGACGGCGAACAGACATCTATACCTCATCGGTACCGATGTTGTCATGTGACTGATACCGTGCATGACGGACATATACAGTCCCGCGCTTTCACAGCATGATAGTAGTACCAACTTACTTTTCAGTGTAGCTAGCCTGATTGGCTGCCAAGCGCGCTTATAATTCAAAGCGCGCCTAGAAGACAGATGGGGAATTAGTCAAGCCCGATGTTATGTTTATTTTTCATATTGCTTTATTGCAATATTAAATGTAATTAGTATATATATATATAATTATTAATAATTAAATTAAATAGTAATTAAATAATAATTTAAATAAATATTAATAAGATTATATAATTATTTTAATAATACAGATTATTAAATGGCAATTTCCACACGACCCAAGAGGTATTGCCAATTAAAAGATTAAAAAATGTGGAACCTTTAGCCAGGTGCCCATGAAAACCACATTAAATTATTAATGATGATTTTATATGAATTATTTATTTATATTTATATGAATTAAATTATTATAAAATGTATAGCCATTATTAAGAGTAGACGTTTTCAGCTAACAAAGTATATAAAATAACATTAAATCACTGACTCGGTTAGACTAATTACATTTAATATTGAAATAAAGCAATATGAAAAATAAACATAACATCGGGCTTGACTAATTCCCTATCTGTCTAGTCACACTGGCGCTGTCGTCTCGGCAGCCGGTGTTGTGGTCTTGCGGCCTGTATAGCGGCCAATCTCCGGAGAGAGCGGGCGGTGATGAGGGTCGCGTCTATTTCGACGAAGCCGTGGCGTCTGCTCGGCAGGGTTGGCTGATTGGCTCGCGGGCGCAGCTTTTGCTTGCGCCGATTCGGGTGGACTCCTCGCTGAACCCCTCGTATGACCCAGCCTGATATAGTCACTACTCCAGGCCCCTGAATCCGACAGACGATGCATCCTAACGAATTGGCGAACGGTCGGTAATATACCGGCTGGGATGTTAATGGTCATTTAAATAGAAAATTAAAATCATTTTGCATTGTTGTATTCCCTTTAATTTCGGATACAGACTTTCGAAATAATAAATAATTCAAACAACTAAAATATTTATACTTAAATTTCTATTGTTAAATTTTAATTGCGCAAAAGATATTATATTAAATTCAGCCTCAAATACAATTATTATAATTTTCCCAAAATTATTTTTATTGTTAAATTTTAATTTTAATTAAATATAATGATACCTCGCTCTGACTGAGTGTTTTGACTGAGAATGAACGGAAAATAAATGTATTTCATTTATAGTCAAACTAATAAACTATGTACAAAGATCTGGACATGGCACCTGATACAAGTATATAACTATGCAACTTATGCGCGTATTATCATCAGTCGCTCTATGACGACATAAGTATTACAGCTTTTTTATAATAAAACTTATATAGTCTACATAAAATATGATGGTGAATCTCCCTGTGATTATTTAGACTCACATCGGCTTTTGATTAATACCGTGCCCATTTTTGCGCATAGGAATAACGCATCTGCTGATGAACAAGCTGAGAAAAAAGCAGATTAAACGTGAGCTGTTTAGCTGAACATTTCGGGGTGCTTGATTAAGGTAAGTCTCCTTGCATTGCACGATTACTGCAGATTAAAATAAATGTTTACAGATCTAATACTACAATATACAGCGATTTGTTTATTACACTATTAGCAATATAATTTAACCAACTGTACATTGGGATTACAATCAGTAGCTATAGAGCTGATAATTTATTAAGATTCCGATCTTTATAATCTTTAAATATAATGATTAAAAAAAATATTTTAATCAAAAATTAAATAAGAAAGTAACTAAAAACATACTCTAAACTCAAATTAGTCATCTACAATTGATTAAAACTATTGTAATGATTTTTCATTATGTTAATTAAAAGTTAAAAATATTTTTTGAATATATCATATATTAATAAAATGCCGAATCAAAATTTCATCCATGAATTTTATGCAGAAAAATCTATTAAAATAATCAGGGTGTTTACCTCGGTTTTTATCATTTGGCACATTTATCATCGCTATATCCATTCCAAAGCGTAGTTTAAACATTTATCTGTTTGCAAGTACTTGAAGCTTTTAATTCGATAAACCGCGCTTTATAGGATTAAAATCAAATTGAATTGGATAACGGAGCAGAGGTAGTATAGAGTAAAGCAGTTAACCGTAATCGTACGCACAATTCAAATGCAATAGAGCTGCAGGGCGACGCGACTCGTTATAACTAAAAGATGATTTGCTTCAGTCGGATTGACACGGTGAGATGTGTACAAGCGAGGAAAGAAGGATCGCAGCTCGTCGACTTGGTTGCGGTCCTCGGTCCCTGGAGGAGAGCCAAGGCTTGGGGAGCAGTTCCCGCGAATTCCAGAAAAGCATTGGCACACCGGCAAAAAAATCTCGGCTGCTCGCGCAGCTAGTGGTGCGCTACGATCATTATTCTCGCAGCAGGTTCAGCGGGGTGTTCTTTATGCCTCTTCTCGGGAAGGCATCCCCACCCCCCCTGCCGAGTAGAGACCGAGCCCGGGCCCGCTATTAGCCGGGCGCAGGTATGGGTGCGGCGCGGGCCCTGCACACGTGCACCCGTGTATACACCTGCGTGAGACCGCGGGCGGAGGCTCCCCTGGGCCTGGCGCGCGCAGCCACTGTCTATAATACAGCTCCTACCGTGTCAGGCCGGCTCTCGGGCTGGCGCGCGTGACGTCACCGCGATCGGCAAAGGAAAGGAAGCGCGCGCGCGCCGCCTCGCGCATTCCGGCTTGCCCAGTGCTCCGGGGCACTCCGGGCCGCATATACACACACGTATATACGTACAGGCAGGCGCGCGCGCGCGAGCGGCCCCTGCACCAGCCGGCCGTCCTCCTGCCTCTCGCGGCCGCGCCGGTAGTACGTAGGGCCTGGCCGAGGCGGCCACGTCCCTGATTGCAGCTGCGCCGCAGCCCCCGGGGCCCGGACTCGCCACTCGGCACAGTGAAAGTGAGCGAAGACGTGCAGCAGCGCTCGAGTGGCCGGCGATTGTTGTCATCTCGTCGGTTAAGCGGTCACCGGGCCCCCGTCTCTCCACGCCTCCTGCCCCCTGGCACGGTTGCGCAGGTTCGTTGCTTCCTCGAGGCCCGTGTCGAAATATTTATAATGGCGCCTGCGGCCGGATGCCGTTGACCCATTCACCAACCTGTCCGATCCTGCGATGTCGCGAGGGAAGGTTTCTCTCGGTTGATCTACGAGTCGCGGCCGCCGCGGGACCGTCCAATTAGTATTTGTAACTCTGCTTTTCCGGCGCATAACGAATTAACCATTGCATGCGCGGTTATCTTAATAGATATGTTGTACAATTGTTGCACACACTTCAATGCCTTGTAGTGAGATCTGTTTGATTCATTTTCAGCATATTTCCTCGAAATCTCTAGACTATTTTAGTTTTGCAACAGCTTTGTTAATTCCTCGTTATTAAAGTATCATGACTCGTATTATCCTAACATTTATGCATACATGTGCATGCATTTGTAACTTCCATCGCAATCAGCTCCTCGCTTGCTATATATTCATTACATTTATTATACATGTATTCATAATGCAATAATATCTCAAACTCATCTCCTTAAGTAATCGTTGCGAAAGACACATTAAAAAGCAACGTTTCAAGATCGTCGTCGTAGAATTTGTGCCAACAGTCCAAGTGCAAAGGAAAACACGCGTAGTACAATCGAACGTTTAAAATATAACGCATATTATATTTGACGATTGCACATCTAACATAATCTCGCGGGGGAAAGATTTGGGGCGGCAATTAATATTCAATTACCCTCGGGCATTTAGCCAAGCGGTGTCATTACGTACGCGGTAACATCCTCGGCGAGTCAACTGCCGCCTTTCCCTCGGCTCACTGGCCCATGACACGATTAAAGTTTATGGACCGGCGTTCACAGCCAGCCAAGTCCATTTGCATTAGAAGAAAAGGAGTTTAACGCCTCGGATCTCGGGAAGTTTCACCGGGCCCCGCCTTCCGACAGTCACGTCGACGGGACAGCGCGTACATAGACGCAGCGGAAGCTGCCTCCGGCACCGTATACACGTGTATATATACGTACAATGAGGCGCAGCTCGCGGCGATCGCGGGGCGTCTTCGCGCTCGAGCGAGCCCGCGCAGGATATGCGGCCGCGGGCGGAAGGGCCAAATTGACGGGCGAACTCCCCGCGGCGGGTAATTTGCATCCGCGCGGCGCCAATTGTGCGCGCACCGGCGGGCCGCCGCGATTCCAGCACCTTGGGCGCCGCGCCCGAGGAATCTCTCCCCCTACCTCCGGGGGAATTCCCGGGCCGCCCAGTGACAATTGTGGGAAAGCCGCGGCTCCTCAAATTGCCCCGCGGGAGCCGCGGGTGCGTCCGTCTCTACACCTGTACACACGTTCCCGGGATATATATAGGTGCACGGTGGCGGAAGTCCGAGGAACGAGCTCCTTTCTTTCTCCGTCGAGGCGCTTCCGACCCTTCGGCTGTTATCCCGCTTAAGCGCTGCCTCGGCCTTATCTGCCGCGCGATATATTTTGCAATCTCGGCGCGCCGCTCGCGCGAGCTCAATATATCACATGTCGAAAAAAGAAGCGATGAACTCGAGGGGCCGAGTACAGGCGCACTTTCTGAACTCGCGTGACTCGCGCGTAAGAATGGATCCTTACGGGAGGGAAAAAGAAAGGAAAAAAAAAGAAGCCAAAAAGATAAAACGAGCGCGCGCGCGCGCGCTTCGGCGAAAGCCGGTGACTGGTAGGGCGATTAGCGCGTAATCGCCCGAGGCGTATACTCGTGTACAATAATAACGTTACAACAACGAGTGGCGCTTGGCGCTGGTCTACATCTGTGTGTGTGTCTGTGTGCATGCTCCAGGGGAATTATCGTCGGCGGCCCAGCTGGCGGGCTCCCTTGGCGGCCCAGCGATGACCGCAGCCGATAAGCGGGACGGCGCGGGCGAGCCTTCGATAACGGCGGCCCGAGTCCTCTGACGAAAGCCGGGCAGCTGAAGAGCCGGGCGGCGGCGGCCTATTCGGCGCGCGGCGGGCGAGGCGAGCGGCCGCTGCGAGGGCACCCGCGGCTCCAAGGATGTGGCCCCGAGCGACGAGGATGCGCCGCGCCTGGCCGGCCCTCCTCCTCGGCCTCCTGGCCGCCGGCTGCCTCCTCCTCTACGCGAGGAGCGCCCAGGACGCCGAGGCGCCCTACGAGGCCGAGCGCGAGTTCAGCCTGCAGTAAGCGACGACCCCCGGGGCGAGGGCCCGCGCCGCGACACCGCCTAAATACACCCACGCTTTGCACCCGCAGGTTGCTCGAGGGCCAGAGGGAGTACATCGACCGGCGCGGGGTCCACGTCGTCGTCGGGCACTACGTCGGCAACTCCATGGACTCCCTGCAGATACCCAACATAACCAAGGGTAAGCCCGGCTGCGTGCAGCCGATCGCCCGCGAGCTCCGCATGTACTGACCTTCTCTTCCGGCAGAGGTCATCAACAGGAACATGTTCGACCCGCGGCCCTACGAGGGCAACAACGGCGAGCCGGTGCAGATCCCCGCCAAGGACTTCCAGCTGATGCAGCAGCTCTTCCAGATCAACAGGTACAACCTCCTGGCGAGCGACAGGATCCCCCTGAACAGGAGCCTGCCGGACGTGCGGAAGAAAAGGTATACGCGCGCGCTCTCGTCCCGACCGCGCGGCCCTCTTTACCGTAGCCCTCGCTTCCTTTCAGGTGCTTGGCGAGGTACGCGAATTTGGCCGACCTCCCGACCACCTCCGTCATTATAGTCTTCCACAACGAGGCCTGGAGTACGCTCTTGCGCACCGTACACAGTGTCATAAACCGATCGCCCAAGGAACTCCTCCGCGAAATCATCCTCGTCGATGATAATAGTGATAGAGGTAAATTGCCCCTCCCGGTACAGCTATAACTGCATAATACGCGGCTTTTACATCTCCGGAGTAAAGGAAAGCTAATATGTACTTATATCTGGAAGAGCCTCTCGCCAGAGGGATTTTTCTTCCTATGTACATCCAGCATGTACATGGAAATCGTTAATTCTACAATGTCTCCCTAATTCTTCTTTCTTCACTCAGACTTTTTAAGAAGGCCATTAGAGGAATACTTGTTCACTCTGCCAGTGCCGACGCGCATTTTAAGGTCACATACGCGCGTGGGACTCGTAAACGCGAGGCTTATGGGGGCGGTTGAGGCAGAAGGCGAGGTCTTAACTTTCCTCGACGCCCACTGCGAATGTACGGCCGGTAGGTAAGCTCTTGTATGTACGTACCTTGCGGCTTTAAAGAATTAACCATCCTTCCAAACAGATATACATCTGCAATAATTCTAATTGGGCAGTTACGTATTATTTAAAAATGAATCATATAATAGTCAAAGAATTCTTTAATGGATCAATTATTTTTTCCGGTCCGATACTTACTTAAAGTCTTAAATATAAAATTAACAATTAAAATTAGAGTTTCGTTATTATTGCACAGTAGTTTGTCAATGTTTACACCAGGAAATCAAATAATCACCAAACTCTTTGATGGAAGTCTATTGCTTAATATTAATTGTAATATCTGAAAGATGTAACTACACGATGTGTATAATTTTTTATGTCAAGTCAAATATTCTTATTATAGCATAAAGCAAGCTATTGCGTATAATCAGATAATTATGTAGCTCGTGGCGCCACAAAGTAAATATACGTCTAGTACTTTTTTATATATAGAAATTATATTAATGTAATGCTTAAGCTTATCACAAATTGAATGGAATTTTAATTCTATCATGATTTTCATTATTGCTATAAATTGACATTTTTTAAATTTCAAATAAATTAGTAAAAATTGTTATTCTATTTTTACGACTTATATATGTTTAATGATAGAACCTGATTTAATCACTTTGTCTATTAAGATTTTGCTTTGAATTTTGTACTTCTCCAAGTTTAGCAATACTAGCATATTAATAATTTTACAATTTGATGTTAATTGTAACTAATCAAAATTCACTCTTAGGATGGTTGGAGCCTCTTTTAGAAGCCATTTCCAAAAATCGAACTAGAGTAGTGTCACCTGTCATAGATATTATAAACGATGACACCTTCAGCTACACAAGGTAATAGATTTAATGTTGCAAGCGACAAGTAAATTTTTACAAGAGTATTAATAAGACTTGTGTACAAGGCTGCAAGCGAACCGCGATTTCTGAGGTCATAGACGCAGGCGTCGAACGACTCTTGCGAACGACTAAACGCAACAATCTAATATATACTCATGATTACGCATTGATTAAATTAACTACACTTTTAATTAGCTCCGGCTTATTACAACGAATGGGCGGGTCAATGAAATGTACAAAACAAAGCCTTCCGATATTTCAATTTATTTATTCGATTTATTGGAGCAACAATAATTAACTATTCCTAATTAAGCATTTACTTAATCATCGGAAATGAGCAAAGAAACGAGAGAACTACTTCGTTACGCTCCTCGTTACGCTCACGGTATATATACACATCATTTCATATCATGAAATTATACGATATAAATTATATCAATGATTAACTCTCGTCCCTTACAAAACAGCAAAGACTAATCACGTGAAGATAATGAAACCTCAAAGATTTCACAGAACCGGAAATTTTAACTACATTAGGACGAACATTCTGGATGCGGGCATTGTAGTTTCTCCGGCCGCCTCATTTTTCTTCGCCTCGCTTTTAAAAATTAGCCCGTGTACATGCGCCTAGTAGGAAAAAAATCACCACGTAAACCTCCTTTTACGCGCAAAATTAAAACAATCTGTATGCAGGTCGTTCGAGCTGCACTGGGGCGCATTCAACTGGGACCTGCACTTCCGCTGGCTGATGCTCAACGGTGCGTTGCTGCGCGAGCGCCGAGAGAATGTCGTGGACCCATTCAAGACGCCCGCGATGGCCGGCGGTCTCTTTTCCATGGATCGCGAGTACTTCTTCGAGCTCGGCAGCTACGACGACCTCATGCGGATCTGGGGTGGCGAAAACCTCGAGCTCTCCTTCCGCGTCTGGCAGTGTGGCGGCAGTGTCGAGATAGCCCCGTGCTCCCACGTTGGACACATATTCCGAAAGTCCTCGCCCTACTCCTTCCCCGGAGGCGTCGATGAGATCCTCTACGGGAACTTGGCGAGAGTAGCCCTCGTGTGGATGGATGATTGGGGCAAATTCTACTTTAAATTCAATCCCCGTAAGAGAATTCTTTCATTTCCTCTTAATTCATTAGAAATTATCGTTTTAATTAATTACAATGTATATTATAAAACTAAGATTTCGTGATTTTTTTAGAGGCAGAAAGAGTTCGAGATAAGCAGTTGGTCAGATCTCGATTAGCATTGAGAGAAAGGTTGAAGTGCAAGAGTTTTGAATGGTACTTGGATAATGTGTGGCCAGATCACTTTTTCCCGAAAGACGATCGCTTTTTTGGAAGGGTAGCTTATTTATCAATATCAACTAAATAAAAATTAATACAGTCACTTAATTATTTATAAACGTTTCTGCGTAGATCGTTCGCGTATCTGCCAAAAAATGTCTGATGAGGCCGATGTCGAAGGGCATATATTCTCAACCCTCGGGATTGGTAGCCTATCAAGACTGTATCCAGCCCCCGAATCTCAGTCAGATGTTTGTCATGACGAAGGAAGGCGTGATAATGACGGACGAAAGTGTTTGCCTCGATGCCCCGGAACGGGACAGTCGGCACGAGAAGCCCAAAGTAAAGCTGATGGCCTGTAGTGGCTTCGCCAGCCAAAAATGGGAATATGACGAAAAGGTGAGTCAGAGTCTCGCTGAGTCGCCAATTGACTGTACCGTTAAATTCTGCGACTTATTCTGTTAATTTATTCTTGTAGGAAAAAATAATCCGACACGTTTCATCTGGCATGTGCCTCGAGGAATCCCCGAGTGACAACGAAAACCCAGTAATAGCTACGTGCACAGGCAATGAGGAGCAATCTTGGGAGATGCAGAGCATTCCATGGAAATAACCAGTTCCTTTCTTTTTTTAATAACAGTGTTTTGCAATAAAAAGAAATATTTTTTCTACATGCCAGAATTAACAAAATAAAAACAGAATACCTTGAAGACTGAACTAGGTATAGAATAAAGTATGACAGATTTCTGAGGTACATAAGAAATACAATTTATTTCTCAGATATTTATATTAATTATGTACACAATCCTGTACAAACGTTTACAAAAAATAACGAACATACCTTATAAGATAGATAAATACAGTAATGGTTTATTGTATGTACATGCAATGTACTTTGGTTTGATCAAAACTATCTCACTATTTTAAGTACTTTTTGTTTTATATTACACATTGTTTAATGTACAATTCGATTTGTATGTGTCATTCGTTTTTAAAGCAATCTGCAGTACTTAAGATAATATTAAAAAGCTACGCATAATAAATATAATAAAATTTTAGAAATATGTACAGTGTAGAATAAAACATATTCCTTTCAAAATCTATAATAAACATTTGGCTCCATCACCTTTCACAAATATTAATTAACCTACATATTAAATTAATTGATACAAAAATTTTTACAGTGATATAATACTTATAACAAATACGAACACATGCTATTTTGTCTCACAAAATTACTGAACATTTGAAATATTTCACATATTTCTTTCATCAAATGAACGATCAAAATGATCTACATAATTTTTTGTATAACTGGCCCTATTATTACAATAATTTCTTGAAATTATAATATTTCTTAAAAAAATTACTGATATAATCTAGCTTGAATCTACGGTTACATAGCTTCATAGGTACAGTGTGCAAACTTTCACATTTTAAATAAACACAATTACTATCACACGTTACAAATTAAAAAATGTAAATTCTGTTAACTTATATAACAAAAAATATTGCGTTTCTCTTGAGGTACTTTAGGTTGAATAAAAACACATTATCCATCCAGTGGTGGGCCTAAGTATACTATGGATACCTCTGTATTTCCATAAACTGCGGATACAGCTGGGTATAGTCTTTTATCTGGTAAGCCTAAAATGATATCAAAAAATTGTCAAAATATGTTCTATAGCATTGTATAGGTTTTTTTATTTTACAGTAATACCTCTAAATGCTACACCAAGAAATTCATAATTTTTTTCAAATGATAATGTATTATCATCGCAATCTAATATAACTCTTATTCTTTCTCCAACCTAAAAACCAATTTCAATAATACAAGATTGTTTAATATTTTATATAATACAATTTGCTAAATTACACTTAGTAAATACAAACTTGATATTTGGGTGCATTATTTGGTAGAGGATAATTTCCCTGTGGATCTCCATTGTGTAATAATCTATTACTGACAAGGTTCCAGCCCCAAGAATTTTTATCAGATCCAAGAAGTGCTACATATCCCTGACAAATTAGAGCTGCTTCTTTGGTTGCAATACCTACAACGGCAACTGTTCCAAGTGGACCTTCCCAAGTGACTTCCCAGGCATGTCTTCCATGAAGAAAACCTGTTTTTCCTCTACACGCATCCGTACTTTGAGCAATTGGATTTCTATTAAAACAAGCAAAATAATTTTATTAATCATCTGTCACCTATTGTGTTTTATTTTTATGTATTGAAAAGGAATTCAAATAATATAAAATGCAATAATTTAAATAAGTTGAAAGAACTACTACTTTAAAAAACATGTAAATAATATTTGTTTAATAATATTATTTATTTTTTAACGATGAAATTTCTTGGCAAAGATATCACATATAACTAGGAGCAGTAAAAATGCATCTACAAATATTAATAGCACAGAGAATCAAAATATGAAAATAGCTCATACTGAAAACTAACCTGTGAAGCGTAAAATCATTGATCTTGGTGTAGATGTTTATGGAGCAATCATTTGGATTCCAAGCATAATAGTAAGCCCGGAGCTTAGCTTTGTAGCTCGGTACCGAGGAGAGGAGGTCTGAACTAAGGGTCACCTCGGACAGCTTCTTCTTGCAGTACATGCGCCAGATGTCGTTGTTTTCATCATTATTGATAAATCTGTACCATTTCTTGCAGACGAGCAGACACTTGCTAACGGTGTAGAGATCCAAGTGTGAGAATATCATCTCGAGGATGTGGTTGGGGAAGCTGCTTAAGCAGCCGTCCATACTTCCGGTGCCGCGCAGGTAGAGCAACAACAGCAACGCGTACTTTAGTAGCTCGGTGAGCCCGCGGAGCCATCGGTGGAGGCTGCCACCCGCACTAAGCCTCGCGTGCGACGTCTCCCCCTCGAATCGCGGAAGACTCGCAACGAAGAAGCAACCGCTGCCTCGATTACCCGTTACACGTGTACGTTGACGTGCTCGAACTTCACTTCTTCGGTTTCGCAAAGCGCACACGAAGCAGCGCGAAGGATTAGCGCGTCATATGTTCGAACACTGAGTCCGCCCCCTATCGCCCCTATCCCCGAGACCCCGGCTCCCCACTCCCGAGTCGCAGTCTCGCGGCGCCGGATTGAGTATGTGTGTGTTTACTGTGTAAGTTTGAAGCGCTGCAATGAAGGGAGAGGGGCACAAGTTTCATGCGACCCGCTGACGCCTGACCCACTCCCCTTGGTGGGAAAACAGAGAAAATGAATTTTCTGTTTTCCCAACGGTTTTACAACTTACGCATCGTCGACGTAATTTCTAACTATAGATATTACGTTTATTTTAAGACAATAAAATTTATTAATAATTGTCGTATAACAAATAATTTGTTCATTATTAAACGATATTTATAATTCTATTTATTAGTATTATACCGATAATAATATGACCTAAAAGTAAATAATTCTTCATATTGTAATATTGTTTGTGAGTATATATATATAAATAAGTATATCTGTACATATTATTTTTCAACATTTACAATGAGATTATTATAGGAGTGGTAATAGAATGAAGAAAGGTTAAGAATTATTCAAAGTAATTCTTAAAATCGATACTTCCTTTTGAATACAGAGTCATAAGCCAAGAGCCTCTATAAATAATTATTAAATATTTAAACTACAATCTATGAAATTCTTAAACGTAACTTTTCAAAAATTAAGGTATAATTTTCCAAGATTACTTTGAAACTTGCATTAATTTAAATATACATATTCTAAGCTCGATTGTCAACACCATTGTAGGATTTTAAGATTGTCAGTTTGATCTCGTTGCGAGACTTTGTTTTTAAAATGTAATTCTGTTCTTTTCAGAACAAAAGTACACACAGAAAAGCAATCTCTTGATACACTTTATGTATAACAAGTGCTTATTAAATTATAGTGTACATTACCGCGATGCATGTACATGGCATTACACGACCTTACATTATATCAATGTACATTAGTATTTTTTATTTTATTTCACAAAAAATCTTCGTGCGATGGTTGAAAATACAAGGCAGATCTTTGTTCACGGATGCGTCATTAAGTCAGTTGCTTAATTTAATTAGGCAATGATCAGTAGAATTCTTGTACGCTAACTGGATTGAGGAGTGACAATGGAACTGCAAAATGCTTAAAACTGAAAAATTCTGTTGAAATACGAGCACATAATTACCAGCTGTATAGTTTTGAAATAAGAAAGTTTACGTATTCCACATTTGTAAGAGAAAACGCGATTTTTTGCCTGGAGCTTATCGGGCGACGCTTGTCATTGACCCACATAAAGAGACATTAGCATTCTATTTGGGTGTAAGAATAATGGATGCATATTGGCCATTTTTACCGGCGATCTTTCCTTGTTATGTCTCACTTGAATTTCTTGAGATCTCGGTCACCTCGATACGAATAAGACGTAGGGATCAAGCCTGCAACTGTCCCGGGTGTGGGCGTGTTCAAATTGGAGCGAGTAGAAATAAACGAAAGGTGAAGCATGGGATTAACGAATAAAATGTCTTTATTGAACTACGATTAGCCTTACATGTCAGTCAGTATAAAAGCTGCCGGTGGCCAAGAGGTTGGGGTCGGTAGACTCGCGGGTCCCCAGCCTCGGCCCAGCTCAGACCCGCAGCGAGTACAATAAATCAGCGAGCGCACATCAGTCGGGGCGCTCGCGGCGGCTTCCGGGGGACGCGGGCTCGGGCGTCTCCTGCCGGGGGACTGGCGGTGGGCGGCGCGCGGGGCCGGCGCCGAGGGGCGAGTTCGGGGAGTCCCGGGGCCCGCGGCCCTCAGCGGCCGGCGAGGCCGCCCTCCGCGCGGGCCACGGCCGCGTTGCCCGGGGCGAGGGCCGAGCCCCAGGCGCCGGCCAGCAGGCTCGCCTCATTGGCGTCGATCTTCTTGAAGTTGTGCACCGAGTACCGGTTGTACAGGCCCCAGATGCTGTTCATCAGCTTGCTGTTGTACTTGAGCGGCGTCAGCTCGCGCCCTGAAACATCCGATCGCTCTGGTCAGCCTCGCGCCCTCATTCGCGCCGGCCTCGTGAATCATCGTCTAGTCGATCGTTCGCTCTTTATTTCAACATGTTCAAACGGTCGCGTGCATCATATAGAAATTCAACTGCCTGCAACGATCCGTGTAAAGGTCTCTTCAAAAAAGAAATCTGATACTTTACGCGTGCACGGGCAGATCTCTGGCGTCATTTGCACGTTATTGTTTTGTCTAGTTCAATAATATTGACTAGTCATAGAAAGAATTACGTTTATACAGTCATTCTATACTGGAAGCAGCGTCATTTCTATTACAAATAACTCGTTCGAATTGCACGATTCCTCGTGAAATTAACCAAAAAAGCAAGTATTACTGTTACAAAATATTATGGTTCCCTAGAAATATACTGCCCCTGATATAGTTTACGATATTTTTGACTAGCTATTTTTATCAGTGGGGCACATTCTTGCGTTCTAAACAGAACTGATTGCATCCGTTTTGCAATTACAAAGAAAAAATTAGAGCTTCTATTCCATGATTAAGTATTTACAATTGCATTGCGTTTTAAGATAATCGAATTACGGTTACAATACACATGATTAGGAAAACCAGTTTCTATGAGAAAATTACAAACAATTACATCTATGAATTATAACTGATTATACTCATGAAAGAATTTTAATAAATCTATGAAAAATTGCCAACGATAGTAATTACTTTCTTGGTTAATTCTGTACGTTTATAAAATTTTATTATGATATTGACATTCACTACAATTAGACGAATGCATCAAATGTTACAAGGAAAAGTTACAGTTAACGGATACTTGTAAAAGTTCTTTGTCAGATAATACAAGGAAGAAACCGAATTGCTCCCTATGAGACCAATAAACTTTTATCGAGTGCACCGTTGTCGTTTGCTTTTTATCGCACATCGTGTACATGTATAACGCCGATAAACGCTCCAGAAATAGTTTATCGAGCTCCCTACAAAGTCATCGCTGTTCAGTATTAAGTACCTTCTTGAAGATTTTTAGCGTTGAATCCGGAATTCTTATTGTCTTGTTTGCCCCCCTCGTCTTGGTACTCAGTGGCGAACGAACGTTCGAAATTCTTGCGAACTTGGAGGACGGCGTAGGCCGATTGGGGTATCGATGCCATCCTACTGCATTCTGCAATATAAAAATGCGCGGTATTTTCACAATCAATCGGATTCACTTGGGAATGTTCGTTAAACACGAACAGTCGCCTCACTACATAGAACATTCGTGTTTTAGCGATAGGCGCGATTGTACAACAACATATTTTGTCAATTTTAGTTTCTCGATTTTTACAGCAACTTTTCCATGATGTAAAGTGTTTTCCGTGTAAAAACGAAGAAGCTACGAGTGACTCGTGCGATACGTATACAATCACAAAATATTAAATATGTTTTTAAAACCGAAGTTGCTCAATTATAAAGAAACAGATTATGTTCCCCCAAAATATACGAATAAAGACGGATTTCTCTGGTCTTTAGGAACCACGTTTTTCATTTTGAATCCAGAACGCTGTAGCAAAAATCTTTTGAATCGGTCCCGCCAAAATCCACGTATACGTAGTAGATATACACTTGATTTAACGGGTGCATTATCTAGAAGACGCTGCACATCTGGCACATTAAACCAGTGCGTGTTATTATGTAAACGGCTCATCGGACGTCCGCGGAAATTCGCACAGTGCCCGTGCGCGGAATTCTCAGCCTGCACCACAACTGCACAGAGGACCTCCGGACAGGCCGTCGTCCGCGTCACTCGTTGCACGTCGTAGGAACCGCGGACCTTCCCACCGGACTCGCTGCCGAGCAAAGACAAAAGGCAAACATCTGGTATCGAGCGGGCGGCATCCTCACCAGAGCAGCGGTCCCCGAACAGCAGCTCCTCGACGGTCCGCCTCAGGTCGGCTCGGGGCCGGCGCACCTGGCGCCTCGTGTCCCTGGGACCGCGCCTCCGGGTGCTCCTCCTCCCCTCGGTGCGGGCGGGCTCCTCCAAGGGGCGCTCCCACCTCATATACGGGTCGCGGGGGCTCGACGGGGGTGGCGGCGGCGGCTCGCGTCGGCGGCTACCTGGGGCCCTGGGGCCGGTCAGCTGGCTGCTGTGGGAGACGGGGGAGCGCGCGCGGACGGACAATGAGCCTGCGGTACTGCGCCGAGCCGAGGGACTCGGCCGATTTATAACTTCCCCCGCCGCCGGCGCCGCCGCGGCGCGCTATCGCCCGCTGATAAGCCCGGCCGAGATAAAAAAAAGGGGGCCGGCTTCTGCCCCTGATGGCCGCTCCGCGGGGAGTCGCCGATCGCCGCGGCCCGCGCAGCTCCCCGCGATCGAGCGAATCGCCCGAGGCGTCCTCGCCGGGTCTCGCTGTATCGCCGCGCCGCTTACGTCGCTCCCCCGGTCCTCTATCTCGCTGTCGCTTTCGCGGTTGTTTACGCCTCCAAGTTCTTTCTGGACCGGTGCTTATCAGCCGCGCTCCGCCGCCGGGGGTCGTTTGGCCGGGCTCCACGAGTCTCTATGTAGGTTTCCCGTTTCGGGCGACCGCAAACGCTCTGATACGTGTAGTATATATAGAAGTGTAATACACATATAGAATTAATTATTTGCGATTGAACGATGTGGACGCCGTTTCCGCAAAAGGGAACCTTGAAAAATATCTTTATTATATCGCCAACCTTTGAGCACACTCTTGTTATGGATGAAAATTATTCGACGTCATCCTCATCGATTATAGGAGCATCGATTACAGTTTCATGTAGAATATCTTAGCTGCTTATTTTTTTAAATTGGATTGTGTAATTGTTTAATGATGAGGCGCGCCCAAGTGTTGCAAGAACAAATGTAATGTAATGCGAAAGCAATGGACGCACTACTTGATCTTTTCAAGATTTATGAGGTTTAATACCGCGTTTAATGCATTTTATCGACTAATTGAGACAGTAATTCTGATTTCCATGTTCTTATTTCCAACTAAACTCAATAAAGTTTACTTTGCAAATCTTAGAAATTGGGTCATTGGAAAACTTATAATATTTAAAAGCAAATACAAATACTTGATTAACCAGCAAATTTCTTTTAAATATACATTTCATCATTTTACTCTAATAATGATTACAACTTATGGATATTTTCCATACGTATTTTATCTATTTAAACAAATCCTCTAAATTTAAATAATAAACTTCATAAACGGATACGGACAATTATTTAAGAAAGTATCAGAATCATAAACTTGTTCGAAAGCGATAATAAAATAAATAATCGTGCCCATTTGCACGTCCGCACTGATCTGTGTATCTCTTCTAAAGAAAACAGTGGTCCGAGCTATGAATCATGATTTCTTGTACGTATAAGAAATTACTTCGAGACAATGCACAAAATATTGGGTTATGTTGCTGCGAAACCGTATACAAAGAAACTACAGCATATGATATAAACGTTCAAAATTATTTGTTTCATGCAATATCGATTGGTTTAATTTATTACATAGTTATATTATATACGTAATATCTGATGCATTAATCACAATGGTGTTTATTTATAACACAAGAAACACTAAAAAACAATGTAAATTAAATTAAATAAATATTATGTTTTAATATCGAATTGTAGATTTGCTAAAGAAATCGTGATGATAATTCTTTATCACTATATTACCAATTCAAAAATCCATATAATAAGTATACAATATTTATCCACAGCAACAAATACATAATCCAGATTGACACTTTACTTTTCAGATCAATACTTTACTTTTTATATCATTGTTATATCTACATGTAATTTTCATGTATCTTTTGAAGATTACTATTTATCTATAATCAAATAAGTAATGTATATCAATAATTCTTTAATGTCGCATAATCATCAGTCTCAACTTTATTCTTAGTTCGAGTCTTCACAGACATCGTTTTTTCATTTCAGGGTTATCACTTGTGTGGACGTGCTCTGTCCTTTGCTCGAGATAAAGCAAAAGTTACAGAGTAAATAGACTCTCCGTCACTTTCTTCTCCGCGCCCACACCCACAAAACATTACAACTTCATTTTTTATATATCTTGTTTATACTAAATCTTGATAATATCAATCAGTATATATATGTGTAGGAAAGATGCGCTTAATAACATATTTTACAATAAAGTATTATTAATTAAAATATAATAGCTGTCACGATAGTTATATTCTTCATTGAAGAAAAAATATTTTTTAAATGTTTCAACCGAGTTTAATGAAAAAACAGATATATTTTATGTTTATTAAATTTTGATTTGTCATAACACAATTCTTACAAACATGCTTAGATTAGGATATTATTTTTATTCATAAATACAATTAAATCATAATTCTGATGTCTATTTATTAATCTATTATTTAAGGTGGAAAATAAATAAATGTTTATTAAATATTAATTGCACTGTATTAGTTTTAATTCAAATTCTGTATTAAAAGATTATTATAATATGACTCTTTTTGAGAAAATCTTGTTTTTTTGTCAACCAATTTTTATATTATTTCCTATATACATATAGACATATTTTTAAATTTACGTATTTGCAAGAATAATCTTATCATAGCACATTTAAAGATAGATATGATAAACACCCTTTGAATTACCATTTTATTCATTTTACTTTTTTAGTAAACCTTCTATAATTATTTCACTAAATTATTTAAGCCCTAGTAATATTATTGTTAAAAATAAAAAATATACCTAAAAAACTATCTTCTGATCTCTTCGAATGCCTATATTAACTTCAATAGACAGGGTTTAAGCTAAGACTACCAACTTAAACTAGCAATATTAAGAGATATTCCCAAAACTAATATATAAAAAATAGTGTGTAAGGAATCGTAATTAGTTTTTTCTAGCTACAAGCTTAGTGCTATAAATTATCGATCACGCTTTTATCATGTATCGATAAAAGGAATGTTATCAGACTTGTATGAGATGGCAATTTTAAACAACGCAGTAGCAGTGAAGAAATCATATCGATTGTATTCTAGCAAGATTCAATAAAATATATAAAGAAACTAATTAATGCTCGAAAAAATGAATAGACTTTTCATTCTTAGCCTCTTGTTTGTGCTCATTGTTGGAGAAATTATTACAAAGGTGAAGCATTATATTTTCCTATGTATTTTCTAACAATTTTAATATTCGTAATGTTTTAGCCCAATTTATCCGAATGCGATATAAAGAAAGAATCCTTAGGAATGATTGCGAGTCCTAATCACATTATAAATCCGCCGATACGTTGTAAACCATGTTACAAGCCAGATATAAGAGGAAAGTGCCGTAGAATTGTTGGCTGTGTAATTCCACCTGACTATTGGCTCGATTAGTTGCTAACAATATGTATTTTTATTATAATTTTAACAATTTAATCTTATTATTTACATTGTGAATAAATTAACAATAAAATAAAAAAGTATTCTAAAAATTGTTTGGTGTTCAAAATTTATTTATTTCCTTCTACAACATAACACATAATATTTTTGTATTACAAAATTCTTCTAGATATAAATAGTTTGAAAATTGCAGTTTATGATTACACATTTAATTTCACACAAACTGGAGTATAAACTTCATTTCTGTGTCGATAATATTCAATAATTGATCAACATCCATTATATAGATTCGATCAACGATGGTTTATTGTACAAAATTTCAATATCTATTGTCTGACAAATATAGAACTATAAATTCAATTAAAATTTTTCCTCTTAATTATAAAATATATATTTACGTAAATATACAACGGTTTTATTACTATTTTTGGAATACGTTTAAATTAAAACATGAATGTATTGCTTAATATTAAACAATAAAACTGAGAGTAAAACAAGGTCAAATCTTAGTAAGATTCTTGATACTTCCGAACTTATTACGATGAAAATAGTTGCATTTGCATTATATACTCACACAACAAAAAATTATATGTTTAAAAGAAATTATAAAATCACAAACTAGTGTATAAGCTAACGTCAATACACGTATACATAAGACGCAGAGATTCGCTACACGCGATTCTTATCCCGTCCAAAGAGAAATTTAAACTGAGTGGACGCAAGCTCTCGTTTTCCTTCATATGCGTCTCACAGAGATACGGCTTCTTCCTTATCCGTGGGCACAGGACAGATAGGGAAAAGGAAGGTCTAGTTGTCGGCTTATCGGATTACACCCGCCGGCTCTCTACCAACGAGATGTGTGATCGGCGTCGATCGCAGTCTACATATACAGAGTCAGTATGCTAGAGCACCTCGTAAAGTATTACACGTGTACTCGGTCCTCGTGCTTTATGCCACTGATCAGTAATTCGCGAACTCAATTCTTGCGTAAATTCCTTGATAAATTCACATTGAGTTTGGCTGCTATAATGGCTATGTGCGTGATGTGACGAAAATAATTATTTCGGGAAAAATGTGATTTTATATGAGTTTTGTGATAACTTTGTGTGTTAATAGTGCAATGCATTATAAGTTTATGAAAAAACATGTAAGAAAACGTGCAATTAAAATTACTAAATAAGATTAAATAATATAAATCAACATCTTGTGACATTCATGAAGTGCATTGAAGTGTTAAGTCAACGTGTGTGCATCTACAACCAAATACTACACACATGCGATTTTCCTTGTTGGAACTATTTTTCAATGATCCTTCATTTTTCCTTATCGAATGAGTATTTAAAGTTCAGTTAATTGTAAAAAAAACATTTGTTTCACAAAAGACGACATATTTTTAACGATTTAACATTAAACCAAAATACCGCTCATAATACACTTTTTATACAAAAGAATTTCTTCCTGGCTAGAGTGTCTTTATATAAATTTTAGTTTTGGCCTTTCAAATCGGTATTAGCAAAGTCAATAACTTTAACGGAATGTACGCAATGTAGAATGTAACTTGATCGTGGATTGATCGCATGCATTTGAACCCTTTTATATAAAGTAAGGTACATATAGAACGATGATCCTAAGCTATTATTAAATATAAAGTTACAGTATTGTATAAACCCAGCCTGTGTGCGCTTTAAATTACGAACTTACTTCCGTGTGCACTTCCCTGATAAGGGAGGCAATCTCTCGAGCGAGTGAGAAAATTGACGAAAAAAAACTAAGGAAGAGAGAAATGGTTTAGATAATCTCGGCAAGCGCGTACTCCCCAATAGGAAGCCGCGAGAGGAAGCCAAAGCGCGTCAGCCGCCCCGAGTCGCCAAGGCGAAGGGGACGTCGCGGCAGGCGATAAGGGGCGAGAAAGATCGGCTTATCGGCCGCAGGGAATTTTTCGTCCGACCGCATAGAAGCGGGACTTGACGCGCGCAGGGCGGCACATAGCGAGCGAGTGTCTCGCCGCGGCCGGGGGACGAGCGACTCCCCCTGCGAGCCATGGCCGACCCCACGATACAGATCTTCTGCTGCCACCACAATAACCGCACGGACATGGCCCTCGTGATCATGAGCGAGTTCAACACCAACGCCTACAATACCGTTTGCATGGTCTCCTCATCCATCGGAATCCTCGGGGCGATCTATCAGGTGACGATACACCGGAGCAACCGTTCCATGATTCTTTCCGGCTCTCTACCGTCTGCATGTGCGTCGTACGTTTCACGAGGCCAAATGGATTTTTATATCCGACACGCGGAACGTTTGATTGTGTCACTTTTTTTTCCTCCAAGATTTTTGCAAGTCTTTTGGCGTCAAGCTCTGTTGTCAGTCTTATCGTTAGTGATATAGCTTTTATGTATTGTACGAGTGTAATGGTAACGTCCAGCGCATTTCGATTGCCATGTTGTATTGCAATAACGAAACTGAAGACAATAGCAGCACTATTTTTATGACGCTTTGCAATAGAGATAGAAAACGATTTCCGCTGTCTCTTCTGAAGTTTCATTGAAACGGTTCATTAAAAATTGTTGTAACGAATTTTCTTATTAATATAAATGCAAATTAGTTTGATTCTTATGTCATTAGCTTACAAACTATATTAAAATCCGCGTGCTCATATTTTTGTAGGTGTTACCGCGACAAGAAAATTTGCCACTACGATGGCAAGGTTTTTCTGCCGCCAGAGGCAGGCAGATAATTATGTGGCTTGCAGTAGCAGATCTTTTAGCTTCACTAGGTAATTTATCCAGTTTTTCTATCTTACAATTACTTAACTACAATAAATTAATCAATCTGTTAGGAGTCTTCATTAGATCAGCCCTTTGGATGAACTTTAGATCCATTATGCCAATGGATGACGATACATCGAACGTTGTCTTCTGTGCCATTTCTTCGGTAACAATTCTTGAGTAACTAAAGTTGTGACCGAACTTAAGACTCTCAAATGAAAGTAAATCGTGAAAATCTCACATTTTTGCAGGCGTGGACTCAATATTTTTACATGGCGACGTGGATATGGACTTTGTGTTATGCTATCGATATGAAGCTGCTGCTAGGAGAACGAGTTGGACGACCAATTTGGTACCATGTATTCGCTTGGATTTGTCCGGCCATTCTTACTATATTTGGTCTAACTATTTTATATATTCCAGATGCAAAGTAAGCCCCTAAGTTGTTTGTTTTAATTATGAAAGGATTTTGTACATGGAAAAATATAAATCCGTCATATTTTTAACAGCTGTCACAACTTAACTTCACTATCATCCGCTATATTGCGCATTCTTCCGAATTACTGTGCAACTTACGTTCTTCTCGCTATCGTTATTATCGCCAATCCTACCTTGTACCTCTCTTCGACGAAGGATTTAAAAAATGTTGTCTCGCGCAGTATGGCACAGATGACGGGCAGAGAAAGAAAATTAGTCCAAGGAGTGAGGTTGAAATTTGCGATGACTAATGTAGTTTATTACGTTTGCTGGACTCCGAATTTGATAAATGGGATTCTACTGTGGACATTATGGTTTGAACTACCTGTGAAAGTGATTATTACTCTATGGTACATTATGGTAAGTTAAAAGCAATTTATTAAATTTATTTTTAACTTTAGTATTAGTACAAAAATTCACTGCTCAATCAGGCCGTAACAAACCCCCTACAAGCATTCTTTAATGCTCTCGTCTACAAGCGGTGGGGTCGAAGGGAAAAGTTCCGATTAGACTGGTGTTACAAACTCAAAAGTCTGAAAACAAATTATTTTGGCCACAGTGATGGCAGTTCCGAACTGACCGAGTCATCTCCACTACTTAATACCCAGTACCGATGTACACCACACACAAGCATCAATGGCTCCTCGTCGTTGTAGTGACTGTGATATGAGTCTCAATTGTAAGCATCAAAATATTTTTAGATCTAAGTTTTTATAATACAGAAAATTATGTAAGAATACGTAAAAAAATCGTACAAATTAATAGTATAAAAAAATTTTGATAACTATTTTTTAATAATTAAAAACTAAGAAAAAAGAGAATTAAGCAAATATTAGGTATATTTAAAAATACGCGCATAGAGTTACTTACAATATACTTTTATTATCCCTAAACCAATTATGATCACAAATTGTTTTTACAAATTATGTACAATTTCAATACAGCTAATAACGTTTTATCATCTTACAGATATATTATAACCGTCATAGTTTATGATTTACATTCATTTTATTGTTTATAGACATCTAACTTGAGTGTCAAAAAAAGTGTATTATATACAAGTGTTTACATTTCAAATCAATTTGTATTTAACTTACAAATGATTTAGATATAACTCGAATATAGCCGTCCATCTAATACTTATAGCACCATATATAAATGTATTCTTAAGAAAATATATGCTCGTAAATTTTTGTTTCTGTGCAAATAAATTTTACTCTATTGTATATAGATGAAATTATAAACATTTGTTTCAATATTTATTTAAAAATTTATTAATAAATATTACTTCTTTCAAAAATTTGTTAAACACTAAGAAAGGTATAATATATTATTTTAATGAAAACTACTATAGTTAATCGATAAGCATATCGTTATCGATAAAAATAATCGATTAGACAAAGACACCTCAATTATTCAATGATAAATGTAATCTAAAATTATTACATTATAATGTCAATGTATATCACAAAGTAAATAGTGGTCTAAGTCATGTTGCTACTCTTATTTTTCATTGAAATTATATAAATATGAATGTTAATATTTCATATAATAATCTAAAATAGCCTAAAGTTTTTATAATAAGTCAAATTGCATTAAAAAAGAAAATACTATAAATAATCTCATTTAATTGGAAGAGTTATCATATTCAAACAAAAATTTACCGTTTAAACTTGATCGTTTTAAATAGAGCAAAAGTAATAAAATTTCAAGATCACAGAAAACACCAAGATTAGATATAATACTTATAATGTTATCTATGAATTTGTGCCACAGGGTACATAACGACAATTAAATCTAGATCATAGAGGTTTTTTAAAAAAATTTCGCAAGATAACACTTAAAGATTATTAGAAGCACCGCCAGTCTTGTTAATGTTAATTAATATCAAACAAGTCTCAAAAGTTTGGATTTTCAAAAAAATCAAGTATCTTAAAAAAGTATTACTTGCTAGGCAGCTTGAATTAGTTCTATCAAGATGGAAGATCAGAAACCCCAAGTGTTAAAGAAGTGACGTCACGAACAATCATTTCAGCGATTTTCCATGCAGATTCTTCTTTTGCCTAAAAGTAATTATTAATTAATAAATAATTTATCTACAATTATTTTATTACTAATTATTAAACTTACTTTATCTTGTTCTATATGTACTAATCTTTTAACTGCACGAGAAAGACGTGATTCTTTATCATTTCTTCGCAGAAGATCGGTATCAATTTCAGTTACAAATCTTCCTAAATTATCAACGTAACCAACGCTTAAACTAAATGCAAAAAATCAATAATTTTCTAAATGCAATTTTTAGAATATAAGATAATTTGATATATTTCACTAGTACAATTAATACCTGCGCTTATTTCGTTTCCATAAGGAATCAGGATCATAAAGGTTTTTTGTATCAATATTTATACTACCATTTACAGATGTACTGTATTTCGATTGCCTTTTATCTTCATTAGTTATTGATGTAGGACTTGTAATATTACTGACAGAGCTTATTTCACTACTACAATCAGAATCTTTAAACAATAAATTTTACTTACATAAATTATTTGATTGTCAGCATAAATGGTATTAATAAACTTTATTAAAAAGTTATAAGTTTAAAAATTATACCTGCTCTTTTAATGGGAGGATGATACGTGGAACAATGACTACTCTGTACGCTATTTATTAACTCTGACAGATATTTATAAAACAATTGAGATTGTAAAAATGTTGGAAGATAATTCTGAAAATTTACAAGTTTTACAACGTTTATTCGAAAAATTAATATAATTAAACTGTGTATCTCTAACCTTATTTAAAAAATTATGAACAATCTGACACGGTCTATCAAAACAATCAGGCTGAGGACATTTTCCATCCTCTCTACAAATGTTTTGCTCCACTTGAAAACGTATTTTATCAGTAAAGCCTAAGGGCATTGTTGCTTGAAGGCTAAAATATCTGCAAATATAAATATTTCATAAGTTATAATAATTTTATGTTTAATCAAATATTTTAATAACGTGAGACTTTTTTATTTACTTATCATAAATTATCAGAGCATCTGTTTGAGCTTCAGAAGAATCAATTAAATCTCCTTTCATTAATAAATTTTGTTTATAATTCATTGCAGTCATCCAAAAATCTAATAATTCTCGTTTATTCTCTATTTCCATAAACTGTAAATATTTTAAATTAAACAAACGTTTTTCTTTCAAATCAAACTAAAAGTAGATAATTGTAATAAATTAATTATTTTACCTCCATAAAATAAAAAAACGCTGTTTCATTATATAATATATCTGCTAGCAATACATTTCCACTAGTTAAAACATCGATTTGATGTTTGCAATGGAAATCACTTCTCAAAAACTCATTAAGATATCTAAAATTCAAAATGACGAGTTTAAAAGGTATTATCAACTTTGTTAATTTAAATAATTTAAGTATAATATGTACTAATACTTACTCATCTTCTAAAATTGTGTAAATTATTTTTTGAGATTCAGAGAAATATTTTAATATAAGTTCTGCATTATCATTCATTACTGCTTTTTCGAGATCTGATTTTAATTCTTCAGGCATACGATTATGTCCAAAAGTATCTTTTACTAAATATTTCTTATAAATGCGCATTGCATCTTGATGTAATGACGATCCCTTGCATTCTTCAAATTTACATTTTTGTACCTTTTCATTGTTGAGTACTGATTTAATCTTTGGCGGATTATAATTTGATTTGATCTCATTTTCAGGACTTTGTAATGACTAATTAACAGAATTTATTTTAACTTCTATTATTCAATATTATTTTATAAAATTATGTTATATAAATAAAATATAAATATCTTACCAAAATCTGTTCATTACCATTTACATTACTATCTAATGATAAACGATCAAATTCATAATCACTGATGCTAGTCGACATTAGACTACAGGCACAGTGATTAATATTTTCTAAATCATTTGCAGAATTAATAAATTCTTTAGATAATTTATTACTATCATTTTTATTTTTTAAAGATTCTAACGTAGATGTCGATCCACATAAACATTCTACCTCTAACCAAAATTTAATTAATGCCACTTCTCTTCTAGAATCCATATACTGGATGAAATAATCAAGGGCACTTTTATCTGCCAAAATTTCTGGCAGTCTCTTAGAGAGACGTGATGAAAAAGTATTTATTTGTAGGTTTCCATCCTCTGCTATATCCTCTTCCTCTTCCTCCTCGAAGCTGCATAATGTGCTTGGTATTGCCACCAAGGAAGTACCCACAAACCCATCACTACTTGACTCTCCTGGACTTAGAGACTTTGCAGACGAGCTACTTGAAAATCTATGTCTCTCTTTAAATCCTAAATATAAATAAATACAAAAAATAAAAACATACTAATTAAATAAATAGAGAGGAATAATAAGATAAATATTTTTTTATTTTAATATGCTATTAAAGATCTAAAGGAAAATTTCCTAAATTGATCAAAAATTTTAACTTTGAAAAATATTAAAATTAAAGAATAAGTGCAAAAAGACCTTAAACCGACAGTAATTAAAAGAAACAGCTACCGCGAAATAATTATATACGTTTACATTAGAATTTCTCACGACTTTGACAATTTATTTTATTTATTAAGAATATTAAAAGGAATGCTGTCAATCATGCGGTGATGAATACCTTCACCAAGCATAAACAATGGAAATCTCATAAATGTTTTCGGAGCAAGGTTATGTGCCTAGAGAATACGACATTCATTCCATGAAATTCCAACGGTAAAAAAAGTTGTCGCACAACGCAAATGTAAAGTAAACCTTTACCAGCTTTTTTAAAGAACTGTAACATTGTGTGTAAGAACACGAATCATTGTAACCGATGCTAGCTGACGTGGAAATTGTTGCCTTGGCGGATGATACTGTATCTTCTATCACGAAATCTTCAATGTCCCGGATTATCATAGCGTGCCGACGTCGTCGTACACCGCGACGACGCCATCAGTCCTGCGCTTCTTCCTTTTTCTTCTTTCTCCTTCTTCTTTCCTCTTTCACTCCTTGGCAATTGTAAAGTTACGTCTCTCACACTACGTTTGATGTGAGATGGGTATGCTGTAGTACGTATATCCTTCTTGACGATTAACAATAACGACTCTGCAATGCGAAATGGACGTAAAACTCAAACGCTCTGAAGCCTTATGCAGGGTTCAAAACAAAGTGCATCTTTGTTTGTTTTCTTCGTTGTAAAAAGCGCCTGTTTACATCATATCATACTGTATTTTAACCGACTGCGCAAATGTAAATACGTTTAAATTAAGAACTGAGTGTACGTATACTGTCGACTGTCAAAATGACAAACCCACGAGGCGCTGCGCACAGCTTGGCGAATAAACGTTTAGCAATCCTTTTGGGTGTGTAAAGTACTTTGCGACCTATGCATACGGTTATGCAGTCACTCAACAATCGGAACGAAGTTGTGTACAACGAAGTGGCGCACATACTCAAACAAGCATAACCGTAAGGCAACCGATTTTGTAATGAATATTTCTTTGTGTTGGTGCATCGGAGCTACAAGAAATCTCGATGTACGATTCGACAGGTCGAATTAAACGCGCGAAAGTGTTTGAAAAGATCATACAGTTATAAGTCAATATTAAAATACTAAAAATTACGATCAATATAAAATATAATATATAATATATCAAGATAAAAATGCCCACAATGAAAATTACAATAAAAAAATTGAACTTTAAACGAGACCTTGACCTTTGTTGAATTCTAAAGCAGGAAATTGAGTGTAGTTTTTATATACATCTTGGAATAATATTGGATTTAAAACAAATGCTATAAATCGTCAAGTTCATTGCATTACTTACACGAACCATTTTTTATGAAACACGTTTTAATATATACATGTCGGTATTCATAATACATTGAATAGCAATGAGTGATTTTACGCTCTTAAATTAAATCGCGTATTTCAGATAAGAAAATATGAGCAACAGCTGGAAAAACAGTTTGAAAGGTCTTTTGTGACATCATATTATACAATTATATTATACTATATCTTATATATTTTAAAACCAAATGTGTACATATATATATATATATATATATATAACACTAATTTTTATTTTGTATCAGGAGAACACGAAAGTCAAAGAGCTTACCATTAAAAAGTATATAAAATTGAATATTACTTAGGCGTTATCGTATACTTGTACGTATATCGAAGATTATATTAATGTTATCTACATGCTTCTTAAAGTAATACAGCATTTACATATAGATAAATTTAACGACTTTAAATCTAAAAAACTAAATTATTAAAGATAAATAAGTAGATTACTATATTAAACTCGAGATTTAATATGTCCAAAGAAATTGTTAATTACTATTATTTAATAAGCACGCGTGAATAAATTCGATAAGGTTTATATAGATTTAAAATATAGAAAAAGTCTTAAATTTAAAATATTTGATAATTATATTGTAACTATTATTTTAATACTTTATAAAAGTTATTTTACAGAATTCGCAAATATTCTTTCTTTGGAATTCCCTTGGTTCTCAGAAACAGGAATCAATTAGCAAGTGTAATGAAGGCCTCTGCTTATAAGCATACAAAAGATGGTGTATATGGACTATACTAAGAGTTATTCCACGAGTGCTGTGGATCATTTATCTGCATTTATACTAATGGGAAAATGGCCACAAGTAAAAAATAAAAGTAAATAATTGTGAAATATAAATATTCTATTATAAGGAGCGATGTCCTTGTAACTAGGTAAAAATGATAATAGCCAGATCTTGATACTAAGTATTACGATATAAGCGTCCAATTTGATTGAAATTGGCGTAAATGAACCTGTTGCACCTCCCCAGGAGAATAATAAAACGAGTTACAGACGGATACAGTGAGTATAAAGAGATGTAATCTGTGGCACAGCGTGGCAATGTACGCGGGAATCTCGGAGGGAGGAGCGTATGCAAATGAGGCGAACGTCGCGTGATCCCGGGACGGCCATTCATTATGAAGTATTTACTGGGCGGGTCCTGGGGGCGCCGAGGGGGACCGGCCCGACTCCGGAGAATGGAAACCCTTTGGGCGGCTCGTGAGCGGCCGCTGGGCCAAGAGGACGGGAAAAGGCCGGAGGAAAGGCGGCGGGCGACCTTGACTCGGAGCCCCTGAAAGCGGGCCCTGCGCTGGCGGCGCGGCGATTTCCCGCGGGGCCAACGGCCTCGGCGAGGCGGGGGCCGGCGGCCGCCGCAATACCGGTTATGGGAGCTAGGCCGCGGGAGCCGGGGGGGCGCTTGCCTCGGCTCGGGCGCGCCGGCGACGGGGACGGCTCATTTTCGGCGCGGCTACCGTCGGCGCACCGTCGAGGGACATGGGACGCGGGGCTCTGCTGCTCCTGGGGCTCGCGGCCCTGGCCGCGGCCCGTCCCCTCGCCACCTACGACCAGCGCCAGGCCGGCAAGGTCAACGTGCAGATCGACGTGAAGGACCTGCAGATCGTTGCCCTCCTCGACTCGGCCGCCCTCGAGGACTACATGGTACGAGCGGCCCCGGCGGCCCCGCCGGTCCCGGCCTCCTCCCCCCAGCCGCGCACTCCGCGCCGACCCCGACCCCGACCTCGACCCCGGCTCTAACCCTCGCACTCCCCGCCCGCAGAGCTACGACTACGCCTACGACTACGCCGACTTCACCATCCGGCCGAGCTCGCGGCCCACGACGGCCCGGCCCTCGAGCACGAGCTCTTCCAGGCCCCCGGAGACGAGCACCGCCGAGCTGCTGCCGACCCCCGCCGCGACCGACAAGCCCACCGAGAGGCCGCTCGACGGGACGACCTTGACGCCCACCGAGGAGCCCACGGGGCGGCCGGTCTACGGGACGACCTTGACGCCCAACGAGGAGCCCACTGGGAGGCCGGTCGACGGGACGACCTTGACGCCCAACGAGGAGCCCACTGGGAGGCCGGTCGACGGGACCACCTTGGTATCAACCGACAGGGCGACCGAGAAGCCCACCGAGAGGCCCACCGAGGGGCCCACCGAGAGGCCGATCGATGGGACGACCGAGGAGCCCACTGTGCTGTCGACGACCCTGCAACCCTCGACGTTGATGCCGAGCACGACCACAGAGCCCCCGAGTACCAGGAGACCCGCGCTGGCCTCGCCTGAGCCCGAACCCAGGAAGCGCTGCCCCGTGGGCTTCCTCCTCAAGTCCGGACGCTGCTTCAAGCGCCGCTTGTCCTTGATATCGTAGGTTATTACTCTCTATAGGTATTCTAATCTGACTAAAAATCTGAATTGAATAATTAATCATAATATATTTGTAATCTGCTTACAGCCAATATAATTTCGTATTATAAATATTTAATTAGCCGTAATTCTGTATCTTAAATATTTAATAATTTGGATATGTACTGAGCTTTGGATAACAATCTAATTAAAAATTAATTTTTTTGGACTAATTATACCTAATATCTAAATCATATTGTATTCATTAACTTTCAGGCCGAGGATTGCAGTAATGAAGCTGGCTCCTTCCCTGTTGACACCTTTATAAAAAATTCTTAGTAAAATACATTAGTGATATTTGTATATGCGCATTTTTCTACATCTCTCTGTGTGAATAGTACTCCATGATTTATTTTTAAGTTAGAAAAATAATGAAGTTCCTAATCGAATGTTCATTCTCATCTTAAATCATAAAAGATTATATAGTTGAGATCTTTACCGAACGAATGAATTTGATAGTTTCTGTTTACGCAGTAATTATAGCAAAATCGTGTAGTAACAATAAAATCTATTAAAATTAATACCTAAAACATATGGATAATCTGTCATTAAATAATACCTTGCCCACTTGTTCCGATTTTCTCTGATAAAATATGGATGAAAAATGTATTGAAATAAAACATTTTAACCATAAACATAGTAATATTTTTTGAAGATACAACATATCATGATACCCTACCTTGCGAATTTCAATTACGAACTCGCCTGTACACGCTATATTTATGTGCACTGGATCACGACGATACTCCGACGATTCGAAGATGTTTTTTGGTGAACGATCAAACGGGAGATACTATCGAATGTGTAAGAGCATTGTACTCATTCTTCCGGGTCCGCTTCGGAGCCGAGCGAGCGGTCGGACTCGCCCCCGGTCGCGGAGCGCGAGGGAGGGAGAGCCGCGGCGACTTGCCCTCCGGGCTCGGCGCGGCGGGTCGGGCGGCGGCCCCGGCCCCGAGCCCCCAACGGCCGACAGTCGCGTCCCGGCCAGCGTACGCGACGGACGCCTCGAGCCCGAAGCCCTGCCCCAGCCTCCCGGAGGAGCCAGCACCAGAGCGGCAGCTGCACGGAGGCGATCTCGGGAGCTCGGGCGCACACCTAGCGCAGTGGGCCTCTGCCGGCGCGCGGCGCGCTCAAGGATGATAAGGAAACTCCTGGTGATCCTCCTCTCGGTCCTCGGAGTCGCGCGCTCCGCCCCGGCGACCTACGACCAGCGCCAGGAGGGCGATCTCAACGTCAAGGTCGACCTCGACAACTTCGTCGTCCTGGTCGCGCGACCCTCGAGCACGAGCCTCGACCTCTTCGGCGCGATGGCCCAGCTGCTGTCGGACGCGCGGCGCGCCCCCAGCCCCGGGAGCCCCGAGGCCGAGCCCTCGGCGAAGGTCGCCGAGGAGGAGGCGGCGCCCGGCGAGCCCGGACCGCCCGCGGAGCCCCTCGCCGAGGCCTCGGCCGCGGCCCTCGAGCAGCCCGAGGCCCACGAGCCCGAGGAGAAGGTGCTGGTCGTCGTCCAAGAGGGCGAGAAGACGGCGCGCAGTCTCGAGACGATCGTCAGGACCCTGAGGAACCTCAAGGGCAAGGAGGCTCTCCTCGAGAAGGAGCGCGCCAAGGCGCAACAGCTCCAGGGCAAGTACAAACTGGTCGACTCGGTCGAGGAGCCCCAGAGCCTCAAGCTCATCGGCGAGGCCGTGGAGAACTGCGGCCCGGGCAGGAGCCGCGACCACCTGGGCATCTGCCAGGCCCAGGACTAGCTCTATCCACGGGCCCATTCCATTATTATACGTAGCGCCTCGCTTACGGTGCTATCCTCGTCGAATACTCAGCTTTTCCCGTCGTTTTCTATTCAAATGATAGCTTGTACGGCTTCCCAAAAACATTATTTACTCCAATTATTTATATAACATTACGTTTACAGCAAACGAGTATTATTTAAGGTGATACAACAAAGTCGCTTTATCAGTATACATTATTCTGTGCACGTAATTATTCGTTCAATATTTTGCTAATTATATATGGACAAACAAGTACGGCGAAAAGCAGTCGTATAAAATTCGTATAAAAAATATTGATTATTTCGCTTTCTTGCAACATAATTATCACTTGTTTTTTATATAGACTTGAGGTTTCAAATATTTTATTTGTATCCATTATATTAATATTAACATATATTTATATCCATAAATATATATAAGCTTATTATTTAAATCTGTGATCGTTTACAAAGAAAACAGCTTTCCAGAGAATTTAAAAAAATTCTATATTTATCGATTATCATAGTTGGTATGTCAGCAACTTTTTAGAAAAATGTATTTATGTATTTATTAAAAATAATGAACCTTTTGATATTGAAACATTGAAATTAATGTCTTCAACTTTGGTAACTGTGCTTTATTACGTCATCGTACTGACTGTAAAAGAAAACGAGAAATTAAAATCAGATATGAAATTGCGCAGATAGATGAAAGAACATTTACAAAGAGCTTCATTGTACTGGAAATGAATCAAGCTATTGATTTCACGATGGAAATTATTATGTGTTCCTATTAGGACGAAGCAGCAAAAACAAAAAAAATAAAAAACTTAAAAGAAAAGATGTTATACTTATTATGCTGCATAGATGCTGCTTATTATGATGCAAGATTTGTAAGTTTATTGCATGCATTCGTTTGTACAAGGTTTAGTAATTAATCTATATTACCAATTTCTACTTTTAGCCACGATGTTATATATATATTAAACAATGTATTAAAACAATTTTTATACGAGACAAATATATTATACTTTGTATTGATTTGAAAAATAAATGTATTTTATAAATAATCAATTGATTCATTGATCCCTTTTCAATTCCTAGTTTATACTCTTACATCTAATTTACATGCTTATAAAATGGAGAGCTAATAATTATTTATAAAGAATATTTGTAGTAAGACTAAATCTTGCATTTATTAGCTAATATTTAAAATATATTTATTTGAAACTAAAATTGCTTAATTATTTATAAAAAGATTCTTCTAAAAATAGATGTTGTTTATTCAGAAGAAGCTAATTAAGTTTTAGTCTCCTATTCTTTGTATCAAATGAAATTCTAAGCATACAAAGCTATTCAAGCATTAGCTACTGTACAGCACAATGTATAGTCAGGGGTTTCAAGAATTTTTATTGCATTTACGTGCTAATTTTATTGATTTTAGGTTGGGTTTAATTAAGATATTGACCATTAAAACCGGTTGTCTTTTTATCAGAGCTGGAGTTCAACTAAAGATCGACGTGTAACGTAAATAATGCGCATTACAAGAATATTAATTAATTGGTATTTCACAGCGATAGAATTTTCTCCTTTATCATTATCAGTGCACTCTATCAACTTGATAGTGCTTAGTTCTTTACAAGTTCCATGATTATTTAAGGATAAGGCAGGCAAGATTGATAGTTCCGCTCAAGGGAGCTCTTCGATTACGCTGAAACGGTAATCCGGATTGGTTTGGTCCGGCCCACGTCCGCGTAAGAACACGTAACACCGCCCCCGCGCAGAATGCGGGATAATGCGAAGATGGCGATGGGGATAACGGCACAAGGCGAACCGGTGCATCAGACCAAATTGACATGTGCGCCGCTTGGAAGCCGCTTGGGAGCCGCTCGGGAAGGCAGGCGGCGGAAGGCAAAAAATAAAGAAACCGGCGCTCCCGGCCGCTCGGCCGAAAAGACCGGCTCGGCGAACCGCGCGCTCGGCCTGCCACTGAAACCAAGGGACTCCCCCCGGGACTGGCCCCGGCCGCGCCGAGGTGAACGGTCTCGCCCTTGCGCGCGGGGAAGTCGAAGACCCGGTCGGCGGGAAGCGCGGCCCGTGGAAATCGCGGGGCCGCGGAAGGGGGGGGGGGAGGCACTTTTATTAGCGGGCGATCGCGGGGCAACGGCCGCGGCTGGCCCCGCGCGGCCCTTGCGCCTACCCCCGTCCCTTGGCCCGCGGTTCAACGCTCCGGCCGAAGGCGGCTTTTGCGCGACCGGGAGCTCAGCCGCCGCCGGCTTCGAATTGGGGGGGCCGGCGCCGACCGCCCCGGAAGAGGGGGAGGGGTGCGGGAGGGGATAGATCGGCAGGCCCGCGGGCCGATCGCCGGCTCGGGCTTCGGGGTCCTTGAACCTGGAGCGCCGGCCGGGGGGGGAGAGGGACGCTGCACCGACTAGGCGAGTTATGCCGCCCGGCGCGCATAGCTCCGCCGAGCCTCCTGTCGGCAGCGTCGACCCGCTCCCGAGCTTCGCAGGACAGCGTCGCGGAACGACTCTTTGGGTAAGCCTGCGCCCCGAGCCGCTACTCCCGCCAACGGTTCATCCAGCACCGATCTCTCGTTGCCCGTCTCACCCTTTTCGGGATAAACTACTTAACGCGCCCGGCCGCGCCGCCCGGTTGACCCTCACTACTGACCTCCCCACCCGCCCCGTCATTGTTTATCCGGATGAGTCTTCGAGTCTTCTGCGCTCGATTTTTCCCTCGATGGGTATACCGCCGTCGTGTTTCCCTTTACGCGACTCATCGTCTTTAAAACGCTCGGCAAACTGTATCGCCCGGCTCCAAAAACGGTCTCGGAATGTAAAGCCATGCGTGTGCGCTCTTATGCAGGAGTTCAGAGAAAATGGAGGCGAGCATCAACATGCGCGTCTTCAAGACGATCTTGCTGCTTGCCGCCTTGGCTTTTGCCACTGCCCACGCGAAGCCTATGACCTATACGATACGACACCACCTACGGGACCGCGAGACCAAGCCGGAGGCAGAGCAGCCAAAAGAGCAGCAGCTTATCGATCATTACGATCAACGTCAAAACGGCACGGAAAACTACAGGGTCAAAGGTTCGTTCAGAATTTTTTATTTTTACACTGTATGCAGGGTCATAAGTAATCCTCATTATAACTTTATTAACATTCTATTACATGAAACTCTGTATTAACAAATCAACATTTTTATTTATTATTTCCCACATATATTTTTCATTCGTACTTTTCTTACCATCTATTCTTTATCAATATTATATAACGCATGAGATAACATTCATATATTTATACGATATATATGCAGTTCGTTTGAACAATATTAGATCATTTCTTCTCAACGCAAAATATATTAGACAGCAATTGCATAAATATCTCGAGAAATATAAAAATTCACTTTCGATCTAATTTTAAATTTGAAAATTACAAATGAAAATTAACGAAGCATTGGGAATTGCATTAAATACTGCGCAATTATATATAATATTCACAAATATTCACAAATAAAATAAAAATACTTTTATATCCACATTAACATTTTTTGGTGGTTATAAATTTTGCTAAGTAAACTTTCTAAAAACCTCTTTTGTTTTAGTGGATGGTTTAGTATTTATCCTTGCACCCGCGGATAGTCTTTTATTAGCGGGCGCCAATCTCGATCCAAGTTTTGCTTCGCTCTTACCAGAAAGCAACAAACCGAAACCGAAACCAGATAAGGATGAAATACTAAAACCTATTATTGCGCCTGGAAAAGATGATTTTCCAAAATCTGCAGAGACTGAATCTATTCATGCAGGGCATAAGTATGTTAACATTTACGATAAAACGTTTTGCTTAGTCTTTAACATTATATAAAAAATAACAAATTTTTAGACCTTCGCTGCGTATAACAGATGTCCTCGCACCTTTCCTGAAACGCCTTCATCATCTGCATCAATCGCAAAAGTAAAAATTGCAATACAAAACAGATTCCTATAGATAAAGCATTAGCTATAATTGTAAATCACATTACAAGTGTTCGCTAAAATAAAAAATAGTAGCTCACGTAATAGTGATAACTGCATTAAGTTCTTGTGTTATTAGTGATATTCTATGTATTTAAAGATATATTTTAAAGGCGTTTATAAAAAATAAATGACTGCTTTTATATGGAAAAAAAAATTTATTCGATTTTAAAAATTAATAATTACATTAATTAATCACCTGTTCTGGCTCATTTCTTACAATCTCTTTTTGGTACATTGACATGGTATTCATAAATTGTATAAAAATGATACACTATATAAGTTTATTTAGCTGTACAACAATAAAAGCATTGGACTCTATAAATTGACTGGAGCCGTATGCGTGCGCCATAAAGATGCATTTAATGAAAATATTCAGTTCTTTGACAGTCAAGCAAACGTTTTTTAACAAAGCGAATAAATAATTAAGTTTTCTTATTTATTCATATTTGATAAGTTAAGAATTATATGACTTATTTAATGCTCGAGGCGATAAGAGTCGATCTAAAAAATTCAAAAACCAGTGCGGAAGCTCTTTTTAAATTCACGAAACAAAATATTACTCTTTCTTTTTTAATCTTCAATAATCCATCACAGAGGCATATCATTAACATTCGACGAATTTTTTTTCATTGCTTATATACTAAAAATCACTATCGTTTGCTTATATACAATTACCTTATTTGATCACTGAGATTAGCAGGGAATACGAAAAATTATAGTCTAACTTTTTTTAATAATTTCTCGTGGCCCTGACTCGTTAAACTATTTTGTCAGAAATAAAATTTACACAATAATGGTTTTGTCATACTATTTACATTTAACAAAATCTTATTTTCAATATTTTGATTCCATAGAATATAGCTACATCGCACTGTTTTAGCAATATTTCTTGGATATTCTTTTCTATTAAATCTATCCAATAAGGTTGATAGTTTATCACTCAAAAGAGAGGAATTGACTCATAGAATTGATAAAAATAGAATTTCCTTAATATTCTACAGTTTAAGAGCATAGGATAGTTGCATTTGCATTTTGTTCTTCGCCTCTTGATTCTTCAGAAATACATTTATTCATTCCCATTTGGTCATCAATAATTAATTCTTTAACATCATTCATCTATAAAATATAGAGATTTAATCGGTGGAAAACTAAAGTAATATTGCATTTTAATACAACGACTAATAAATTACCTCTTTCATCACATGTTTACAATTTTCAATTATACTTTTGTGATTTATACCATTACTTAAAACCTCTTTTTCGAATTCTTGCGAATCGTCAGCAGTCTTTCGTTCGGCCAAAAAAATATCTAGCCTCGTCTCTAATTCAGATCTATAAAATATTATTTACATGTCAATTAGATTAATGAAAATAAACTATTGAAATATTAATGAAAAAATCAATTCGTACTTTTCGTCTTTCAATTCTTGAATGCAAGTGTCGTTGTCGAGTTGTATTATACGTAAAACTTTTAAAAGCTTAGTGACAAGATTATCAACATCGATGACTTGATCAACAAGACTAGTTGCTGGACAATAGTCAGCTAATGGTAGTAGACCTTCGGACGGACCGTTTTCTGATTCACTTACTGAGTCGTAGTTCTCTTCCTCTTCATCTTCAACCTAAAAATACAATTAACATTTTGAGTAAGTACATCATTTTTGATAATGAAAATTTTTCTTTTTATAAACAATACAACATACTTTACGTCTATGTAGTATAGCTTGTGTCAAATTTGTCAGACTAGTAGATTCTCCATTCATCTTAGTATATCTAAGATCATGTTCATCTACAGACTCAGGAACACTCAACACTCGTCTAAGTGAATCACAACTAGATACCATGTTATGTGAATAGGTATCTGGTAAAGGAACATCTTCTAAAACACTTTCCATCATTAGGCAAGGTTCTGTTTCAAAATCAAGGATATCGGACGAAGATTCTAGACTTAAATCTAGCAACAAATAAAAATATCGAGGATGATTATTAACGTATTTCAAACATTTTTCTAAATATTTTGTTATTTAATATTTTATTTGTATTAAAATTGACTCATAAATGTATTTATATGGTAAAAACCAACCTTTACGTATTGCTTTGGACGAATCAGTCGATTTTTTTTCGGTCACTTGTTTTGTAGCAAACGGATGCGTTGCTGCATTTCTGATTGCTCCAATAACAGCGGATACGAATGAACCTCTTTTAGGGCTCGGTGTGCAGTCTTTGATACTGTGTTTTGAACTAACAGGACTGGAATCAACACTGCTGTTACTTCGACTATAGGCTTCATTGTGATAAATAACATCCTATAAAAAATAATATTTTTATAATTGTAATTGCTTGATATTAATAATAAATAATAATTGGGTTGTTTTAAAAATAATACACTCATTTAAGGTAAATTATTTTGTATGATGAAGTGGTTCTTATACCTCAAGATCTTTCCCAGAAATATGATAAGACATAATTAGCTGATCTACCAGCCCTTCTAATCTGCTTCCTAAGCCTGAAAGCGCAACTGACGCTCCCGACACAGCCGCTCCTTGTGCAAGTAAAAGCTCCTTACTTCTTCTTTCAACGGCATTCAATTTCATACTCAACGACAGATTTTCTTGTCGTCTTTGCTCGCTGATTCTGACCAGATGTTTACACTCTTCTGTCTGTCTCTCTAATTCCGATGAAACTTGTTTGACACTTTCATCTTTTTTCTTCGATTCTGATTCTGATTCTTTCAAAGCGATTTCTAGAGTGGCTTTTTCTTCTTGCAAGAAATCTTGCATTTCCATTGATTCGGCTTCCAATTCTTGCTGCTGTTGAAGCAAAGCCTTTTGTGCGGCTAAACTTTTTTCTAAATCCTATGTGAAAAAGAAAGTTATAAATTGGTTGGAAATTGAAACAAACGATATAGAATTTCAAAAGGTATCCTTACTCTACTCAACATCCTGCATAATGATTGCAAGTCGTCTATCTCTACTTGTTGACTAGCGACAACTTGTCCAGAAGATTGAAAATGAGATTCTAATTCTAAGAAACTGTCACTTCCATCTAAAATAATAATAAAATGATAAAGATTATTTATACATTTATTAAAATGATTCGACTAAATTTATGCGTCGATGTAAGTAACGCGTATTGTTCCACTCGGGTAAAGCCGCAGAAACAACTACTCGGAATCTGTAGCTTTGCATGAATGCACGTAAGTACAGGTATACCTGCGTGTTCCGACTGTGGCGTTCCCAGCATAGCCAGAACTCTTTGCGCGTTCCTATTCAATTCCTGCTTGGCAAATGCATGATCCGCCTGTTCCTCTTCCAGTTTCTTCCTCAACTCTTGCACCTCAGCCTTGAGTTTGTCATTCTCCTTGAGCTTCTCATCGCCAAGGTCGGTCGCTTTCTTTAACTCGTTTTTTACCTGCTGCAAGTCGTCCCAGCTCCCCTCTGTTTGACTGTCTTTCTCCGATTTCTCTACGCTCTCGGGGTTCGGAACTATAGTCGCTATGCCTGCCAGGCAATTGTCAATGTCCTTTCCTAAAATGAACAATGTTTATTTTTAAAATAGAACAAAAAAATATATAACGCATGGCCATTATTTATTTCTGTATAGTTAATAAATTAACAAAATAAAAAATTAAATGTAAATTATTCCAAGAGGTCATTCAATTAACAGATACAGTTAGATTGTTTTTTAGCGTATCTTTGTTAACAATAATTAGTATTATATTATCGACAATTGGAGCACGCATTGTTTTGCCGATGAACAAAGACACGAATCATTAATCTTGGTCGATTTTCGCCTCCGATCTTTACCCACAGGTACGATGATAATCTCTCGGCTGACGCTTTCGTTAGCGTTGCCGCGTGTTCGACCGACAAACGACCCCTTATCTCGTCCACTCACCGCGGCAGATAACCCAGCGGAACTCCGGTAATGCCTCTTAATCAGTCGCGGAACCGCGGGTGTTATATAACGAGGGGGAACAGGTACATAGGAGTACTTGCCTGTCAATCCCGTCTGAGAGCTGATCTCGTGGTAGATCCGCGTCTTCTCGTGCGGCTTGGGCTTGGGGTACGGCGGCAGGCCCTTGTGGGCGGACGTGGGGTTGGCTTCCTTGCCGAGGTTCTTCCGGCCCAGGAGGCGGTTCAGGCTGGCGTCCCTGCTTCCGGAGCGGCTGCGCGTCGCCTGGACTACCGGCCTCTCGGGCGCCCTAGGAACTGAGAACTTGCTGTGGCGGCCGGCCCGGGGCAGCGTGCCGTAGGTCTCGATGGTCTTGCTGCCCCCGTCGAGGCTTGTCGTCATCTTGTCCAGGAAGCGGGTGCTCTTGAGGTGGTCGCCCCTGCCGCCGTAGAGGCTCGAGCTCCGGCCGACCGTCGACAGGGACTTGCGGCCGTCCTCCGAGGGCGTCGAGCCCGGGGTGCGCGTCACCGCCGAGGCCGAGGAGAGGCCAGGCCGTGAGGTCGAGCCGGCTCTCGGCTTGGCTGCTCCTGCGATTTCGAGAAAAGCTGTCAGACTGTGCTGCCGTTATAACCTCCAGGCACTGCGCCGCGGTGCTGCAGCTTCTTAATCGCGGACTTGGATCGGACGCGGATAGACTTTCGAGGCCTGGTATCGAAATACTCATCGGAGTTCGTGTAACAGTACCCGAATTTTTTAAATGCGCGCGCCGACTTTGAAACTAGAGTCGTGCCTTCAACACTGTATAAAAAGCGGGAAATAGAGCAACAACAAAGTGAAATTTAAATCGACTGAAAGAAGTCAGTTCTAATGTAACGCCTTAAAGTTCATTTTTTAACTTGGCTTCATCACCAGTTTTTCATGAGAGACTTTATATAGCTATGTCATAAATACTAATACGGTAAAAAGTTGGTAAAACCCACTTGAAAATCCGATAAGAAGCTACAATCTATACATATAAAAGGTATAGCGAGTGCAGTGTGCAGTATGTACGCATAATTCTATCAGCAGTCGGTATCTTAAGAATTTATTGGCACAAATATTTGTGCACGATTGAATATCTAATAATAATAATTGTAAAAACTGGCGAAAAATGCGATCAAGCACTTTTCCCAGATAAGAATATACTTTGTAAGTCAAAAATTTTTATTGCATTATCATAGATGGTTAAAAACGGATTTCTAGCTTAAATTCTACCGGTATGGAACTGAGGAGAGACTCGCTAAATTTCTATCAGGACAAAAGCATGGGGAGAAGTTTTGAAGCAGGTAAACTGACCAGGAGCCCTGCCCCGCTGTGCGAGGTCCTTGTTGAGTTCGGTCGTGAGGGCGGAGGGCAGGGAGTCGGGGCGCAGGCGCGACCTGGAGGCGGCTGCGCTGGCGGCCCTCGCGGCGGAGCTTCCCCTGGCCCCGGCGGGGGCGGCCGAGCCCTCGCGCGCCTCCTTGCCCGTGGCCTTGTCGCGCGGTCGGCCCCTGTCCCGGGCGAGGCTCTGCGCCCTGGGGCCCGCGTTGGCGCCGGCGGTCGAGGCGCGCTGGGTCGGGGCGCGGGGCTTGGCGCGCGCCCCCGTGGCCGTGGTGCCGTTCACCAGGTGGCTGCCGCTGCCCCCGCTGCTGCTGCTGCTGCTCGCCGAGGCGGCCTTGCCGCGGCCGCCCGGGCCCCCGGCCTTGCCGGCCGGCTGCTCGAGGGCCGGCTTCTTCTTGGCCGCCGACGCCCCGGGGCGCTTCTGGAGACGGGCCGACGTGCTGCCCGCCACCGAGGAGCTCTCGCTGCCGCCCTCGCTGGTGCCCTCCCCGGGGGCTCCGCGGCCCGCCTCGAGGTGCAGGTCCCCCGGGAGGCTGGCGCAGGCCTCCTCGTAGACCGAGCAGCAGCTCACGAGGCTCGAGTCGCACGAGGCCTCGTCGAGGCCGTTGCAGCTGCTCGCGTAGTCGACGCTGTTGCGGCTCTGCACCTGTGTCATAATGATACCGAGGGTTACTCTGGCGGCCGGGCTGCTATTCGCACCTGCTGGCTATCACGGGACTAACCGTCCGCTCAAATTACCGAACTGAGATGGAAATCTTTTTTTTGTGGGCATATAAAAAGCAGGACACCAAAACATATAGTATGCACCCGTGAATTTAGATTTTTGTAGGTAATTTAGCAAGTAATTATTCTAGAATTAATTAAAACTGAAGAATTCTCTGCCGCGGAAGTTAAAACTGTAATGTAGTTGTTACAAAATCCCTGTTATTCGTTCGTCATAATGTGCAGTCAGCGCCCTTGCCCCGTCTCCGGCACTTAATAATCTACTATATATCCAGAAGTCCTTCGCGCTGTATCATTTGCTAGGCTGCCAAATCACAGGCTCAGCCTCGTTCTCTTTAACAAGAGCCCGGGCTTAATCGCCAGCCAAAAGCAGAGGGACGCGACATGTGCAGTGGACGTACCCTGGGTAGCTCGGCGGCGCAGCCCTCGACGCCGCTGTCGCTGCCGTCCTTGCTGTCCTTGCCCTCGGGGCCGTAGTCCTTTTTCTCGAGGTCGGCGGGCGGCGAGCCGCGGCCCTCCTTCTCGTCGGTCACGTGGATCACCGTGATCTCGCACTCGCTGTTGAGCGTGCTGTCGATCGTCAGGTTGGCCTCGGAGTTGGCCGTCTGGTCGGGGTCCTCGGGGCTGCCGGAGGAGCGCCGCTTCCCCGGCGGCGAGCCGAGAGCCTCGGCCTTCTGCATCGTCGCGACCTGTCGGAAAGTCCTCGGCTTTTACCACCCGGCTGAGCGGAGCTGGCTCGTCTCCTTAACGGGAAGCCCCTCCTCGCTTTGACGCCCGAGTGCCAGGGGGCCGATGTATCAAACGCACGGGCGCCTCGGGAGTGCGAGAAAGGGGGCGTGCGTTACAACCGAACAATGCCCGAGCGTTGTTGCTTGTCAGCTGCTGCACGTGTGCCTGTGTGAACCGAGCGTCCGACTAAACCCGGCGCCTATCTACTGCTCGGTTGCATAACGCGCCCGACTGACTCGGCAGGAATAACTTTTCCCATATAACAATTAACATCGCGGATGATAGATGGACCCGGATATACAATATGACGGATAAGTATCTGTTTAACCTCGTTCCAGGGTTATACATTAACTCGGATGATGCTTAAAATTTTGCCCGTCTACTATGGGAATCGAATTGTTTTGCCTTCTCGCTCATACTCGCCCTCGCATATTAGATGGTTCTACAGATTTTACGACTAGATACTGAATAAGCAGTAATTGAAAATTAGTACTTGTATCATTCACACCAAGTCCGACAGGTAATTAGCCTAAAATTCTTTGTACTAGTAATCTACTTTATCTAGACTTGAATACAAAATAAAAAAGCTAAAAAGTAGTCTTACTTCGCTCATTGTTTTAGTCGGAAATTTCTTAAATTTCTAAATATGTTACTGATAATTCAATCGATAGTCAAAAATTTAATACACCAGTATTTAAAATACCAAATTCATTCAACTATTGTTTAATTTTCATTTATGTAGTGCATTATCAGTAAAATATTTATAAATATATATCAAAAATCAAAAATTGCAACTATCTCAAATTCAATGACAAAATCTTCATAATATAAATAAAATAATACATATTTCCGTTTTTAATTATGATAAGGTAGATAGCGATAAAGAATACGACAACCTGTCTTATGTGCATTGTCACAATTAAACGTATATTGATTGTCGACTCGTATCTTTTATTTGCTCTTGAGTTTTGTTTTGTATAATTAAAATCAATATTTTATCAAAATACATTTGTCAAGCCCCGAGCACTTGAACCTTCCCAACCTTCGCAGCCGATAAAAAGTAAAATACAAACACTGCATGCCGTTAATACCTTATTAGTCTCCCCGTTCTGGATTGGCGACTCCATTGGTACGCAGTTCGTTTCGTCGCCGGACTTTCAATCCCTTTGCTGTCTCCACTGTCCTGCTGCTGGCATTCTGTCGTTCGCGCGCCTCCCTCTTCTCCCTTCTTCAGTCTGTAACATCAATCGGAAAGGGGCGTTAAATTTGCTGAGAGGACAATCCGTGCAAGGCCTACAGACGAGGGAATGCCACTCCGGAAAAGGGAGAGCAATCGTCCAGCGGCAATTTGTCCCGACGTGTGTATAATACGCATTTCCGAGGGATAGACAAGTTGTTCCAGGTGCGGAAATTGAACCGAAAGAGCGAATATTGCCGATGGGTACGGAAGGCGCCGTTTTTTTTGTTAAAAGTACAAAGTAGTTTAGATTTCTTGATTAAAGGGTATTAGATTGGCGGAAAACTGAAGATTACACGTAATCTCGTAGATTAATGTGTTTTTATAGCATATACAAAAGCACAAGGGCGCATACGTGACAAGGTTACACAGTGTGCACCAGCAAACCAAAAATATATATCCGAAGTTATAATGTAATCGTTCACATTCATTCTTAACACGTACACGTTGAAATAGATCTGACATTATCTCTAACGAGAAGCAGCTCAAACTTCTCGGTTATTAATAAAATTTAAAAAATTTCGAATTTTTTTAGGAAAATTACAACTTTTAATTACAGCAAATTACAATTTCAATTTCTAGGAAAATTACATAGCGGTAAATCTTTATCCTCTTCAATAAAGTTACACAATGGTATAGTGTTATACTGTCTGACATAAGTGCAGTATAGTCGTCTGAAAACTACTTGCTAGTCTTCTACACAATCAGTGTGAGTAAAGGTTTTATTATGTCTGCAATATGACATCACGACAAAAGTAATTATCTCAAATGCATTCAATGTGAATTCAATATTCTTTTAGTCTATACATAGATAATGCTTGTAAAAACCAAATCGTAATGTGATTAAATGTCATCAATATCACTATAATTAACAATATACGAATAACAATACAGTACAAACAAAAAATTTTAATTACTTATTAGTTCTGATCGTGCTAATTAAAATAATTTATTTAATTTTCTATTCCAAATTACTTATATAATGCAACCATTTTTCCTTCCGTATCATAATAAAAATTATAAACATTTTAATTTATGTAACTAAAATGAACTTGTTTTTTCGTAATTATCATTCATTCAGTATCGAACAATTAGACACTGCAAGATAATCTGTATTCGTATTAAAATTATAAGAGCAAAAATGATCGTATAATTAATACATTCTTTTAACATTACGTCTCGCTTTACGTCTCTCTGAATTGATTTATTGTGTTTTTTACAAATTTATTCAAACATAATAGGTTATAAATTGGCCATTTGTAAATAATCAGCTTAATTTGTGCCGAGATTCGTGCAATTCAATCTGCGCGCTCATGAAAAAGTACAACCGTGTGCTTTCGGTGACACAGCGATGCTAAAACTGCCATCCGGCTCGCATCCACAATAGGCATGACTTTTTACTCTTACTAGCTCCGGGGGGCTTCCCACCAAGGAATCTCGAGGCAAGGTCGAGGAAAAAAAGAGAGAATGGGGCGGCGCGGCGGCGATAGCAAGCGGCTCTCTCGAAAAAGAACTATAGAATGTTGACCTCGCGCTTAGAATTCAGTATTTGTTTTTGCGCCCGATCAATGACGCGGAGAGAGCCCCGCAGCTACAGCGCCGGCCGTGCAGGCGATAATTCAAGTTCGCGCGGACTGTGCTCGCGACGCCCGGGCGGAAATGATAATGCGCGGCTGCGACGGCAGCGCACTTCTCGCGAATCGTGTGAGAAGATTGATACCGATCTCCTCGTTTCTTCCTGCGTGGCTTTTTACGCGCCCTTTTTTTTTATACCGCGCGCATTTGTGTTGTGCGAAACTATTAGTTTTGAAGCGGAATGAGCGGCAGTACAGCAGCGCCGCCGGATCCGGAATTTAAATGGACTCGCTTTACTGGCCCGTAAAAAATTATTGTTCACCACTTTAGAGAGAAAGAAGGAGTGTTCTTTTTTTGGTCTTTTCTGAATCCTCCGATTTTCCCTGTATTTTTGAGGCCCGAGTATTAATAACTAGCAAGAGATATTTTTCTAAAATTATAATATATCTAGTATTCCGATTTGACAATGTCAGTACCAAATATCGGTAAATTTTCTTTTTTTTATACCAAAAGAATGGTTATCTTATTTATTTTTCTGTTGAAAAAGAATCTTAAAAATTTGAAACGATATTGTTCATCGTAAACAATTAAACAATGAAGATTATTCTGGTATATAAGAACCAAATGTTTTTCAAAATCGATTTCCGTGTAAATCCCCTTGCACAGTTTTATATCTTTGAGCAAGTTATTTGCAGTAATTAGGCGTTTGAAGTAAAGCATTTAAAGCGTGCAACGTTATAATAGAATCATCTTATTTACATTTATTGGAAAACGGTTAAATAGATTATATACGAAGATTACTTAAATCTTAAATATGCGCCGGCAATAAAATATGCCAAACGAATTCTCTTGCTAGAACATTCCCCTTGACATTCTCGCATATATACTCGAGCGCGTACTTCTGAAAAGCTTGTCTAATGAATCAGGCTAATCAGAATGCAAAATAATTAAACTAGGGTTGTGTTAGGTCGCTCCTGATACCCAACGCGAAATGCAATACTTCTGTTTGCGAATCAGCTTCAGCGCAAGCAAGGTACCAAGAATTTCGCCAAACGGATGTGCAATTTCAAAGTTTATATTATACATTTTCTAGGAAAGTGCAGTAAACTGTACAGTATTCGGTACTAGCCTTACATACAATTTAACGCGTATCTTTACACAATGTTTATGACTGTACATTGTACGTGTAGCGCGTAACATTATCACCCTCTACGGCAAAAAAATAATTGGTTGGTTATCAAAGCCCTCGTTACTATCCAATTTCTCGATAGTGCTTCCAGGAACGATTACACCAATTCCCCAAAAATGTCAACATCGGAAAAAAAACTTTATTTCCGGCGGGTACGCTTGCCTCGGTCATTCGGGGCCGCGAGAAAAAGTTGCGATCGGACAACAGCTAACAAGTAGCGCGCACTCTAAGTCATCCTCGTTATCTCTCGGCGGTTGCCGGCCCCACTCTTGCCGCTCCACGCGTCGCTCGCGCACGCGAATCCACTGACGCATCGAGACTCGCCTCTTGCAATCCGTGGCAACGGGGAAGCACCAGCTCGATTGGCGGGGGCAGAGCCGATGTATCGCGCAGCTAAAATCCCGGGCTGCCGATCGCCCCGGATTCTATTACCGAAGAGCCCGCGAGTGAAGCAGTCGTCTCCTCGGCACTCCCGAGCAACTGGCGAGCTTCTACTGTATAGGAGGCGCGGAAGCTGGAGCAGGCGAGTCAGGTGAGGGCTGGCCGCCGTCAAAGCGGCCGCGGTGCAACAGCCGTGTGCACACTGTAGGGAAACGGTGTGTCGGGCCTGTGCCACGTGTACCGATTTTTCCATCTGCTTATCGCATCGCCGACTCGGGCCTCCGTGTATATATGCAGGAATCCAGAGTTACGCGGATATAAGGCGCGCGTTGCATAACGCGGCTCCTGGCCGCGGGATGCGCGTCCGAGAATTCATTAATTTACTTTTGACTCATTAAGCGGTGGTTTTATTAGCGCTTCCCCGCACGTAACTTATTTGCTTTTCTTATGCATTTCGCCTTACTATTAGGCTCCGGCTCCGCGCGTTCGGGGCATCTGTGGCAAAACATGCAATTATCTGAAAATTAGCAATTATGCACTTATTACCGCGCCGGCTTATTATTTCCTTTATGGACGAGAACGACATCCGCTTTTCAAGTGAATAAAGTTCATTTTTTTTTAATGTTAAGCGAATCGGTGGCTGACCGAGGAACTCTCATTTAAACAATAAGCATCATCACAGACCTATTTATGTATAAGTGGTGTCCTGTTTTATGACTTTTTCTTGCAAAATTGCGAAAAATAATCGAGACTTTAAAGAAATCATATTGGCTAATATTTTGCGACACATTTAAAATCTCTGTATATTATTTTTCTTACTCGTTCATATATTATTTTAATTATAATGTAAGTACAGATGTACCATTATCTATTAAAAAATAAAAAAAATGCTTTTTTAAGACGCATCCGAACAAAACTATAATGAACTGTCAAACAGTCCACTGTTTTTTACGCGACGCCTATTGTTGTGCAGTTATCTGTGTTTCGAAATAAAAAAAAAAGATTTAAAAAGATAAATATTAAATTTCTTGAAAGTAGGACGACAAATACAAGAATCTTATGTACATGTGTTTTTTAATATGACGCTGCTAATCAAACTAATGATCTGAATTCAATGAATTATCAGCGAGGAATTGATCGCGTAACAAGGCCGCTCGTCATTCGCTGTAGTTTACATGCGACCACTCACGTGCACCCGCTAACAACATCTCCTTTGTTAATTGCAGGCGTCCCTGGGCCAAGGATGAAGGCGGCGAGCGAGAAGCAGAGCAAGCCCGCGATCGCGAGTAAGCACGAGCAACACCTCGTGGGGGACGGCCTCGAGGTGCGGATGCTCGACAACAAGGAGAAGCTCTGGGTGGAGGGCGACGGGTGCCACATCCACCTGGCGAGCAACAGCGGACACCTGCGCGTCACCGGGGACGGGTGCAAGGTGCGCATCGGGCGCAACCTCGGCCCGGTCGACTACACGGGCGACGGGGGCCGCATCGACCTCGGGCACGAGTCCCTCGACCGCCAGCTGGTCAATTACCGCGGCGACGGGGGCGTCGTGCGCTTCGACGTCCAGGAGGCGGCGGCGAGCCCCGAGCGCGCCGGGGAGCCCGGCGCCCCGTCCAGGGTCGTCACGAGGGTCTACTGCTCCAAGGGCGACGGGCAGCGGAACCGGGTGCGACGGCCCGCGGCCGCAGGTGCGGCCGTCCGCGTCAACGTCAACGTCTGCGTCAAGAACAGCGTGTGAGTCGGCAAGACTCTTATCGTCACAGCGGCGCTTATCGCGAGGAAACGCCCGCGAGTCGGAGATCCGGTCAGCGAGGCATCGTCATTCGGCCCGCGCGTCTCCGATACACGCGCGCGTGGGCCGCACCCGGGGCCCAGCGATTGTCTCGCCACAGTGACGCGCGGCGGGAGGGGGGAGGAAGACAACAACACAGTCGGCGGCATAAGCGGAAGCTCCGCGAGAGACCAGAGGCGCGCCGGCGATCGATCTGGACGATTGGCTTTTACGGACGGCCACCGCAAGATATCCGTCGGACGTAGACCGGACGGGCGAGCGGGGCGCGCGGGCGCACAAAAACGCGGCGCAGCTTCATTTTCCGCTCGACGGCCCCGCCGCGGCCGCCGCAGATGCCCGACAAAAGGCCGATTGTGCCCGAGTGGAACGCGCGGCCTTATTCACCGGTGGCGCGCCTCCCGTTTCTTTTTTTTTTTTTCCGGCTCGCGTGGAAAAGGGCCCGCGGGACGACGCGTGCAGTGCGCGCGGCCCGCCCCAGTCCGGCCAAGGCCGGGCCCGCATTCCACGCCCCTGTTGCTTATAATAGTGCACCCAATAGTATTTTAGATTTCCTCGGTAAATCTGTACCGGCGATTGTGCGATCCAGTGCCTAAATCGTAAGCGCGTAGGAATGTCTCAAGAATCTAGTCAACCGCATAAATATGTACGTCTGTTTGAATAAAAAAAAAAAAAACTAAGACTGAAAACAAACTCTTGCGGTGGTTGAACTCATTTCCGAACTCCCAGCTTACAAGTTGTTTGACACGATGAATTCGGTTCACCTGGAAACCGGGCTTAATTCGATACGTTATCATTTCGTGCTGGCTCTCCAAACCTCTGCTTCTCCATAAGCCCACGTGAAGCTCCGAATTCAGGTTGACGGCTATGCTCTCGCGCTCCACGCAATACAACTGTCCGTCTTATATGCGCGACGCCACGTCGAAATAGACCTCCCTGTTATTAGCGCGGGAGAGGCCGTCACGTTCGACCTCGGCCTCGCCCAGCGATCGAGGACGGCCTCCTCGGGCAAGCCGCCCTCGAGCCCTGAATCAACGGCCCTCGGCCTGCGCTGCACTGCGGCTCCTCTCGCGATCCTCGGCCGCGATAACGAGGCATTCTTACGCGTGCACGTATAACGTGCACCTCGAGCGCATCGCCGCGCCCCCGCACGTATATACACAGCGTGCCCCTGGGCGCGGGCATATCGGCGGAAAGGGGGCCGAGCGCGAGCGGGCCGCGCTTCCGGGTATAGGCGCCCACGACTCCTCGCGCCCCCGGGGGCCGACCCACTTTTTTCTTTTTTCTTTTTTATTTCTTTCCCGTGATTTATTACGGTGTCGCTCTCGGTTCTTTAATTGAACGCGGCGCCGCCTGCCGGCTTTCCGTTTCGCCGATTAAAGGAGCTCCCCGGATGGCCAATGGCTGTGCGTAGGCGGGGGCATCGGGGGCTCGCCGGAGACGCGCGCTTCGGCTTTCGAGAGAGCTGGCCGTTTAATTGGGCCGCGCACGAGGCCGCGCGCTGACAAATTGCCGGTATATGCCCGTATAATTCCTCGGCTCGATGGCCCGCCGCGATTTACAAGCGCGAGCGTCTGCGGTAAAATCGCGGGGACGATTATATCGAGTTGCGGGGAGCCGGGGCGGATGATACGCCGCGGATGGCCAGTGAAATGCGAGCTCCTCGCGAAGAAAGTTTAAGGGCCATTATCTTCTTAGCAAAGTAATGCGCGTCGATAAATTGTGGTATTGTTCCGCAATGAGCTACATTCGAGAATATACAAGCGCTGTACCAATTACCATTGTATTCCAAACTTTCTATTAATAATACGTAAATTAGCTTTGAATTATTAAGCTTGAAATACAGAGAAAAATGCAAATTAATACTCGTTATTAATAACAACATAACAATCATTAATTACAAATATTACTTGCTATGTATCACTAGTACGAAATAACTATTTTACACCTTTGATTATAAGAACAAGTTCTGTACGGTTCTGTACGTATCCTCAAGGTCTTTACTTCAATAGACTCGAACTTGGCGATGCCACCGGCTCAAGAAGAACTGCTAAAGGTCTAAGATATACATGCAGCAATTTCTCACTAGCCTCAGAAGGGCTATATATTTATACACGCAGTCCCCGTTTTGTAGATAAAAACTCTTTAGTATAATTAATTCAGAAAATTTCATAACGGGAAAAAGGTAATACCAAAACGTGCGCATATAAAAAATTCAAAAGGTTCGTAAAACCGTGGCCGGCTCTCCCTTTCCCTTAGAGCGCGTCTCTCGGGTTCAATGTCATTAAATTGAAAAGGCACTCACATTACATCCACATCCACGAGGCGCATACATCCTCACAAAATCCAATGCTTGTCGCACTATTGTGGCTCAAACCACACCCGAACTCGAGTCCGAACAACGAACCGAACAACAATACGACCATCCCTGCTTTGATTATCATTCATCGGCGCAAAAGAAGCGCGCGGTGACCCATCTATATACACATGTGCCGCAACGTCGCTGAATCATGACGCGAGCATCGAGTGTACGATTAGGAGTTGCTTTACGGGAAATGCGCTAGCGACTGCTCGTGATATGAGGACTCGTGGAGCTAGTGAAGCAATTCAATGCGGTGACGCATGCGCGACCCAATGCGCATATACTAGCAAGAGAGGAAGAGAGAAACTTTATTCGAGTCGTCCAGCCAGGATTTACAGGTTGTGTCTTATGGGCAAGTCATTATTCTATTTCGATGACACAGAATCCTAGTTAATCGAAATCCAAGTATAATGTTATTATTCATTAGAAATACTCAAAGAAATATTCATAAGATGAACCTATATTATTATACATTAACTGTAACCTAGCTGATGAATACAATATGGGTATCTATTTAATTAAAACAATGCACCAGGTAATAAAGCTGCAATGAATAACACAGCTACTTTCATATCAACCTAAAATTAGTCAGACTTTAATTTTAAAGCTATAATTTGATTACCGATTAATTAAATAAACCTAGTTTCTATTAAACGTACATATTTACTTGCATGTTTATCAGTTCATTAGCATTTTCTACGATTTAAAAATGTGAGAAGTTCCTTTTGTACAGGTTTTACAAATAATTTCTAAACAACATATTTCTGTCATTTAAACTATAAACTATTAAGAGTGTAATGAATCTATCTAATATACAACTATAAGAGTACATTTTACGAAATGTTATATCGTTACTTCCTTGTATACGATTTGATAGGAGAAACTGTAGCTAAATAAGAAATGCGAGACCGACATCAGCGATGCGAAACATTGTAAAATATACGCGTTCTCAATATAATGAAGTTGTATAATTATAATTTATAAATAATCGAAATAGATACACAAAGATTAAATTGTCTTAAAGAACTTTGATAAAAATTTATTCTTGGCACCTACCACATTAACTTTTTAATATATTACATTATAACAAATTTTCTATAATAAGATCAATTAACTCTTTTTTCTAATTTTAACAACAGTTTACTAGCATATGTTCACTTTTAGAAGAAGACTAGAAGACTAATGGGTACGTCAAAATAAACACGCACTTTCGAATCTAATTTTTCAAAAATGAGGGAGTTGTGTTATTTGGAATATTAAAAAAATGTAAATAAATATAACCTTTCAGGTCATTCGGAAAATAACATTGTATTTGTAATTAGCCACTCACATAGATTATAGTTATATTTGAATCGGGGCAGATTATCTTACTGTAGCAATGGACTAGAGCGAAAGTATGCACATCAGGTATTTAGAAAAGTACGAACACGAGCGATGTGTTATGCGTATTAAGTAGAATTCAAATTAGTTCTCAAATTAGCCTCAGAATCTGTTGTGTAAGACCGAACCGAGCGTGAGTGATAGCCACAGGCGGTGCTATCGAGAAGAGGGAATTTCGGCAGCAGTTTGTAACTTCTGTCAGTGATTTTGGGTCAAGGTCATCGCAATAGTGACCTCGTACCTGGGGATTTTGCACGTCAAGTCCCGGTACGTGTTTATTCACAAGTTCAAATTCGTACGATACAATACTCGTGGAACCTCTTGTCGGGCTCTCGCTTTCCCGCTGGCGCCTCTCAAATGGCTTCATTAAAATTTCTCGCCTACGATGCAATAACGATCAAATTAAATTTATATTTGAATCGCGTGTTAGATTGGAGGGCACAGTGTTTATATCGTATCTTTCTGCAATAAATGAACTATCGATTTTTAACAAAATTGAATTTTTAACAATGATATTTATAGAGTGATGCCTTTGAAAGTTCATGGTAGAGATAAAACCGTTAGAAATTTAATACATTATTACGAGTTTCCATTGTTTAAATAAATTTATCTACGTACGTAATCAATTTTTATCCAAAAGGAGCAGATATGTAGTAGCCTGGGTAGTGGAAGTATTCTCTATAACATACCTAAAACAGAAAGAAAAAAATGTTATGGTAAGGAAATCATTCGTATATGTTTGTGACAATTTTTTTATATAAATTATGTATATTAGACTTAAATTAACTAGCATTAACTAGCATATTAGAGTTAAATTTACTGCACATTATAAAGGTTTGTACTCGCAGCTTTGTACGACTTTTATAGCAGAAAGTCCATTTAATTAAAAAAAAGCGACAATTTGAGAGTGCGATGTGTATGGGGGGGTCTGGTGAGTTGGCAGTCGTTGCGGTGGTTAAAACAACCAAAAGAACTTACTCGGAAAGATGTAATTACTGCCAATTAAGTCGTTTGCTTCAATAATCCTCCAATTATTTAGTATCGCTTTAACGAATATTAAACTAAGAATATTATTAGAATCGTGTCTGACCCATCAACATAAACATTTATTCTTACAAGCGACACTTTTTCAACAACGAATTTGAACAAAATCCCTTGTAACAATTATTGCACGCTCCCGCATACAGCGAGTATTACGTGCAAAACTAGCGTAATCCCTGGCGTAAGCCACCATCGGCAATGCACGGGCCCATTCGTAAGAATTAGCTGCAGGGCGACGACGTCCCGGCTTAAGGAATATTAACTTTTTGGCCCCCGAGGCCTCGACGGGAGGAAGAGCCAACTCGGCGGCCCCGTAAAAAAGGGAGATTAGCGTGCGGCGGCTGCGCAACAACCCCCCCGACGACGATGCCGACTCGCACGCGATGATCCGCCGAAGGAAGACTGCGGCGACAGGAGCGAGTTGCGAAAGGGGCTCTCTCCTCGCGCGGCCCTCGGCGACGCCATAACCGTCGCGGCGACGACGCAACGGCCCGCCCTCCTCACCCCCCCCCCCTGCTGCACATATGCTCGCCGCGGCGGCGGCGGCGGCTGCCCGCACATCTGCGCTCGCGCTTACACGCGCCGATCGGCCCTTTTGTTTCCGCTTATGTGCGCGCCGGTCTCGCTGCTGCGAAAGAAGAAAAAAGAAAATGTTTATTGTTCCCGTCGCTACGTGGGGGGGAGGGGGGACTGGCGCAGTTCGTTGCTCCCGTTGTTGGACGGCGTGATTCGCGTGGGGCGCGAGCGGCAGGCCTGGATTGATCCGCGGCCCCGCGGGTTTTGAAGCTCGAGTGCCGCCGCGGAGGTGAAATACTGCATCGTCGCTAAATTTTCAACTTGAAGTATATATATATATATATGAGCGCGGCGATGTTGGGACGCGCGCCGCCACCTCGGCCTACCACTCGTAAATTCTTCAAGTTTAACCCGATCGAAACACTTTACGGTTTCTAGTAAAACCTTTGCCGCTAGGCTAATTTTAACTCGGGCCAGCGCTGCTGTATTCAAAAATATAGATAAACACATCATTAAAAGGGGTATAAGATTTATAAATACACGCGGAGCTTCAAAATACTGGAGCACGGGGCATGGCATTGTGTTCTAAGAACTGCGGCCTGCAATATTTTGGCATTGATTTGTGACTATTCTATTATACGGTTAGATCATCATCTGTATAACGAATGCGTGTATAATATATATGTCACACATATAAAATACACGTTTTTATGAATATTTGTACTTCCAATGAAATAATGAAACGTGCAGCATTCGAAAAATGGAGAAGCAGCAATATACGCGCCAAGGAAATATCCCGGCGAAGCTTAGGCCCCGAGACTTATGCGCATACCGTGCAAGCTTGAAAGCGAGCTTCTTGAAAGCGACTTGGGAATGAGAAAACCGCGCCGGTCCGCCCGTTTATTTTGAAAGCTCCAATAAACGTTTCAGCCGCCCCGATAAAAAGAAGACCAATAACACGGGGCCGCTGGCTTTTCAAAAAGAAAAAGATTCTCGCAGAGTATCTGTCTCTCTCTCTCTCTACTTCGTGCGTCGCTAGATAAGAGGTGAGCTTGCGAGAGAGACGCGCGCGCCGGCAGCGCCGCTCCCTATTAGCGAAGGCGAATAGAGCAACGAGGCCGGCGCTCTCCCCGAAATAGCCCCCCGCGCTCTCGCTCTCGCGAAATTTCGATAATCTAATCAAGCCCCCGGGGCAGAGACAGCGCGACCTCGCCGGCCCGAAAATACACCCGCGCGCCTCTCGGTGCCGGAGAGGTGAAGAATAAAAAAAAAAAGCGGCGAGACACAGATACCGATAGACATACGCGTGTGTGGCCGATATCATGATGTATCGGCGCAAGCTCCCTCCTCGGGTCAGCCGCGCGGCCGAGCTTGCAGCGCCGCCGGCTTTTCTCGGCTTTCCGCGAACGCGCGGACGCCGCTTCTGGGCTCGCCCGGATTAAGGATCGCCGGGGTTCGCGGAATGCCGGGGCGGCCTGGGGCGTTTTTGCCGCTCGCCGTCGAGTCTAGTTCGCGCCGTTTGGCCGTGTTAGACCCGAGGGGCGGCGGCCTCCCGTGGGAGATGGAGGAATCCGTCGGCGGCGCCCGGCTTGCGGTGGCCTCTTCGGCCTCGGCTCTACTTTTTATAACACCAGCTTTGACTTGCGTTATTCCCGAGAATACGCGCGGCTCCTTTCATTCACATCCCAATACATTGCGCTCCCGAAGAATAATACGGCCAACTGGGGGTTTTACGCTTTCGACAAATGAGTCTCTTTCGCGAAATGTCAAGCGAATTATTCCGTCGATTCGAATATCACTCCAAGGCCCCGCTCTCGGCTCCATTTGAAAAGTAACGTGCTATTATATAACCCCACTAAGTGTGTATGTATATTTGATTATGCACGTGATAATATTATGTAGCATTAGCCCCTGTATTATGAAAGAATAATTTTTATGACTCATCCTCGTGAATCACGTCGCAGAAGCTCGCCGATTTTGTACACTTACAACACAACGGCGGTGCCAATTAAGCCCGGCTTGAAAAAAATATCCGGTACTCATACATGGAGTAAAAATGATTTTTTAACACAATTTAATTTTCGATTCAATGATGTAATAGAGCGAGGTTTTGTCCGTTATAAAGTACATTCGGTTAAAGCACTATAGAGGATTAAAATTATTTCTCATTATTTAAATTACTGGTAATAACTTGTTGTTTTTTTGATAAATCTATTTCATCTAATCTTAGTTATGGTAAATGCAGCTTTCTATGGCGGTGGAATGCAAGAAGCGGGAGATCTTGGCAAATACTTTAGCAAATAACTTGGCAAGTGGCAAGCTTTCCCCGCATCTTACGCATCGGTGGACAGTATTTGAAAATCGCGCTGGGCCACCGGGCGCCGGCCGTGAGTTCGTTCGCTTTTCTCGTCGCTTTTAAAATTCCACTGGCTTGGCCGCTATCTTTGAAACAGGAAACACTGGTGCGTCTGCCGGGCGCCTCTGGCACACGAAATAAGGAGCCCTTATCTAAGTCAACATATAAAGCGCGTAGAAATAAACGGCCGCGGCCCACGGGCAATGACAAGAGGTAAACACGCGGGGCGCGTGTACATTCCGTGAGGGGACCGCGGCTCTCGGGCTTATCGGGGCCGCACGCGAGGCCTGCCTGTTATATATACGTTATTTTTTGTACACGTCGTAGGCTCGGCCCCGCGGCGCGTCCGAATCCCCGCTGAAGTACAACATGAAAGGCTGGATCGCGAGCCGGGGGTAGACCGGCGGAGGAGGCCTTTTTCGCTCGGGTCTCTCCGCGCGCGAGGGCCGGTCCGCATAGCGCACGAAAGATGTGGCCGAGGGGGAGGTACAGTTTAACGAGCCACGTGGTAAATATATCTCGGCAGCGGGCGGGGACGGCAGAGGGAGAAGTGGCAGATAGCCCAAGTGCGCCGAGTCGAGGGCCGTCGGCGGCCGCTGCTCCGGAGATTGACGGAGATGCGCAGACGAGGAGGAGGACGGAGGAGCCGCCCTCGCCGCCCGGCCCCTCCTCCCTCCCCGTGATATCGCCCCGAGCACATGGCGACGCAGCCGGCGGCCCCGGGGGCACGCGGTTCCTTTTAAGACCCCGCGGGCCCTCCTTCGTCCGCCGCCCCTAGGCGACGCAGAGGCCGCTCCCCGGCTGTGCTTTTTTCCCGCCGCCGCGCTCGAGGACCTCCTCTTCTGTAGCACCGTTTAATAGATACTTGGCCCGGAGATACAGCAATCGAATGCCATATACGTATACATCGGCCTCCTTTGGGCCGCGCTTTCCCCCCTTCAATATATAACCTCTGGCGGTGCGTGTACCGTACGACGAGCTACCGCGAGGAGGACCAGAAGGAAAGTCGTCCGCCTAAATTGAAAAAAAAAAAAAGAAGCTTATACGTATAAGAATGCGGGCTTTTATTGCCGGTAAAAGGAGCGCGCGGGCCCTTAAATAATATAAGACGGCGCGCGCCGCCGCGGAACATCGCTCTGTTATCCCAAAGGGAAAGGAGAGAAGGAAGAGAGGACCCCCGAGGGGCCGAAGCCAGCTTATATAATAAAAAGACAAGAGCGACATGCAGGCCTAATGACGTATTCGAGCGACGCGGCGAATGATAAACGCGCTGGCGCGTGCATTTTTGACACGATAGGAAAACAAAAAATTAGACCCGGGCACGAATTGCCAAACGGATGTATTTATATGTACGTATTTGCGGGGAAGCCAAATTTACAAAGGCAGCTATGCGCGCCCTCGGACCGCGCAGGCCACGGCCGGGAGGTATCATAATACCCGACCCCGAGGAAAGGAATTAATCCCAACGGCCCCTGCACGCGGGAGCCGAGGAGCCCCGTCCGAAAGCCCAATATATCCAATAAAGCCCGGCCCCCCGGATAAGGCGCGCAAAAGGGGATGAGGTCCGAGGCATCGAGTAACGAAGGCGGCGGCAATTAGGGCTCGATCGGCAGCCGGGCCGAATACAAGCCAGCCCCGGCACGCGAGGCTCGCGACGCGCTCTTTTGCCCCGCCGGCCTCGGCGCCTCGGCTACGGGGAAGAAATCAATCGGTGCGGGGAAACCTTTATATCCGGGGCGGAGGAGCGAGGGCCGGGGTCGCCGGGCCATTCCCCGGAGGCCGTTGTCCACCGGGTGATCGCTCCGGATCGGCGCGCCCGCAATGCCGGCCGCGTCCTCCTCCCTTCCGGGCCCTTGCGTAACGCCCTCCTCGCGGCTTGCCTCACACTCGCGTTGTGTCGGCCGGCCATTCTTCTGCTCTGGGGAAAAAGAAAAAAAAAATGCCCCGTTGTTGCTCAAGCCGCCGCCGCCGCCGACGACGACGACGACGGCGACGACGGCGTGGCCTACGCGCGACCGCTCCGCCGGCTTGTTATGCTAATTGCTCGTGTATCTATATAGTTGTGTATTATCCGAGGCGGCCGATTATTAGCAGCCGCGGGGGCAAAAAAATGAAGCCGACAATGACGCACGCGGGAGAGGCGGCGGGGAGTGCCGGGACGGCGGAATGCGGCCCAAGGATCGCCCTCGATATACCGGCCAGTCGGGGAAGAGCCGCGGGGGCCGCCGGTCGCCCCGTCCCCTGGAGCAGCGCACCCCGGAGGACCGCTCGGCCGCAGCCACAGGTGAGGTCGTCTCACTCGTCTCTACCCGCGCTCATCTCGAATACAATCCCCCCTTCGCCGCCGCTTTATTACATTGTTATCCACATGCCGAGCCGCTCGCACGGCCCGATCGCGTTCCTGCGGATAAGCCCCTCCCGCCAAACAACAACCGAGAGCTCCGGATCGAAAACATTGCAACGCGTACACATATATATATACACATGCGAAAGCGCGCAATCGCCGATGATGATGATGATATCGCGGGCACAAAGAGCCGCTTGGCCTCATGCGCGCCGCCGCGTGTATATAAAAAGGAGAGATCGGCCGGCGCGCGCCTTTTCGCGGTAAAAAAAAAAAAACGGGCAGCGCATGATAATGAGGCGGCGCGGGCGCCGGCCAGTTTTCTCCCCGGGTATGCATATATGCGCGGGCGAAAATCCGCGGGCCTTTCATCGCCGGCAACTTTCCTCGCTGCTCGCCCGATTAATCCGCGCGCTTCCCTGGAGTGCGCGTGGGCCGATCGCGCGATGGTACAACGTGTGTGCGCAGCGGTCGGACGGGGTAGCGCTCGGGCGGAGAGGCGTCGTCGCGTCGGTCTCCTCTTGTGCTTGTTCCGCCGCGCAGGAAGCACAGGCGAGTTGTCGTACGTACTGCGTAATGCGTCCGTGCGCAAATTATTAAGAAAGCATGTATTCCAGGTGCACGGCCGGCTTGCCTCCGCCCCCGGGAAAACACTCGCAGGGATTGGGTTGAATAAACTTGCGTGCCTCGCATACGCGCGGCCCAGTCATACTCGGGGATTTTTCAAGAGTACCTTTCATGTTTATCTTTCTCTTTGTTTATAATGTACGTATCTGATCGAGTGGATTGGTCAGGTTCTGCAGATTAGATGGAAGATATACTCCTTCGATAAATAATTAAAAGAATACTTTTATATATTACGGACGTGCAAGAAATTGGTGATGCAAGGGGAAAACCCAACAAAGTTTTAAGCTCATTTTATTTACTTTCTCTCAAATAATTAATTTTTTACACTTGCAGTAATGTTACCACCGCGTAAACGAAGAAAAATCATAATTAATATCGCGTCTGGAATGTTCGTAATGTAATCTTACATAATCTTGGAATATAACTAACCACTTTGTTTCCAAGTAAAGATACTCAATACATTTATACACCTGCGGTACGATTCTTTAATGAAAACTGACAATTTAATTAAAAAAATCGTATTTTCGTTTTTAAAGACATTCCGCGAAATGTTACGTAAAGCTTGCAATCCATTCTCAAAGCCAGGAAATAAAGTGCCGACCAACACGCAACCGATGACATTTATCCTTTTTCGTCCTCCCTCTTTATTTTTTCTCGAGCCGCGGCGAAGCCACCTCGCGACTTATATTTTTTTTTTCATATGCGCGAAAGCGTCCTACTTTCTCGGTTGATTGTGCCTCGCGGGATTTTCTTGCATTAACAACGAATTAATCAAGAAATTTTCACACGCGCGTGTACTGCCCTTGTATTCTAATCTAGGTGACTGCTTAGAATGACTAATGGCATTTTCGAAAGGAAGAGTTTGACGCAGTCTTTTTTCCTACTGTATCACATATATTCAGCGGACTAGATTTTAATATCCGTGAAATTGCCATATTTGCAACGTCTCATGATAGGACATCTATACGTCTCATATAATAATAACAGCTCTGACTTCCGTACACTTTTTCAGCGCACATAAAAAAATGCACAAGAAGTATATTGTATCATATTAATTCTATGCATGCCCGGGCACTCCAATTTGATATAAAATTTATTTATATATCGTAGACTATCAGTAATAAAATGTTTATACATTCATCGTTATTAAAAATGAAATCTGTAAATGAATATGTAACATAAAACGGATAAGCGATATAACGTGTAATTATACGTGCGTGTAATGAATTTAAATTAAATTAAATTCCGTATCCATAAATAAACACTTACTTAGGTCGGAACCGAAATATTACTAAATGTCAATCATGTGAAGCATAAAATCTTTTTCATCTCCGGCTGATCTCGCTCTAGCTTAATAAAATCGGCATTAAAGTGAACCAAGTGTGTCACGATCAACTTGAAACGGGCAAAGGTCTTACATACATTAGAGAGTATAAAGTTATATAGGCGTGTATACTCGTGCCTCGGAAAGATTTCGAGGACGCTATATCGGTCAATGCGTCCGGAAGAAAGCCGCCTCGTTAAAAAGAAGGGGGCAGAGCTTGCAACGGGGACCGTATTGACTCGGCCGCCTCCGCCGAAATCTCCATAAGAGCCGCGTGTGCCGTGGGCGCGCGGCGCAAGGGCCGAACCCGTTCGGCTCCATTTCTCCCTGCCCCTCTCGACTGCGCGCCGCGGCGGGGGCGCGACGCGTATAAATGCCGGAAACTCGAAAGCTGCGCGCATAAAAGGCGGACGACAATAACGAGAGAGAGAGAGAGAGAGAGTCGTGTCCCTTGCCGCGGCAACAAACACCGTGTCCGCTCGCGAGCGCTTGCGTAAGGCTCAATTGAGTCAGAATTTGACGAGGGGCTCGGCCGCCGCCTCCTCCGCCCGCCACCTTTCTCTCCCCCTTTAAGGCCCTAACGATGTATATATCATCGCACACGTACGCGTGCGGCGAATTGAATTAAAAATAGAATACATATATATATCGGTCGCGCAGGCGCGGGCCAATCGACTACGTTACTTTTTTTCCGCTCGCCGCGGGGGCCTATTATTAGGCCGGCGACTCGGTCGTTTGCACTGTTAATCTCGGGTAGGCCCAAGGCGCCCGCTAATTGCGGCTTAATTGTCGGGGAATCATTAACGGTGAGGCCGCGGCGCGCCGGCTACTCGGCGGCGCACCGGGACAGCCTGTGTCGGTGTGTACATATAGGCCGGTCCCGCCGACGCGCCCGCGAGGATCGCGTACACGCAAAGCCTCGCGGGGGACAGGGCTTCCGGCGCGGGTATATAACATCGCCGGGGACGCCTCGCGCGTAACCGACCCGCGCCCGTAATAGCAGCTGCTCCCTCGGGGGCGCGCGCGATTGCCAGCATCCGCGCACACAAGACAAATAATGACGCCGGTTTATACGCGGCGCGCGTGCGAGTGTGTGGCCGGACCGCAGCTGCCGGGGCCCGCATGTACGAGCCCTCGTCGGGTCGTCCCTTTCGAGGCCCGGGGCACACGTGTCCGGCCAATGGACCCGCCCGCGACTGCGCTTTTCCGACTGGGTGTACGCGCGCCCGGCGCTCTGGGCCTATACGTGAAACTCGCCGTTTCGCTTTCTTTAATCCGCCAAATTGGCTCGCTGTGCGTATACGTATCGTCGCTTATCTCGCAGACGCTTGTCACACTCTTTGGTCAGCTAATGTACCTGGCAATGCGCGCCGGCAGCATTTTTCAGTGAAAGATAAAAGAAAGTATCGCGCTCGACACAGTTCTAAAAGCCTACATGCCGTTAGAGTGCGAGGATAAGTACATGATTTCCCGGGGCCGCCGAGCATGTATGAATTCGTTTTCTTTTCCACAAAATGCCGATAAACGCGCGCTGTTTCGCTCTATACCCGACGTCCGGCGAGACATCTCTCGTGCAAATTGACTTCTTCGTCGCTATGCTCCGCCTGTCATTAATTAAACTCCCGATTATCATGAAGAATATACGCTTTCTCATTTGCTTTAATATCACCAATTCTCCTACATGACACGGAAAATGAAAATACGTCCTCTGCAATAATAAAAAAATTCGACGCTCAATATTTTGACAATTGTCTCACCAGACAAATATCATATGTGGAACTCGAATGTATTTTAAGATCGACCTTTTAATAATCATTTACATGACACGTGAGGACTAAAGCTAAAGAATTTATATACACACAACTGTCAATCAACGGGATTGTTTGCATTACATTACAGCTGCGTCTACTTTACGACTATCTGATGGTATGATTGCTTGCTTGTGGAAGCAAGGGTCCGTTGCTCGGCTCGTTGCTCGGAGCAAAAGAAAAAGTATTACAGACGAGCGCCGCGATCAGATATTCAATATATCCCCCTCCTCCGGCTTGATTTACAATCGCGACGTATATACGAGGCGCGCACTGTACAAATATATGTAATTCAGTTCTATGGGCCAAGTTACGAGCGCCCGCGAATTCGCAGGCTCCAACGGTAACGGTGAAATGTTAAACAAGGGGTTGTAGTATACAGTGGTACCTTTTTTCCCCGTAGCTACAACGAGCAAAACAAACGGCACGCTTGCACAAAGCGACCGGGGGCGCGGCACCCCCGCCATAAATTAAAACCATCCCATAAGAGCTGCGGGGACCTATACACCCGGCGAGGTCGTTGAATCGGGATTACTCAGAGCCGGCGGTAGGCCGCTGCTCGTCGTCGTCGTCGCCCCCATGCGCCCATCAAACATTCATCGATTACGGGGGCCCGCGCACGCCGCCGCCTCCCCCGTCGATATAACTCACTACGGCGGCCTTTCGATCCCTCCTCACGATCGAGCTGCCTTTCTCGAGACAGCCACCCCGTCGTCGCCGGCGCAGCCTCGCGCGGCTAGCTAATGTTAAAAAAAAAACAGTAAAAAAAAAAAGCATCCCGGGGAGCCGGGGAGCCGAAAAATCGATGGCGCGATCATCAGCTGACAGCCGGCACGCAGGGGCTGCAGGGTCACCTGCCCCACCTTCGGCCCTGCGACAGGGCGGCTCGCAGGCTCGGTCCTCCGTTCGCTCCTGCTCCTCTCGCGCCTTGCGCACACGACGCAAATTGCAAGATAAATTACGTCTAGACGCGCGGTTAATTAAGACCGAATGTTGCTTTAAGGAAACCTGTGCCGTGCGCGAGATTCACCAGGTAAACTGCTAACTCACCCGGCCAGAGGAGTTATGGATTTTTCAAAATATTTGCACACATGACGCTCTCAGCTCACTGAGTCATAGTTTTTAATGCAACGCCACGCGAGGGGTTCGCTCATCGTGTTCTAGATCGTTCCTTCGGATAACACCCCTTCTGAGGATTACGTCTCTTTTTTCAAGTCCACGGTAAAAATACGTCTAAACTTCATGAAATCAACTTGATCGAAAAGACGCTTCCTGAATGTTTCAATTCCAGATATTTTCAATATTTATATACTTATTCCGAGACAAGTTACGCGCACTCGTGTTTTCAGAAAAATAATTTATTTTATGTTTCTTCGACACTGCCTGGTATTTTGACACTGGGTAAATTTAGTTTTAAATTATTAACGAAAAGAATTAAGATTGACTTTCGAGTAATACCGTTTAATACACAAATAATTCTTTTACTTGAAGGTACGTCATTTTTTATCAACTTTGTTTACAAAACAATTGTTGTCATTTTAATTATCAGCACGGAATGTAAAGTATCATAGCAAACCACGGGTAAAAATTAAATATTTCTCTAAAAATTATTATATAAAAAGTAGGCATCATCCAGCTGTGAGACATTAGTCAGGCATAATGATATGTTTGCTATAGAAACTTTGTATTCACATGCAATACGATTCCATATCGTTTTTCAGATGTTAAAGCTGCACGACTATTCTTCAATGGCTGATATATAATACTTTTTCAAACACAACAATCAGCGTATGCAAACTTGACAGGCTCCACGACAAATATTTCTTTGAAATTAACATCAAAAACAGAGAGTATATAACTGTACTAAATACTCGATTCGAAAACTTACGTTAGAACGACGACAAGTATTGAACGGCACGAATTTTATGTAACAAACATTTGACAGTCATCAGTCTACCTCGACCGCAAAGTCTCGGAGCGAGTAGATGCGAGCGTCACGAGCAACGACTTTCTGCTCCGAACGGGCGAAAATCGTTGGTATTCGGCGAACTGTAGACACGGCATCCCCCATCGACTGCGTACGCTATTGGTGCACTTGGGGGCCCAAACGGCCGTTTATTTCCCCAGGTGCCTCCCCGCGACGAGCAGACCCGTAAACAGAAGCAACGAATCCCCGAAGGCCCCCTCCCCCGGTCGGGCGGCGGCAGCAGCAGCAGCAGCAGCAGCAGCGTGCCGACCTCGAGCCCAGGAGGCAGTCGAGCCCTAGCGTCAACGCACTCTCCTACCTCGTTCTCGTGCAACGGCTTCGGGCGGCGGCACTGCTCCGAAGTTAGGAGGGTTGTCCTCTTGGCCTCGGCTCGGCTCCTTCCTCCCTGGCTGGCTGTCCTCCTCGGCGCGCGCGAGATCGATCGCGGCCGCCTCCTCCCGAGGGAAGTCTCGCGGAAGCCCCGCGCGGCCTCGCGGCGATCCCCCGGAGCAGCTCCACTGGGCGGGGGAGGCTGAGGGCTGCCCGCGCGCTCGCCTCGTCTCGTCGCTCGCCGAGCACGCCGAGAATATCACGGAGGGAGGGCTCGGTATACGCGCGCGGCCAACGGATCGTCGACTGTGGCCACACTGCCGAGGCTGCCCGAGGCCCGAGTGGGAAAAGAGCGCGCGCGGCGCACTGCGGCCTCGGCTCCGGACGCGCACGCGGCTCGCCAGTTGTCGGCTCTCGCTGCCAGCACCGCCGCGGCGCGCAGGATCGCGCGGGAGGCCCAAGGAGAGTACGGGAGATTTTTGCGGCCACTGGCCGCGGCGCCACGCCACGCACCGCCGAAAACGACCTACCGACAATGCGCTCGGCCCGCCTCGGCCCCGCTCGGCTGCGCTCGCTCGCCGGCCCAGCGCGGGAAACCTTCGTTTCCTTCGAGATGCTCATTGCTTACGGCCTTTTCATTTTCTTTGCTTTGTTTAAGCTACCTTGTACAACTCGTTGGAGAGTTTCAAACGCTCTTCCACGCTTCAGAGCCATTGGACGTTTTTTTTACCCTTTGTCTTCACAGAAACTAGTTATTTATCACCAAATAAACGAAAAATGTTTCATCAAACGACTTGCATCCTTTTTAAGCGTTTTCAATCAAAAATGCAATCCATATTGAATGATTGAAATTTTTATAACAAAGATTTATTTCACGTACATGCATTTATATCATATAACTACGTTAAATTAGAAAAATTAGTCTCTTATCTCTATTTTTTATATTACATTAATTCTTTCATTGCTGGTGACATTGTCATTAATGCTGCTTCAAGTTCTTTTCGATCCTTCTGACTTTTCATGTTTTTCCACATTGATTCGAGTTTGTTTCTTTGATATTTCTAGAATACAAAATGTTCTATATTGTATCTTGGAATGGTAAATGGGTTAAAAAGTCTTAATATTCAATTTTTTTACCTTAATAAATAAAAAACATTGTTTCATGGTAGCTCCAACATAAATAATTTTTATTGAAACAAATTTTCCACCTAAATCTATGATATTTGGTATACAATTTAGTAAAAACTCGTGTGGTCCATGGCGAATTTTTATTAATGCTATTCTTGTATGTATATTGCAATATTTGGCTATAAATTTTTTTAAAATGGTATTAAAATGTTTCACAGTATTATGGTTAAAATTATATTGTAATTGAACGTTCTTTAAATACCACTAAATCCAGCTTTGATTGCTGCCAATCCTAAATCTCCATACATTTCTTTAACTTTATCTTGAATGGCATCATGAAGTGCTGTAGTCTTTAAAATTAACGATTTATCAGATTTGTTCTTGATAGATATCTTAATAGTTATGTACCTGCGAAATTCCAAATGTTTATGATACACATTATCATAATAAATAAAACAGTAGGTAAATGGATACCATTACTATAATCGAAACAAAATGTAAACAAAATTATACCTATTTTTATATCGAACCATTTTTAGGTTAGAAGTTCGTCAATTAATAATATGATGATTGCATCGCTTTTAAAGATGTATGTGTAATAATATTAATATATTCATAATACTTCTTCAAAATAAATGATTAACTCTTCCAATAATCAATTTTCATGACAAAGAATTTCACACTACTCAAGCATTAAATGTTAAAAATTTAGGATTTCAAAGCACTGTTGAAATGTAAACAAAAAGTGTACGCACCACGTGCGTTGATTCTATGTATATACATATAGCTGCAATATTAATTCAAAAATACATTTTACATATACATGATTAAAAATGTTATTATTTATTAAAAAATATTGTATTTTTTTATAACAAAAAAATGAAAAAAAAATAGTTTAATAAAATTTTCATATGATTGTTTATTATAATATTATTATTATTGATAATATTAAATTTTTGTTAATGCAGAATTTTGATAATTATTAGGTATGTTTTATTATAATATTTCACATATTTTCTGTAATTATTAGCTGATCAACAATAATTTCCTCAATATGTTTATTTACATTTAGTGCAACTTGAATAATTTTTAATCTTTTCCTTAAGCAATTTTAATCTTATCTAAGGGTCACATTCTCACTATAAATTAACTATATGCTTGCACTGAAATAGTGATACTGATAATACTTTCTATCAGCAGATGAATTGTACAACTCAGTTGGTTCGCAACCACCAAACTTGTAACTCGGTTACAAAATCAAAGAAAGTATATTATTAATCAAGAATATGGATTATTTTGTGGGTGTTGATGTGGGTACAGGAAGTGTTCGAGCAGCTCTTGTTAGTTCAAAAGGTCAAATTAGTAACAACAGCCGTTAAACCAATAAAAACTTTCAATCCACAGAATAAATTTTATGAACAATCATCCGATGAAATTTGGAATGCAGTATGTCATGTAGTAAAGGTAAGAAGATTTGTGCATGGATATAAATTCAGTTCAATATGCAATAAAATTTACATATTACAATTATTAAAAATTTATTTTTAGAAAGTAGTTTCTTCAACGTCAAAAAAAAATGTAAAAGGAATTGGATTCGATGCAACATGTTCTTTAGTTGCACTAAATGAAAATGGAAGACCTATCACCGTTAGTCCTACAGGTAATACTTCTAATAATTAAAATTTAAAACTTTGAATCTAAATTAAGATGATTATAATGAAAGCTAAGTGTACCAAGGGTAACTTAATTTGATAAACATTTCTATCAGGTGATAATAATCAAAATATAATTTTATGGATGGACCATAGAGCTGAAGAAGAAGCTCATTATATAAATAAATTCGGACAAAAAGATGTACTTAAATATGTTGGAGGAAAAATATCTTTGGAAATGGAATTACCAAAACTATTATGGTTGAAGAAAAATTTACCAAATTCTTGGAGAAATACTCAATTATTTTTTGATTTACCTGACTTTTTGACATGGAAGGCTACTAACTCTGAATCTAGGTGAAAACTTACAGGAATACTGTCACTATGTATGATTAGATAGGTTTTTATTTGTAAAAATTTAATTTTAGATCTCTATGCTCTTTAGTATGTAAATGGAACTATTGTGCAGTACCAACAGGAGATCATTATTGGAACAATGAATTTTTTGATGCAATTGGATTATTAGATTTACAAATGGATAACTGGAGGAAAATAGGTAGCTTATAAACAAAATTAATATTTATTTGATAATATTGTAGCTAAGTTATAAGATTTTTAAACTTCAAAAGGACAAGATGTGAGACCACCGGGTCATCCAGTTGGTTCTGGATTATCTGCAGAAGCTGCTGAAGAATTAGATCTATTAATAGGTACACCAGTTGGTACTTCAATTATTGATGCACATGCCGGAGGTCTTGGAATGTTGGGATGTTCAGTTCCAAATATTTCATCTGACTTTACTAGTAGATTAGGTAATAATGTTTAATAATAATTTATTAAATTATATTTATTAAATTTTCCGAAACATTATATGTTAATTAATCATGTTAATAGGTTTAATATGTGGAACTTCAACATGTCACATGGCTGTAAGTAAAGACAATATATTTGTTGATGGAGTTTGGGGACCTTATTATGGTGCAATGGTTCCTGATCTTTGGCTCAATGAAGGGGGCCAAAGTACTACAGGAAAATTAATTGACCACATAATTGATAATCATCCAGCAACTGTGAATATACAAAAGAAACTTCAACCAAATGTGTTTGTATTTTTCACAATTTAATTACATTTTACTGAATAATATTTAAGTGATTCATGATTGTTTTAAATTTTAAAAACTAGCCACATACAACAGTACTTATCTGATATTTTAACATCAATGGCTAGTAATAAAAAACTGTTAAATATAGCGTATTTAACAGAAGATGTCCATGTATGGCCAGATTTTCATGGAAATCGATCGCCCTTAGCTGATCCAACCCTTCGAGGAATGGTAAAATTATTTTCGATTTAAAAAAAAATTTTTACTTATTAAAATTATAAAAAATGCAGGTAAGCGGTCTGACTTTATCATCCGATGAAGAAAATTTAGCAATCATGTATTTAGCTACAATGCAATCATTAACAGTATGTATACGTCAATTGTTTATTTTATTTATTTCCACATATACTACGTTTGTACAATAAAAGTATAAAATTTGTGCATTTTAAAAACAGTATGGTACAAAGCATATACTAGAAGCCCTTACCAATGCAGGACATAAGATCGAATCGTTACTTGTCTGTGGTGGACTTAGCCAAAATCCATTGTTTATTCAAACACAAGCAGATGTTTTGGGCTTACCTGTTTTATGCCCAGTGGAAAAAGAATCAGTTCTAATTGGTTCTGCTATTCTTGGTTCATGTGCAGCTAAAACTTTTTCATCTGTTCATGAAGCTATAAAAGTTATGGGAGGTACTGCTAATGTTGTTCAACCAGTAACTGAAATCTATTCGTAAGTATCAACAACATGCTATTAATTTCAAAACAGTAACAATTTAATTTAAATAAAGTTTAGTGAAATACATGACAAAATTCTATAATAATCTATAAATTTACTTTTTAGATACCACTGTAAAAAGTATAAAGTATTCAAAAAAATGGTTAATGATCAGAAAACGTATAAAAAATATATGTTAGATAAATCTTAACTATAAATACTTTAAAAGTGTTATAGGATTTTATACAAACACTTTCATATAATGAATAAATATTTAATGAAAAATGATTTATTTTCATACAAAATATATGTATAAGAGTATGTTTACAATAAAAAAGTTAAAATTTATTCTTATGCTATATAATAGATATTGCTCATCTACCACTTATCGAAGGCACACATTTTAGAATCTCATGGTGGCAATACAAAATAATTTTTAATTGACATATTGCTAATTTTCTTATATAAAGTCAAAAATATAATTATAATCATAAAATATTATAAATCTAAACAATATTAGTTTAAAATAACATTGTGTAAAATAAATTATTGTGTTGACATTATAATAAAGTTTCTATATAATTATCAAATTACTACTGAGGGACCGTCATACCATTATGACTTTCGCAGACATTCATATTTATACAAAATCAATAAATAATCGAGGCTTAAAAATTACATTTAGATGACATAGAAAATCAGCTTGTGTTTAATTAATTTGAATAATTGCATAATACATTCAGATAAATTGCAACGTCAGTATTTTGTTTCCCTTGAGTAGAAATGATTGAATTTAAAATTCATTTATGCGTTTCTGTTTCTTTGGTTAAAAGTTAATTTTATAAATATATAATATTAAATGTCAAGTTTATGATAATTCATCATTAGTGTATAAGTGTAATTAATTGCACCTGTAAATCAAACAGTTATTTTAAAATTTACGTTGTTGATTCACGATATAACATTCTTTTATCATGACTTATAACAATATGATATTGTGCTTAAAATAATTTTTTTAAAACTTGCACAATTTAAAAGTTTTATGAATTATCTTCAAAATTAGAAATATAATTTTTATAAATGAAATAAGATAACAATTTCCGATTATCTTATAGTAATGACAAATGGTAAAAATTAGATAATGGAAGTTTTTGAAACATTTTAGACTCCTTAGTTCAGTACGTATGCCTTACCAAATTTTGTAAGGTGAAAGCTTAGTTTTTCATAAATTTTTCAACAGTTTATCAACAATAATAATTAGTTATTTATACTCTATAATTATCTTTATAGGCACTTGCGTGATTTGTCTTTGTGCAATGCGTAAAAAATTAGTTTTGGAAGACTTCATTCTTCATTCACGCATTAAATCTCTCAGAAAATATATAACTGTTATATAGTCTTTGTCTATCAATAATAATATGTTAAAATAATTTTAACAGCAATATTCATGTGAATTGAAAACATTCAGTAATGTGTTGAATAATGTGTTCAAAAGCACTAGCTGGTGTTGCAGCAAATCTTTGCCTCCACAGTTGTACATAAAGAGATACAAGTCCATTAGCACGAGTAGTTTCTTGAATTTCTTCGCATATCCCAATTCCAGTTTGCCATATAGTTTCTATAAAAATATTGAAATAATAAAATGTTTTCTATCAATAAACGAGTAATAATATAATAATAGTAACTAACAGAAACACTTACCAAGGTTGCCTAGTAACTCATTCTTTCCAGGGGTATCATATGTTTGCAAATCTTCAATGCTTATAACTTTGTATTCTTTCAATTCTTTGAGTGATTCATAATTACAACATCGTGCTCTTCTATTTGCTATGAGGTAGGTACCAGGTTTTGCATGAGCACAAATTTCATTTAAGGCTTCTTCAACCATTCCACATTTGGTTTCAAGTTTTTGATTTTTTGCATTTTTTGTTGGTGGTGGCTAAAATGAAATCAATAATTTAATTAACTTTGTGAAGGAATAATAGTAAAATAATATATTAGAATATTTATAAGATTTAAAATGATTTGTTTAAAATTTTTTTAAATTACACATCTATTATTTTTATACCTCTGGATTAGCATTTATAATGTGCATCCACATTCTTGGTGGAATTTTGTCTATCTCAGCCATACATAAAATGGTATGGCAATTATTGTTACGCTTCTTGTGAACTGGAGCATTTACTATTTCAGTCATATACCCACCAGGAAATTCATCAACAATCAAGACTTTTTTACGTCCTTCCAGTAACCACTCATCATTATGTTTTTTTACATATGTCTCAGCCACTTTCCCTAGTTTTTCATAAGCTTTCTTAACTATGTGTTGTTTTAAATCTAAAATGAATTTTAAGTATATTAAAAAAACAATTTCATAAACTTAAATTTATAGCATAATTGTGGAAACTTACTTAGGTATGAAACTACAACTTCAGAAGGTATTGATTGACACCAAGCAACTATGATTTGCATACACAATTTCAAATCACACTTAATTTTAAGGAAGAATGAATTATCCCTGATGCTTTGTCTTTTTTTACACTCAGCACAAAACCAAGCATATTTATCAATAGATCTGGCAGCAGACCAAGATAACTTTTTGCTGTTACAGCCTTCAGTAGGACAATTTATGTTGGATCTTATTAGATTCATTTCTTTCAACCAACCGCAAAGCTCTCCTTCATGTCCAGGTTGAAGCATTCGTTTAACAACAACATCATATAGTCCTCCATTATCAGTAAAATATTCAGTATCATCTTTACCGTTACTGTCAAAATGTATAAAATGTAGCTTTGTAAAACATATCTTCAATTTAAGACTATTCATACAATAAAATAGTTATTATACAGAATTTAAAATTAAAAATGTCATTCAATAAAAAATTAATAATTACATTATGTGTTACTTTTATTTATTAGTTTCATCAAGTTATATTTAAATTAATAACTATTTAATCCTATAAATAATATGTAATGATAAACGATATTTTACAGCAATATAAATGTGTAAAGCTATGAAATGACAATGTGTTTATCGATCGAAGCAACAGTTCACTGAAGGCATGATTTTCTCACGCTCTGCCACCACTACAGAAAATACTTACTTATTCCTTGCTCCCTTGGGTTTAAGTTCAGATATTTTCTCTGTTTGATCCATTTCTACTTCCACCTCCATCGTCATTTTGTATTTTCCTTTTGATTATTTTTTATGGACGTAAGGAATTTACAACATAACTATTAAATAAGATTGAAATCATAAGGTAGCTGCATGCCTTTGTCCGCACGTATGCAAGCGACACAAAACGCGAGTGAGTGAAATCGTGAAATCAATAAAAACAAAAAAGAGTATAGAGGTGACTTGTCATGTGCTAGCGTGTTTGACTATACGTATACGTATATATCCAATATACCTTAAAGCTATAGCCTCCGCTTATATCGCTTTTGTGTGAAGAGTTGCATGCTACGGCGCCTGCGCAGTAGGCACTTGAATAGCCACGCGGTGACTGCGCTGCGCCGGCGCTCAAAGTTACTCTATAGTTTCATTATCGGTATTTGTCTAGCGATGACCTATTTTGCAATTGCAAACTCTAGAAACTATATTGGATTATTTTATTCTTAACTAATAAGTAATTTTGCAAAAATTCTTTTTTCTTGTAAACAACGTCATTTAAATAGCGAGACAAGTTGAGATGATACATCTATTAAAAATAATTATTCAAAAAATAAAACATTGAGCAAAGGTATCCCGAGAGATTATTTTTCTCGGTATTTTGTAAAATACTAATATAAATTCGATATAAATGTAATTTAAATGAATTTAGGGGTTTGATTTTTCAATTTCAAAAATCAATTCAAAATAAATCATCGATGCAGTCATCAAAGCAGCTAACACGAGAGCTAGTTTAAGGACAAAGAGGATAAATGCATGTGCTTTAGAGCTTGAAGTTTTACTTTTAAGACACTCGTTAGACACACAAGTGGGCGGCTGTCTGAGGAGGCAATGATTTTTTAATTAATTTTGTAAACTGCGACCATTTATTAAATTCTTTATTTATTGTAATAGATAAAATATTACATAGTGTTTCATATATTCTGACCCGCTAAAATGCAATTCAGAAAAGCAAAAATATATATAATCAATTTAAATATTTGACAAGCGAAATATTTAATCCGATTCATTTTTAAAGATATTTATGTGAATAAAAAATATCATTCCGTTCATGTTAAATACTGTATATTTTGTCTTTATCTCTAAACACTTTATGAATAAAGACTAAGTTGTTATTGTTAGTGTCATTCAAGTTTTCTAATATTCAAAATTAAATTTAATTAAAATTTTACTAATAAGTAATTAGTTGTGTATATTGGACAGATTTTTTTAAAACGTTTAAAATATTTGTGCTATGTTACGAAGAAATAGGTATAATATAATAATTAAAAGTTAGATGAATGTTGAGTAAATATTTTGTAATTTTTTTATTACGAACATATTTTACAAAGCAAAATCGTGTCTTGAATGAAAACAGATTGTGAATTCTGAGAGTTATGATAAGTAAAGCAGAATTCACAGTTCATTGTGAATGGGAGAATCATGATTTTTGTGGAAAAGGGATAGGTATATCGACAGAAGTGATACGAGAATAAGGACATCGGCACATTAATATAAAAAGTACTCTTTGAGACACAACATGAGGATTAGGCCGGTACATTCGCACCAAAAAACACAATCACTCCTCTTTTACTTTTCACAAGTTTCATACAATCGCAGGCAAATTGCACTCAGCACGTTATTTTATGATACGTGTTTCAGACAAAATCGAGATATTGGTTTACTCGTTATAAAAACTAAACGCTCACATTAATACGTCCAATTAATTATCTAAATTAAAATTAGAAATCATGCTCAACTCTTTAAAAACTTAATCGCCTTGTAAATATAAAAAAGAAAATGTTATCACTAATAAGCATTGACAACGTAGTTTTCTGATACCATTACTTCATAACAGCAAATTTCGATCCTTGCAACTGCTAACTCTACGACGTTTAGAACGGAAGCGTAGGTTTTTTCGTTAGTACGTTTCTTGCATTTTACTGCTAGTGCAAGCAGTGTGAGTTGTTAGAAAAAAACATTTCTTTATCGTAAACGGTGCAACAGTTAAATAGAACGAAGATTTCCAGCTGCAGCTACCTGCGATTACTACCAACATCTAATGCACTATCTATTTACAAATGAGATCGAGATTTCGCAGATTTTTTATTTTTTTTCATTTAATTCATATTAGTTGTATTATTGTTAACTACCACGGTAATGGTAGAGTATTTTTACGAATGATGACTGTCAAAGTCACATGAACTGTTTTAAATTAACAAACTAATCTCCAGCATTTAACAAAATGTGTAAAATAAAAAATTTTCGGCAAAAAATGGTTAGAAAATAGAATTTTTGTGCATTCTTATACATTAAATGTATAGATAATCTTTATAAATAAAATATAAAGTAAATGAGTATGAAAAACTATTAATAATTAAATAAAAATATTAGGTTACGACGTATTACAAAGTTGCGGAGATCAAAACGTTAAAGGTATTATATTTATAAAGATATAACTATGTCAACATCGGTTGGTACATGTCAGGTAACAATTACAGTAGCTACAAAGAATCTCGTTAATGAATGAGAATGATATGGTCTCGATCGTGCGAACAATTTTTTTTGATAATTTCAAACCGAATGTTTTATCGTTTGTGCGTTGCTCACGTTATGCTCATGATATCTCTAAATTTTAAGTATCTTAATAAATGTATATGCGTGCACACGTATATACATTTATCTGTTTACTTTAGTTTTACAGCAAAATAGTAGCAACTGGCAGACAAACATATAGTTTGGCAGGCATCGTGAACGTCACACGGTTCAGTGCTTCCACATACTATTGCAGCTGGTTCAGATCGAGCTAAACGCATTACTCCTCTCATTAACATTTTCACATTACCCCTTTCATTCTTCTTTCAATCCCTTATACGCATTCCTTGTCCTCCGTCATCTCTTTCTTACATTATTAAATTATTCTTTTATTTGTCTATAATCAAGTTCTATTGTAAATGTAATATAGGCTTTTTAGTACGCTATGTCTTCTCCTTTTTTTTCAACATTAACTATGTTAAACTATTTTTGTTTTACTGAGCCAACGTGGCTTCATCATTCCTTCGTTCGCGCGTATAGTCAGCCTTTCAACGTCTTACATTCTCCCTCTTTCTCGCTAAATTAATTTTAGGAATATCGGCAGTGAAATTCCATTGATAGACACGCAGCAGGCAGGCAGAGTCTTAGTCCCTTCACGAAAAGCGAAACCGGTGGCACTTGCGCTGCTCTACGGCGTACACTTAGTTAATAGCTACCTAGATCGGGGAATCGAATCGCATTCCTTTGAAAAATTAGTCTTGTTTTAACAATATTCTAAGAAATAAATTTTCTTATACTTTTAAATTACATCGAACAAGAATGTTCTACATTATTAATAACATTATTAATACTAAGGTGCGTTATTGGAAACTTAAAATAATAAAAAATCGAAGAATTCGAATATTTACAAATTAAAAGAGACGAAAGTAAACATTTCAGTTTCTTTTTCACGCAGTTGATGAAAGAAAGTAAATACGTTTCGATCAATTTTGAGAGGCCGAGGAAAAAGTAAATAAAAATCACGAATCAATGAGAAAGTAAACTTTTCCAATATGCAAGTCTTACAAATTTGTCAATATATCACAATAACAACAACTCGAATGCATTGACCTGTGACCAGTTGGCAAAGTGTCAGTTATGCCAATGGGCGCAAGCCTGGCACTTGGACTTTGACAATTCAAATGCACAATGAATTAGAAACGCGCTCTCCGCCCGAGCGTTTTATAAACGTATAACAACGAAACGACGTTCGGCAATTAATAAAATTATCGACGCTAGTCGAGAGGTCGTGTATGGCGACGCAGTCAGTCCTCGTTTATACAAAAAAAAAAAAAAAAACAGAGAGACAGAGTCCGTCCGCGCGCAAATCAATACACAAAAAAAAACGCTCGCGCGCCCGCCGAAGCCGGCGATTTCGCGGACGAAAAAAGTCGGCGCGCTCAAAGAAAGGCTTCGATCCCCCGAGCCGGTCAATATACATAGTTACAACTCACGTTATACTTGGGTTAAAACCTTTTATATATACGCAATATACCTTCGTCACATGAAAGGGTATACAGTGTAAAAATTGATTCGCCTTCGCATCGGATCCACGATCCTCCGATCCATAATTGCCGCTGCGCACTCGATGAGTAGTATCGCTCTGTGGGTCTTGCGCATCGCGTGTTGTGTATCTTCGCCACCCCGAGCGTAGGTGTCCGTAGGTGTGCGTGTCCACGGGGCCGCGCGGCCTGACATCCCTCGTGCCGAGTGCTCGCCTCCCCGTCCTCGGGGATGGGCCCCACCGGCACCCGGCGACTCCCCGTGACGCGCGTCCGTGCGCTGCGGCCCATCGCTTCCGTCCCTTGGAAAAATATCTCGTCGGCCTCGTTGCACGATGAATTTATGTCTATTTATACGTATGCATATATATACATATATACGTGTATATATATATGCGTGGGTATATAATGTCTAGGTTGGCCATGGGCCGGGGGCGGCCCTGGGGGCTGCCCCGCGGCCCGCTCGTCGCCGAGGGCCCGGCGAGGTCCTCGGCCCGCCTCCGCGGCCCGGTCGCCGAGCAACAGGCGCGCCTTCGCGTCCTCTCATCTTCCTCCCCCCTCCCCTCCTTTCCTCACTGCTGCTGCTGTTGTTGTTGTTGTTGCGGTTGCTTGTTTTTTTTTGTCGGTTGTTGTTTGTCGGTTGTTTGTCGGTTGTTGCAGAAGAATGGTCCGAAACACAAGAACGGTACTAAGATTATCTTTTATTTTTTTTTTTTTGTTTAATCACAAATGAAATCACAGACTTTCGTTGGTGGCTCGCGACAGGGAGGGCTCGTTAGTCCTTGGGCGAGGGCCGGGCCCGGGGCCCGTCTCCGCTTCCGCTTCCTCCTGCTCCTGATCGGCTTGTTGCGCCTCGTCTCGTCGCGGCGATCCGTCATACGGCGGGAGATGCTGCGCCGTGCGAGGTGCGCCGCGTCTCCCTTCTCGCTGCTCCTTCGGAGGTTGCACCGCTCGCTGCTGCTGCTGCTGCTGCTGCTGGCGTGGCCGGCCGTGCAGGCGCAGTTACTCCCATCCATTCTCCTTGATCATGTGGGCGAGCTCGATGATGAACTTGCCCTCTTTGTACTTTTGACTCGACTCGAACGCGTGCTCCTGCGGAAAAATGGGAAAATCGTTAACATTCCGCTTATATTCCGCGTTTATCTTTCAATCTCTCAGAACTTTGTCTCGTTTTTGCCTTTTTTTTCTTTGCTGCATTGGTATGCAGCGCGCACCTGCCTACTACATTTAAGTAATTCCAAGTTTCAAAGTAACTCGCAAAGTATTGTTATTAAACGGTTTTGTATTTCTTTTCAAGACTATTAACCAGCACAATTATGCAACTTTCTGTTTATGTTTTTACGCTTTTGTTACATTTTTATCATGCGTTATGCACTAATTTGCAAAGAAATATGCATTCGATTTTGAAAGCCATTATAAATTTCATTCCATTTAAATTTATGGTCTGCAGAAAGGGCGAATTCAATTTGATTGATTATTCGTAAATGCGTACATTACAACTTCGATTATAAGTCTCGAAATACCGTATTATTTTGTTCAAGTGCTGATATAAATAAAATACATATTATTATAATACGTCGAATCTTCAGTGGTAGCGGCTACCGAGTTGCCGTTTGTAATCGCTTCGACCATAAATTCCAATTTTACTGCGTAAATCATTAAATCACTACTATAATCCTTGACGACTCGACGCAACATATTCTCGCGGGTCTCAAGACAGTAGCTAAAAAATTAATGTCCCACGTTCCGTTACAGAGATTACCGAAGCTGCTCAAAGAGTCCGGAATGGAAATAACGGAGAAATATGCAAATTTATAAGTTGTCGACTCAATTAGATAAAGCGTATTTACTATCAGCTGGCGAGCGAGTGTCGGGCTACAAAGCCCCGATAGACTCTTTTCCTTTATTTAGATTCTATTGAAAACGGCGCGGCACTAAAGAAGCTAATGGCAATAATTACCGAGGCTTAAGCATTTGTTTTTACTCGCTTCTCTCGAAGGTTTCTTCCTGCTCGAGGTGGCGCGCGCGGGCGCACAGACTCGCGGAGCGCATCGGCAGCGCAACCTCCCGAGCATCATTATCTCCATTGTAGGCGAGGCGCACGCGTCAGTCGGGCGACGCGCAACGCTTGCCGGCGGGCCCCGATCAATCGGTGCGGCCCGATAACCAAGACCGCTCGGCAAGAGCGGCTCTCCCAGAGCCGTCCGCGCGGGGATAGCGCCTCCGGAAACGTGGCGCGCCCGCAGAAAGAAGACGCGTCCGTGGAGCTCGCGGAGACAAAGAGCCCGCGTGCACAAGGCACGCACGTACGCGCCGTAGGCGGGGTAAGCGACGGAGCGGCGCCCGCGAGTCCCTGACTAACTCCGTCGTTGTTGTGGGGGGGGGAGGCTGCTTACGTATTTCCAGCCGAGGGTCGTCTTGCAGCACTCGCAGTAGATGTCCGCGACGGCGTGGAGGCCCGTCAGCAGGACTCGCTCCTCCGCGGGGCCGCAGCCCACGTTGACCCTGCGCCAATGAGAAAGCAGAGAGGCTCGTTAGGCCGGGGGCACTCGGCTTACTGCGCCGCGAGCCGCCGCCGGGCCGCCGGGGATCGCTCGGCGTCGCCGAGATTATGTACGCGCGAGGAGCATATGGCGCCGGCGATTGCCCGCGCGGCCCGGTCCGCGTGCCTCGTGACGCGCGGCGCAACGAAGGGCAGCTCTATATACTTACACAGAGTTGAACAAGTAGGCACGACCTTGGCTTCCTTGGAAGGACTGGAACGAGACAAGAGCGTTTAGTGAGAGAGCCGTCGCCCGCGTGAGGTGCCGGCCCTCGAGGCCCCCCATCGCCCGGCCAATTACCGGCCTCGGTTATTTATTTTATTTTTTTTGTTTTGTTTTGTTTTTGTTTCGTTTCAAGTGCGTATACGACGGCCCATTGATAAAGCGCGCGCGCGAGATAAAGATGCGCTATCCTCGGGAGACTCTCGCGGCCGACATAGTGGAATGATTTGCAAGGCAAAAAAGAGCCCTCTGTCACAATGAAATGCAAGCCGTTTGAATGAACTAGTTGGTAGGTGCAACCTTGGGAATAACGGATTACCAATTTCCCCGAGAATACGGTGTATCGTTAAGGGCAAAAAACGAACATAAATTAAGAGTTAAATCTGACCCACTTACAACCGGGCGAAAGAGAAAAAGAAAGAGGCGGAAAGGAGATAGAGGTCGAAAGCTCGCGGGGCGAAAGAAATACAGCGGTCTGATAATGCGCGCTCGCACGAGCGCCCGGCCGATATACGCGCCGCTCGTATTCCCCGTAGCGCGCACACACGTATGTGTGTCTCGGAGGAAGTATACTTTGGAATTCGTGACCGACGGCTCATTAGATTAGCCCGGGGATCGATCTGCGGCTCGGGAGCGTACCTTGGAGATGAGCTCGTCGTGGTTGGCGAGGTGGGCGCGGCAGTGGATGCAGGAGTAGGTGCGGTGGCAGGAGGGCAGGTACGCCTGGAAAGTCTTGACCATGGTGGGCTTTGCCCCGGGGGGCCTCCGCTCCCGGTTGCTCCTCGGCTGGGCTGCCTCAGCTGCGGAGCGGCCTCAGGGAGCGCCGGCTCGGGGACACCTGCCGGGCACACGGGGACGTCACGTCCTCGGTTACAGAGCGGGGGAAACAAAAAAAGAGTGTCCGCGGGGGTGGCTCGCGGTACGCAAGCAGGCAGGCGCGGAGAGGCGGCAGTCAATGCCCGGGGATCAACGCGCCGTTAACGAGCCGCCGGGGGGGGGGGGGGCCGAAAGACCAAAGCCCTCCTCCTGGGCCTCTCAATCGGCCGCGGGAAAGGCTTAACTCGATTAGCCGCTTGCCCGCGGAGGAAATCACGGGGCGCGCGTCACGCCGCGCCAATAAAAGCCTGACACAGAAAGAGATCATTTTTATATTAAGGGCACGCGCCGGCCCAATTGCGCGCCGCCTGCGCGCGCCGTCCGCGCATCTGCCCCGCGCGACCCGAGCTGCGCGACCCGCACACCCGAGCCCCGCGTATTACGCGTACACGCACCGCGACACGTATCTACGCGACAGCGGACACCCGCGAGTCACCGGAGACCCGGGGCGAGAGCGGGGGAGAAGGGACACCCGGGCGACCTGCCGTCGAATCCTGTCGAGCGCGCCGCCGATGAATAAATAAGAGGGCCGGCCGGTTCGAGGCGGAAGGAACGAGGATCGGCTTTGTGGCCAGGGGGCGCCGATCGGTACGTCGCGAGAAAAATGAAGGCGCCGCGCGTAACGGGACGGCCGGCGGCCAGTAAGCGGAGGCTGACAAAGGAAAAGGCGCCGATGCCCGCTGTGTGCTTAGCTGCGCGGGGAACGGGATCGAGGCTCGCTTGCCACCGGCACGTCCGCGCCTTTTTTTTTTTCCACTCTTTCGTCATAATGCATATACGATCTCTCGTTTCGCGTCGGCTGCAAATCGCGGGGCGGGTTAGTGGTGTATGTACTCCTATCGAGTGATTTTCCTTTCCTCGAAATTTGAGAAAAGTCTGTAATGGATTCCGCGGTGGTATATTTCATACGCGCGGCACAGGGACGAAATTCAAACTGGTCACAGATATAGCTTTGTATTAATCAGTACACTTATTTGGACGTAAGCGGCGGAAGACTTTGAGAGTTGGCATTAATATAAATTTGACTTCCAGATTGAAGAAATTTACAAGACAATATTATCGGGTTTTTCCAAATATTCTCGGTTACATTTCTTATCGAGTATGATAATTTATTTCACGACCCTCTTTCCCACCGCAGTGTACTTTTTCATTTTACTTAAACTTAAGAATTACATAAATGTGTTGTGCATAAATATGCCGACATTGATTTATGTACTTATCGTGGGTTCGTAAAACACAATGTCGACAAAATAATCAGTTTGATCAAGAACTTGTATCTATGAGAAGGAAACTTAAAAAGCACACTCGAAAGTAAACTTATATATTTTAGATGCAAATTCAAGATTGACATTCCAAATTATATTTCCAAAGTATCGCGCGAGATTGAAATTGTCGATAAATATAGAAAAACAATTATATTGCTTCGCTCGCTCGATGCGACTGGGAATGATTTATTATTTTCGAATGGAAACAGTGGAAATTGGGATTTGCTTTTTCATGCGAACGTCTCTTATTCATTTATCAAAATCGTTAAGACAAAGATCAAGACACTTGTACATACAGATTGTTACATAACCGTATTCTTTGCGAGGATCGCAAGGCAAAGCCCGGGTGCTGCTCCCATCGGCAATCTCATCGAATCCGAAGCATCGACTCGCTTCACACGAGGGAGAGCGCCCACACGTATACATGTACACACGTACTCCCCCTGTCATAAGGGCCGACGATAAATCCGACGGTACTTGATTTTTTTTTTTAACGCTCTCTCGGCTTCCTACGATTTACGATTATTACTTCCGACAATTGGCGAATCGGGGGAATATCGCGAGCCCATTAACCTCTCCCCGCGCCATAAATGAAAAGCGCGCAGCGGGGGTCCGGGCGGCAGGCGCGGGCGCGTATAGCCATCCCCTCGAGCGCGCCTCAGCCCCTTGCCCGCGGCGCTGTACAGCCCGCGCGACAACAAACTACGCAATAAAAACACGTGCACGGAGCAAGTACACCGCAAGGCCGCGCGTACATAAAGCGAAATAACAAGCCGGCGCACAGCTGATCGCTGCGATATCCGAGGCAGGTGCCGACAAGGGTAATGCGCCGCGGGGAGATAACGCCCCGAGGATCGCCATAATCCGCGCGGCCGCGGAAAGTTTTTTTCGGCCGCGGCGATACGGACGCGGCCTGCCGGGAACAAAGGTGCCGTTGGCCCGATGATTAATAGACACAACAGACCAGCGCAATTACCGCGCGGAACCGATCGCCCGCCTTATCTCCCGCGCGTCCCCCCCCCCCCCTGTTTTTCTTTTTTCAGTCCTGTTGCACGGGCGGCCCCCGGCGCGTGTGCCAAGCCGCCCAGGAGACGGCGTCTCGTGAATGACGCGCCGCGTCTGGAGGCGCAGCGCGCGCACGTTTCCACGGGCCTTTATTGGCCGTCTATTGACATTGTCTATTCGTTATTGTTATCCCATGATGTTGCCGCTCGAGGATTTATAAATAAAGGCACACACGTGGCCGGTGCGTACGTGTGCACAATGTGCAGCGGGGAAAAAGCGGCCGGGTAGGCAGATAGGCGGTCGTACGCGCGCGCGCGCGCGCTGCCGATAGGAGCCGCGTTTTATTGAATGAGCCCGGCGCACGAGGCACGTGTTTGCCGAGGCGATATCATTGTTTGGATTATTTATCTTGCCCGGCTTTTTTTTTTTCTTCCTTTCAACGCGACGACAAAAATATTGGCCGCCGCCGCCGCCGCCGCCGTCTTGCTTTTCCTTTTTCTTTTTCTTTTATTTTCGCGCGGCCCCCGCGTGCCAAAGCCACACACGGAGAGATAAGCGCGCGCGTCGGGGACGAGCCCCCGAGTGCGAGGGCGTCGGCAAAGCCGCGGGGGGGGGGAAGCCTCCGCGGGGGCGCAAAAAGAAATACTGGCGCGCAAATAAGGCGTCAGGGGGGGGCGAGCGGAGGAAGCCGTTAAAATCGGGCTTCGTCGCCCATCCCCCCCCCTGGCGGGGAAGACCTCGTCTGGGGCGCGGGCCAAGTTGCAGGGCCGCGCCGGGCGGATGTAAGCTTTGGCGCGGCGCGTATATAAGCCGGTCTACTTTGTCCGCGGCTAGGCGCTCGGGGCGCGTTGCGAAACTTGGTGAATTTGAGAGCGGCGCGCGCGGCGCGCGGCCAGGAGCCTTTTAGGAGGCTGCCTCGTTACGAAAGAGAGGAACGTATACCGTCGGCCCATTAGTCGGGGCCAATTGCCTTTTAACCGGCCCATTTTATTTCACTCGATTATGTTTCTGACACACTCCGCGGGCGCTGCGCTCGGCCCCGAGGCGCTCTACACACAACCGTCCTCCCGCAGGCCCGTAATAACACGGGCCGAAGCGCGCGCGTATATTGTTCCAGAGGGGCGGCTGCACTCGATGCCTCGAGGAAAAAGCACAATCGCGTCGTACGCGGGCTCGCTCGCGCAACCGGAGGCGCCCTCCTTTCGCAGGCTCTCTCTCTCTCTCAGGCGAGGGCGTCCCCGCGAGGCCGCGCGGGTCCACCTGCGCCGAGGAGAGGAGCCTCGTAAAAAAGGGGCCGCCTGTAACCAGGGGATTTCCCAGCGGGCCTTTCACAGGGCCGAATCCGGTGATCGGCAGGCGTGCGCCGCGAGTGGGACTCGGCTGGCCCGGGAGCTCTCGCGTCCGCGCGTCCTTCGACTGCGCCCGCTCTCTCTCTCTCTCCCGCAGATGCTTATCGGCGGCCGCGGGGGGCCCCGGCCAACTACCTCGGGCGGCCCACGTACATACACGGGGCCGTGGCGCGCCGCTCGAAAACCCATATCGACACGTAGCCGGTTGCATCATGCGCGCGGCCAAGGCCCGGCCTGTGCTGTCGGCCCGCGAGACAAAGGCGCGCCCAATTTACTTATCCCGCGATCGGTTCCTTTATCCCACCCCCCGGAGCCGATCACCGCGCTCGGTTTGCTTGCCCGGGTTTTGCCCCCGCGAAAGCGCTGGTTAACGAGTGTCCGCGCGGTCTGGTTTCGCTTTTTCGCGGGCCGATGAAAGGAAGGCGCTGTCCGGATTGCTGCTGCTGCTGCTGCTGCCGCCCCCTCCAGTCGCCGGGTGCGTATCGCGGGGCGCGTCCGCGCGAACTTACGAGCGGGGGCTGTCTGCCGGAGTCATCAGGCTCCTCTGTCTCACCTGCAACACACAAAGGATGGCGTTAGTCGGGTTGCGCAATGGGAGGCAGAGTCGCGGGCAAGGCTGCGCCGCGGACCATTGCCGATCGGCGCCACGCGAGCGCTCGATTCCGATATCGATATGCGCGCGCGCGCGCATGTTTATACGCGCGCGATCGAAGCCGGCGCGGACAAAGAGCCGCGGCGCACGCATCTGCGAGCGGGGAACAGGAGCCGATTGACGGGCGCGACGACAGCCCCGACTTCGAGTGAATCGACTGACGCGACCGCGTGTAGGGCTCGTGTTCACGGGCCGGAAGCGCATATACGTGCGCGGGGCAGCCTGGCTTTTTCCGAGTTTGATTAATCGACGCTGAGCACGCGGCAATGTCATCCGGCCGGTGTAATTATTTCATTGGCGCGCGCGGGTGACTGCACCGAGCGGGCGAACTTAACCCTGGTGATCGGGACCTTGCTCGATCAATTTCGTCTTGCCCCGAGCAAGCGGAGTCCGCGGCCACTGTCCCGAGAGCGTATATTTATGGGATTGCGCAACGCGCGGCGGAGAGCAGCACTTCGCCGCGGTACGCGCACACATATATATATATATGCAATATAATAATTTTTAAAAATATCTCGACTTTGTATACTTTCCCGCTCGCCGATGACTGCGTTAATGAGCCACTTAAATTTATGCCCTATTACCGAGTGCACTCCATTCGCAAAAATAGTCACGCAAGAAGTGTTTTTCCCGCGGAGGAAATCTGCAAATCACATTCGATAATTACGTAATAGACATCTCGTTTAGTAATTCGATGCAAATCTGACCTAGAGTCAGTCGGCTTGAGAAAGGAAAAAAATTATTAAATAATAGACGTTATTATTTGATGAGCAGTTTTCACGCAGATTGTTATAATAGTTGCGCGATGATGTTCGTAAATTTAGCTTTTTTGCAGCAATTATAAGCAGAATAAGAAATAAGAAATGCACGATAACTCGTTTATTTTTTAGGCAAAATCTTGGATTATTTTCACTGCTTCCCCTTGATCTTTGAGAATGCAATGTTTAAAGATCAAACTATTGTTGCATGAAAATTATCTGGCGTGTAATTTATTCAAAGTAAAAATTCAGTGTTCCATTTGTTCGGAACAATCATTGTTCGACTTAACAAGACCTGTTATAGTGAAAAGTCGAGGTGAAAACTTAATTGGAGTGAAATTCATACTGATTTAGGTGGCAATGAAAGCTTGAAACGGTGGATCGTCAATTTGTTCAAAGTTAATTGCCAAGAGATTTAAGTACTTCTAGAAAATGCACGAGCACTCCTCGAGCTCCAAACGAATTTTACGTATGAAACGACTCTAAAACCTTCGAAAGTTAATTTTCATTTGGTGGCACGGGTGAAGCATTCGTATGTTTTCTCGAATTTCACTTTACTTCCACGAAAGTACTTTGCTCACAATATGAAATTGTTTGCAAACGCGGGCAGCTGGTCCCACGGCTTCTCCAATTCGGCTTTTGAAATACGTACAAAAGCAAGGAATGATCGCGTGAAAAATTTGCCAACGACGCATCAAATCGGCATTATATAACGCCCAAGCAGTCGAAAATGGCAAGAATACAACACACAGAAAGCCTGTCAATTTAATTCCGCCAACGAAATGCAAAAGTGCATCGTCTGTTCGCCGCGGCCTTTCTACAAGACAGCTCCCCTTTTGGGGCAGTCGCAAGGTGAATAGAAAAAGACGCCACGCATAAATCTATATAATTTGCAGCGTGAGCGCATTGAAAGCGAAGAAGAAAAACATTTAATACACTTTGTAGAAGGTGATGGGCGTCGTTTGATCATTACAATTAGCAAATTTATGCAAAAAAATTGAGGTTACGGTAAAACTATAAACTGGCATAACGTCAATCGTATATCTGTATGAAAAAAAAGCAATTTAATATCGGAGCCTACACCTGTTTGTACGTATAAATTTTCATTGTAAATTTTGAATAAATGATACAACTAATTAGTTCTAAGAATATGAAGTGCACAATTGCAATTACGCATACGGGCGATCCGACGTCAAGCTCGATGCCAAGTATACCAATGAGAATTTCATATATTATTTATAATCCCTATTTTTAGGCTTATTTATTCAGAGCCGGGGCGCTTGGGCTCTATTTTCGATATAAGAATAACAACAATGATATTAACATTCCTGTAGGCGCTCGAAACCGTGTAAACTCATTTGTCAAACAGCTCGCGGGGGCAGACCGGAAGCTCGGCCAGTGGGAATCGACGCGAGCGGCCAGCGGCAGGAACACGCCCCCTCCCCCCGTCCGCCCCGGTATAAATAAGCCAACTTACACATCCTCTCCGCGCGTTACACTTTATGCCGAATCAATAAAGGCTTCATTTGGGGGGCGCTTAAAAATAGGTCCGGGCGGCGGGGGCGGGCCGGCCCTGCTGCAGCGGCGCGAGGCCGCCGGGGCGCAGGAGGCGGCCGGGCGAAAAGGAGGAAAGGAAAAAAGAGAAAAAAAAAAGAAAAATGAGGAAGCCAAGTGACAGGCGCGCGGCGGGCGAATCGAGGGCCGCACATATCGAGCGACGTGCATAGCCTCCGCGGCCCGGCTATAAATAACGCGCTCACGTGCCCAAGCGACAAGACACTTGCCGCCGCGTGATTTCGTACGCGGGCCTTATCACCGCGAGCGAGCGGCCGGCCCTCCCCCTCCCCTCGGCCGATTGACATCTCGCGCGGGTAATTTTATTGCAAGGCCGCGGCGCCTCGATTGCGCCTCGCGCACGCGCGCCGCGCCTCCGCCACGGGGTTTATATACGTGTGCGCGCGGGGCGCGCTTTACGATTCCCGTAAAAAGGAAAAGAACAAGAGAGAGAGCAGCCAGTGCGGATACGTGCGCACCTCGGGAGCGCGTAAATTTTTACGAGCCGGCCCCGAACCGAAGGAGGCGCGCGCCGCGCGAAAAGTGCGCGCGGCCCGCGTCCCTCGCGATTTTCAAACTATTTTCATTTGGAGCGCCGGTTGGTCGAGATGGGATGCTCGGATTTTGCTCACCTCGCCGGCAGCTCGTGTCGCCGGGAAATGCGTGAGCGAGTGCGGCTTGCTATAGATTAACCCGCGCGGTATAGCCCGACTGAAAATAGCCTACGCGCTTGGCCATATTACATCTGATTTCCACTGGGCGCCGAGCGCATTCGAGAGAATCTGTGTCAAAATCTTGAGGAAAACCGTGCGAGGATTATTAAACGCCACTCGGCCGAGACGGACGCAAGGAGTTTTTCCCGCTGCGGATAAACGCCTGGAATTCGAAAATCATTTTTTCCCGCACTTGCAATGAATTGCTGAATTCTTAATAAGAACATTGACTCTATTGTTTATTTTCATTTTTTTCTTTTAAAGCACTTGCAACGTCCGTTTTTTTTATACGCGCTATTTTAGTTACCCGAAAGAAGGCAAGATTTACAGAGCGGTGTAAAAGGACGCGAACTATATAAAGGGACTATTTTTGTGCTCAATAACATTCTGTAGAACACGGGGCGGCTATTGGTATAAAAAAGATGTTTACCGACTCCCTTGGCTTTGACAGTGTGCCTGGAATCGGTGGCAGTCACTTTTACAGGCTTTTTACTTTAGTGACTGCACATGGGTAAGTGCAGTACCGGTCGTGGGTACGCGTTTAATGCAAGAGCTTTTTGCGGTGGATCAAGCAGTAACGCCTGCCCCGTCCGTACATCGGCTTCAAATGTCATTTTTCATATCCATTTCCCCGTTCCCCTGTACACTTAGTGCTCGTGCAGATAATGATAAAAAAAATGTGCAATACTACTTTGAAGCTATTAGTTCTACAGAATATTGACATTTGCGAGTGAGTCATTTCGTTTGCCTTTACCATAATCGCGATTCCACTCGAGATATAACTGCGCAAGGCCAATTGGAAATGCTTGAAAAATTCAAATTTTCTAACCACTCGAAACGCGGATTACATTGATTTTCCCGTTTCTGCGCGTTAAATGAAAATTAATCAGTGGCAATTGCGCAACAGTCGTAAATCAATACTTTTGGAAAGTGCAATGGAATACTGCAATTAGTCTGATTACGTGCATTTTCATATCTGGGCGTGAAAAGTGCCGCCGAGCGAGTTTGAATCGCCTGGCCGATTCCGAGATCTGCGATCCGGTATTCTTTGCGGTTCCTAATCAAAGTTTATCATTAAAAACCATGATTCAGACTCGCTTGGCAGTTGGAACGTATTTAAAAGTGCACTCCTCGACTCATTGATTGTCAAATGTGGTGAGTCGCCGTGGCACGTGCAAAACAAATCGTGAAATCACGGCGGCAACGTTGAGCCGGGAATTTCAGAACTGATTTGGAAACTTTTATCCTGCACATTAATAATGGCGGTAAATGTAACGGGTGACCCAAATTTAGAGGAGCGGCGATTGCAAATCGAATCGATCGACCAAGGAGATAAACAATTGAGTTCTTGAATTAAAATGTCGCTTGTTATTCCAGGGCGCTTCTGCGAAAGGCGCACAGCTGGAAGTGATCAGGAAAACAAACAGTTTAATTCACTTCCACTGTCATTTCAAAGAAAAATAACTCTTCTGTAGTTAGTTTTCGGAAAGCCTCCTATATATATGTAAGCCGTGGCGGGGGAGGCAGCGCCGCCGCCCGCGGGCGCGATAAACTTTTCGTGTGCTTTTCGGATTACGAAGAAGGATTTGGAAAACGTTCTTAAAGCGTACCGCGTATCGAGAGCGCGCGCGAAAGCCCGAGAAATTTTATCATAGCAAACTGATGAGAACGAAGTATATTATCGGTTCGAGTTACCAATGCCTCCCTATGTATTGATTTGTCATACTATTCTCAATATTTGTTATTTGCAGCAAAGTGGTATTTTTAGCCCGTTTGTTTTATATGACTGTATAAGCGTGGCCGTTATAAGCAGGCCGCGTGCATTATTTTCAATTGATTCCCACTGGTTGGTATTGTACAAGCACATCAGCCTGCGCTCAAAAGCCTCGCCCGGCTCTCTCGGCCGCTCATAAACTTTTTCCTCCGTCTTCTAGGAATATTTGTTACACGTTCCTATTACCGTGTCCGCGAGCGGACGTCTTTCGTTCAAACTATTTACAAAACCTATAAAAAAAAAAAAAAGAAAAACCAGCCGAGCCGCGGATAATTGTGAGAACAACAAGCGGGAGTTTCGAGAAGCCAGCGACGCGACGACGCTTTCGCAAGGAGGCTTCTGCCGATCCCTTGACGAGCGAAGGAGAAAAAAAAAAGCCGCGTCCTCGGCGAGTCTTCTCAAAAGGAAGCGCGGCTCGCCGGCGGAATACCAAGCGAGCGCCGATCGACCGGCGGCTTGTTGTTCACGCCCTGGCGCCGCTCGGCGGGAAGCCCGGCGCCCGCAGCGGGAAAGCCTCCCCGTAAGGGCGCGCTACGAGTCCGGCGGATCGATCGACCGGCGATCGGCGCGCGCTACCTGGCCAACTTCGTCGCCTGGGCACCGCGCATCCGTCTACCTCCGCGGATTATTCGGCAGCCGGTGGCTTTCTCGCGGGGTTTCCCTTTCGCGGCCGAGCCCCCCAAACGCGATTTCGCGATCGGCCGGTTGCGCGCCTGCCTGCGTTATGAAACGAGCGAGGCGAGAGGTTAAGGCACGTTTATCGGAGCCGAGGCCGGCGCGCGCCGCTTCTGGCAACTGCGCGTCGGCCGCGCGCGCGATAGGAAGTCGCGCGATCGCCGGCCGCCCAACGACGTCGCGCGAGGGATCGTTTTGCAAGGGACCCCACGCGAGTCCGGTGTCGGTGCCGGGGCCGATTGCACCGGGGAGGGGGCGCGGCCGGTACGGAGGCCCGCGAGTCGCCGCGGGATCGACCTCCGCGGGGAACCCGTTACAGGTGGCCTTATCTAATCGCACCTCGCGGATGCAGGCGCCGCGTGCGCGCTCATAAGGCAATAGCTGGGAAAGGTATACACGAGCTCATTGGCTGAGGAGCCCGAGTATTTTCACTCTTGATTGTTTTGGGTATCGCCTTATCGTCGGCTCTACTGTCTTGCTAGATAAAGGAAATAAATATTTTCAACGGCAAAGTGAAATCTTTCCGAAGAGTATTTGAGCGCAAATAGAGCAATGTCAATGGCATAATCAAAAAATGTTATACTATGTTAATTTCTGCTTTCTTATGCATGAATCTGGAATTATATTTGTAAAGTAATGACAGATTGTCGAATCACTTTATTATTCTCTTATCCATAAATGTAGCAACTCTTTGCCGCAGAACTTGAATCTACATAAGCTGAAGTGCATTCATACTTAACATTGTACATTAAGGAGCGGATTAAGGAGCAGGGAGCATAGAAAATGTATAAGGATTTGCGTAAACAGATTTATTCAATTATACCGAAACTTTATACTTTTCCTTTTTCTCAAATTCCGAAACTCGGCATAAAATTGCACGACTTGTTAATAAAAATTTTGGTTCTTTACGAATGTATCTGGAGCATGCATAGCGTCAGACTTAAACTTGCATGATATAAACAACTTTATTTTTTCTTTCCTTTCATTTTATTCCATGCGAGACTTTGACGTATTAAGACTTTATAATTTTCTCTGTATCCGTATCTCCAAGAGTTTTCGCGATATATTTATATTTGCACAATTGATTGTTATTTTTCTTGGCAATGTGGTACTTGTATACATATATTTCAATGAAAGATCGAACGCGCATTGGCTATAGTAATATCACAGGCATATAGTTTTCCAAGAATAATATTAATTCTTGATGCTCAATGATGAATAAAATGTACATTTTTATACAATTAGTAGGTTTATACGTTTGGTCAGATATTATTCAATTAGCATGATTTTTTGTCATAATATTATAACGTTTGTTTGGTAAGATAATAAAATGCAATGAAATCGAATTTTATAAGTGGCAAGTGATAAAAAGACCGTCTGCAGCTATTTTAGTAAACACATTCGATCGTAAAGATAAGTAGGTGCATTTATTGGCTTAGATGCAAATCAGTAGTCACGAAGGAGAGGGAAGATTAATGTTTTAGTCGATTTAAATTAAAGAAAATTTATGAGCTCTATACCTAGCGCGAACCATCGATTGCCACGCAACTGTACATTGTCCATTCATCGCTCTAAAAGATACGTTATATTTATGTAATGCGTTATATATTTGGGCAGAGGAAAGCGAGGCTTCGTGTAGAAAAGGAGGAAAGCCTCCTAATCTCGAGGCTGACAACGGCGACCTAAGCTAGACAAGGCCTGATTATCTCGTGATTGTCCGTATCGAGGGACGACTGACGCGACCACGACGGCCCCCGTTAATTGAACAGAAGAGCCGATACGCCGGGCGCCTCGCCCAACAAAGAAGACGACCGCGAGGTCGCACTAGGCGCCCTCGTCGAAAAGTGCAAGCACCGCCGGCGCCCACACGGCGCGCATCCGCATGACAAAGCCGGACGCCGCATGCCGAGGGCCGAGGACGGCGTGCATCCCCCGGACAAAGGCGCGCCCTTCGGTGGGGTGGGCCGATTAGCCGGGGGGGCCTCGGGGTCCGCCGCGTCCCTTTATTAGGAGGCGCGCCGCCGCGTGATCGATACGCCGCCGGAGAAGCGCGTCCTTTGTTGGGGCGAGTCAGCTGTCCGGGGCGCAGCTGACTCGCGATCAGCTGGGCATCGCGATGTCTTAGGCGCGCGCCCGCGGCGCAGTCGATTCACTTTCGCGGGCGGCCGCCCCGCGGATCGATACCCCTGGCGAGTCTACCCCGCGGGCGGCGGGCGGATGCGACCCGGGCCGCGGTTGCGCGGGCTTTCCGCCGATGTCGTAAGCCCCGCGGCGCGCTCGGACTCGTTCAAATTTTAAGCCCGTGCCTAATTAAATGCGGCCGAGCGGCTGCGCAACGCCCGCTCGAAAAGTCCCGCGCTCGATTTCACGCGGCTGTCTATACGTGCGCGCCGCGGGGAGATTGTGTACGTTGTACATACACCGCGGCCCGGGTGTACCAAACAATTCCGCGGGAGGGAGACGTTTAACGGGTCGTCGCGCTCGATGTGCCTGCTCGATATTCTTGCGCGAATATGCGTACGGCAGCCGTGAGAAAGCCGAGTCGAAGCTCCGGCGGCGGTCATTGCTATTTGGACCGGAGCCCAGGGGGGGGGGGGCAGGAGGGTTGGCGCATTAGGGCTTTGTTTGCTCAGCGGCCCGGCCTGGCGCCCCCAAGTTCTTTTAAATCAGTTAAAAGTAGATATTTCCATGGTGGGCGAGGGATTTGAATACCGGTTGACTTGTTCGAGCGGCGCGGGCTTTTCACCTCGCTTTTCACTCGGGCCTACTGCGCAACGAGCTCGATTTTTAACAAACGCCGCGTGCAGCTCGAGCGCCCCGCTTGTTATGCAAGTGGTTTATTATAACTTTGTCCGCGGGGACGAACACTCGAAAATACAGTTTGCGGCAATTATTTCTGCACAAGCGGGCATTAGAGAGAAATGCGAGTTCCATTTTAAGCCCACTGGAGATATATATAAGCTCTTATAGATTTAACTCGCGCACTCGTGCTTATAAGCAACCCCGGCAGGAAGTTTCTCGGCTTTTTCTTTCCGCGGTCAACGAGGCTCGAGAATCGATAAATCGATCAAAGTGCGACAAAAATCATCGATGACGCGCCACTGCTCGGCTTTTCAGCTCGATCGCTTTGATTCCATTACAGCCGCGACGCCAGATGGAAACACGAGGAAAGCTTGCCGCGCCTGATTCACAGTTAGCAAGGATATACGGTGAAGCGGACTTTTCCCGCGGGCGCCGCGAGCGACACAGCGAGGGTTATCGCATCGGGCCCCGGAGGTGGGAGGTACGCGGGAATTCGGCGCGTGGCGCACTTGACAATTATCCGGAGGGGGGAGCCGCTCCGAGAGGGCGCGGCACGTGGCGCGCGATTGGCCGCGCGCAGGCCGCCGCCGGGCCGAAATCCAGGGCACTCGCGGAACAATGGCCGGCCCCGGGCTCTCCCTCCCCCCCGTTTTTTTCGTTTTATTAACGGGCCCCTGTGCCTCCCGGCTCGCCGTTAACCCAATTGCGGGCGATCCCAGGCGCGCGCGCACATACATCGGCCCGGCGTCGAGGGGAGCGCCGCGGGAGAGCTGCAGCCCGTGTAACCCCCCGGGCTCGGCCCGAAATAGGCGCGCCGGGGCGTCGACCGGCCGGCGACGGAAATAAAGCGGCCCGTTACACCGGGTGCCGCCGCCGGGGTGCGGAAGGGACTCAACGGGGTCAAAGGCCCCCGGCGCGGCCGCGGGGCAAAAAAAGGGGCGCGATTAATCGCGGGGGCTCGGCCCACCCCCCCGGGGGGATCGATGCCCCCCCTATCCCCCGAGGGGGTCGTCCTCCACCTGCCGCGCGCGCTCCCCCGGGGGCGGCCAATTAGCCCGCTGGGGGGAAGGGCTTATCGGCTTATCGGCGCCCTCCCGCGGACGCACTTGACCCTGAGCAGGAGCCGCGCGCTTTTCGAGGGCTCGCTCTCTCTCGCGCGCGCGCGCCTCGCTCCCGCGGCCGTTGACTCCCGAGGCTCCGGCCCCTCCCCCTTCCAGAGTGGCACTCGGCGCGTGACGCGCAACCCGCATCTCGACCCCATCGCCGGAGGCCCGAGCGGAGGCCCCCGCCGGTAGACCTTTTCACGCCTCGCGCGAGCTGCCGCTGCTCTTGCAAATTTAACCCGCGAGCGGCCGGCTTGCCAATCGGCAGAATGCGTCGCTTGCTATAGGCCCGATCGGCCTCTCCGCCCAAGTAACACGTGCGAAAACCTAGCTTGGGTTGTGGCCTGGCTGTTGGAACGCGCGGCCGCGTGGCCTGCGCTCGCCAATTTGTCGGACAACGAAAATCAGTGCGCATTATAATGCATTATACGTATTAAAATTAGAAGGATTACGTTGTTGTACGTGTAAATAATTCCGGCTGAATAATGCATGGATTTTTCAATTACCTTTCAAAGACTTGGGATTAAAGGCGCTGTTAACTTACTATTTATCATCTAGAGTTATGACATGTCTATAGTACGTATTACGTTTACGCGGTGACCTTATTAATTTAAGAGTCGTTGACTTGCATTAGCGCGGGTAGACCATAAAAAGCCGATGACATTTCTAGTATACGCAGCACCCGAGTACTCGTTTTGCTTTGACAGGAAATACGCGCGAGGTGCCGTGGATGTGCACACGCGTGCGTGTACAGCGTCTGGCCGCGGTGCGCCTTCATAGAAAGCCGCTTGTATTTTCTCCCGGCGGCCGGAGGCGTATTATTGCAGGCCTCTCGCGGGCAAGACCTGGAAAGAAGCTCGATCGTGGCGTCTTTGCCAGTTCGCATATATACGCCCGCGTCCCCGGGGGCCTCAATCAGCCGGGCTTCTTCGCGGCAGGCACGCACATGCGTCCGATGGAGGATTAACGACTCCGGGGCGCGGCCCGATTTTACGACCGGTCAATTAGCGGCCGCGCGCGGGGGGGGGGGACACGTTATATTCGGTGCGGCGGCTCGCAACCGCGCCCCGGGGAGAATTAGCCAACCGCCTATTTTTTTAATTTTTCCTTCTATATATCTGCCCCGGGAAACGCTCGGCTGCTAATCGGCCGAGCGGCTTTCCTTGGAAAACAATCTGGCGTGTGCGGCCGGGGACGCGAGGACGTGTGCAATCCGCACGCATCAATGGTTTTTCTAGAACGCCGCGACGCCGACACTGGTTTTCGTCCGCTGTGCTTCCAACTTTTACCGACGCGGTATATACGCTCCCTCTGCAACTTTATAATCTTTCATTAATATTATTCCGCGAAGAATTAATCTATATGTATATCGTATGTATATACGCGCGAGACTCGTTAAACAATAATTATTCAATCCTCGGCTATTTGAAATTCAAAGTCGCGGGCATTCAATTTGATATTTATTACATCAACGCGCTGCGCCCTTGATTTATAATGGAATATTTAACAATTGTTTATCCTTTTATATTTTTTTTTAACACGTACTCCCTCTTCGCGATTAAACATTCAAATATTGGGAGGTATGTATGCATGAAAGAGTCCATTCAACGGACAGGGCTTACAGAAACTTGGAAAAACTCACAAAATCCCGCAATTAAAGGGAAAAAGTTTATTTAGTCATTAAAGCCTAACAATTAGACTTGAAGTTGTATCATTCCTGATCTCGGGAGATTACTCGTTGACACGCACCTGGCCGCTTATACGAGTTACAAGAGCTGCAAATCAAGAGTCAAAGTTTTCGTTGGAAAGTCAATACAAGGGTATCGAACCTGCTAAAAGGAAGCGATAAGGGGAATCCTCGTACGGCATTCACACGTATAAACTCCCGCGAGCGATAAACCAAGCGCTATACATCACGCTTTGGCAGAGAAATAAAAAAAAAAAAAGGAACCCGAGTTATCGGTTCATTCATGATTCCCGAGGCGCAATTACGCCAGACTCTCGGCCGGAGTATCAGAGCATGAAGAAATGATTAGAAAGACTCGGGGCGAGAACCGAAGCCTCCGCGCGACATTCGTGTCAACGTATAGACGCGATCCTCTGGTGGCCGGAGAAAACGCCGGGGCTGCGAAAGCGAGTCGGCGCACTTGTTGGGCGCGCACGGGGAAAAACGGGGGGGGGGGCCCCCGATTGATGTACACGGTAACGATCTGCGCGGCCTAACCCACGTAGGCACGCTGCACACAGGCCGCGGACGTAGACGGGTAATCGATGCGGCAGGGGGGGTGACCCTAGGCCGCGGGTCAGCCGGCCGCTAATTACCCCGGCTCGCGTTTTTCCGCCTGGCCGCGTCTCTCGCGCGCACCTTTGATTGATGGACCGGGGCCATGGAGAGTCGCGGGGGTCGTCGCGCGCCGCTTGACCTTTTTTTGTTTTGTTTTGCCTTTCGGCGGCACTCGTCATTTTTCGCTCGAGGCGCTTTCGCGTCGCCGCAGGGGCCATAGGGGCCATTGTGGGCCGTATGGGCATTCTCTCGCCTAATAATTGCTCGATCGCTTCCTGCTCCGCGGGTTTTGTTTGTTTAATTATTACGTGCTATTACTTCAGCGGAGGTGAACCGGTTCTCGCGCGCCAGCCTTTGTGTGGATAAGGGGAAAAGGCTTAGAACGGGTTGCTGCCCTGTACTATATTTGTACAGTGCCGAAACGCGATAAAGCGCAAAAAAAAAAGAAGGTTTTTTGTCATAATCATCGGGTAGATGTTTTGTGCGAGTGAGGCGGGAAAAAGAAGCTCGCGTGTAGGGAATTAATAATAACAGCGCGATATAATTAAGTAGGCTATACGATGAGGATTTATTCATATAATTTGACGGTCGTTTAGCCCTAATGGTTCATTTGTTTTTATTTCGGGAACGCGCACTCCAATAGGAACAAAGTGCCGGTATCAGCTACAAATTTAAAAATCATTATCCGCGGCTTAAATTTTGGATTTATCTACTTTGCGCAATTGGTACACAAGCCTTGGCAAACCCCCCTGAACTGGCATTTTATCGTATTACGCGCGAGTATTGTAAAATGATTATCGCGATACGTAATATAAGACAAATACGAAATTCTGCGAGATTAGGCAGTGTTTATTAAATAAAAAAACTTTCGGAATGGTATAACAACGTACATAACGTTATGACACACGGCTCCGATCGAGGCTCGCGGGGCTTATCGGTATATACGCACACGGCCAACTTTCCTTCGGCAGACACATGCACACATAAAATGTCAGAACATGTATAAAAAGGAGGAAAAAAGCGCGGCGTTTTGCCCGCGCATCGAGTCGCGCGTAAAAACGTGTCAACTTGCAAATTAGCTAATCTATAAGCCTGTCTTTTGTGTATCGCGTGCACGAGTGCTATTATAAGCAGCGAGCCTCTACATCAATCTCATTAAGCGGCCCGGTCGATATCTTCATTAGCCGCGAGCGCCTGATGCGCGCCCCCGAAAAGCCGAGCGCCTATACTCCGGAGGAGCGCGCGGCCGCCGAGCTTTTTCTTTTTCCCCCAATCGCGCCCCGCCTCTTCTCGTTGCGGGAGACGCGCGCGGCGCACCGGAACGGAAAAAAAAAGAAGAAGACGAGGCTCGGCGGTGACGGCCTGACGCAGGGCCGCCTTTAATGGACGCCACTAATGAATACATTAAGGAACAATTGAGCGCGCGAGGTGGCGCCGGCGACGCCGCCGAGAAAGAGCGCGGCATCGGCGACGTCGCCGCGGCCCGAGATCCGGGGCGCCTCCCGGGGATACTATTCCCGCGGTCGGCCCCGTGAGAAAGTCCCGCGAGCGATCGGCCGCTCGCGATATTACGTGCTATTGCGCACTTATGCCAGGGCGTTAAGGTGATTCTATAACGTTTCCACGCGATAACGGAGCGCGGCGCGCCTCTGTGTCCGTGGGCGCCCGTAGCCGTGTGCACGGCTGAAAAGGCGGCCGGCTGCCCGGTTGTTTATATACGCGGTCTGCCTATACGTGTATCCGTCAACTCCCCTTGTCGTTGTTATACACGCTGCTTATCGATCCGTCAATGCAACCGTCCAGGAGCTTAGGCCACCCCGCCCCGACTTTCCCGCCTTTCTCTCCTATCTGTCTTACGCGCGCTGCGCCCGAGGCGCAATCCGACGTGCAAGGTGGAGCGATTTCACCATTGGGCTTGCCGAGGCGCGCGCGCGCCTCCCAAAGGTCGCCGCGGTCCGTCGAGACGCCCGCTCGGAAAGGCCCGCCGCTTATCTGTCGCGCGCAGATATATAGACGCGGGCACGCGTCACTCGGACCGAGCGGCGCTTTAAAAGAACGCGACTCGCGACCCTCCCCTCCCGTGTGCGCGAGGATGGATCGCCGGCGCCCTCGTCTTATCGCGGGGTAAGAAAAAGGGCGCGGGGGCCTCCCTTCCGGCGGCCCCCGCGCGAGATCGGGCGGAAGAGGGTAAAGGGCAGGGACCTCCGGGCGGCGCGCGCCCGGCGGACAAATCAATCGGCCGTCCCATCAATAATTCATGCAAGACACGTGCGCGGGCTCCAGGCAGACGTAAAAGTGGCCGATCCCGGCCGATAAGCCGGGCATCCGGCGGCGGTGGGGGTCACTGCTCCGAGGCCCGCGCGATACAAAGACACAGAGGCGCGCAGACGCGCCAAGGTTCGCCGGCCCACGTGACGGCGAACCCCTCGCGGCTCCAACAAAGGACCGCCGCGGCTTCCTCGCGGGATCACGACTCTCACGCCCCCCGGGGGGGGATCGACCGGCGACCTCGTCGGCCTCGTTAGGCCGCGCCCAGGCGATCGGCCGCGCCCGCCGACCTTAGCGCCGCTGCCCGGCTCATTTGCCAGGCGGTATTATTAGCCGCGCGATTAGCCGGGGCTTGCGAAACGCGGGGGGGAGCTTGCGCAACGGGGGAGCGCATCCACCGCCGGCCAGCTGATGTCGGGCCGATCGCGGCCGGTCCACGCGGCCGAACAATTGCGCACTGCCGGGGAAAGCCGTGCCCCCAGCGGCGCCGCGAGAGTCCCGCGCGCCCGGCGGACTGTGCCGCCCGTGCAATACCGCCTAATGCACCTTCCGAATTATCGGCTCTTGCTCAACGGCGCCTGGGCCCGCTCTCCCCGGCCGAGTGTACGTGCATACGTACGGCTATTCAATTATAACGGCCTTGTTTCTCAATCCTACTTGCTCGAGTGCGCGGTCAGGAATAGAAACGAGCTAATGTCCTATTCAGTGCTATATGCGACAAAATTCTCCATCGTCCCGTGCCGCCGCCTAGTTTGTTGTAACGTTCGTATTTCAGTTCGACTTTACCTTGTAACTGATTTATCAGTGCATGTACACTCGGAGGTACTTTGCAAACTCCTCGGCACGTGATTCCCTCCCTGCGGAGCGAGCGTAAACTGCCAAGTAGAGCGCGATTCTTCAATTTCGATTAAAATCGCGCGCGCGGGGATTCGCCCCGATGCGACGTGCGCCCATCGGCACGATAAAAGGTTATTTACTCGGCCGCGCACGCTACTCCCAAGCCCGCGCCAAAGGAAGGAAATAAGAAAAAAAAAAAGGCAAATTGAACGCTCGTTTCGCGACGGGATTCCTCCGGGGGTGTGTATGCGTGTATCGAGCGCCGGCACCGGGGCAAAAACGGAAACGGAACAGCCTACAGGTTTGTTTACCCGGCAAACACCTTGAACTTGGTAAAAGTTGGTGGGCCGCGCGAGGCCGCGCGCGTACACACACAACGCCCGGGGCTCCCGCGGCATCCTCCCGGCCGTTTGTTAATAAACATCGCCCGGCGTTGATTAGCGGGTGGGGGGAGGAGGCAGGTGGAAAAAAAGAGCCGGGCCCGCAAAAGGAAGCCTCCCGCGGGGCCCGAGCGCGCCCATAAAACCCGGATAATAAAAAGCGCTGATAAAAGAGCGGGGTAATCGCGGGCTTCCGCGGGGGCCGCGGGCGGGGCGTAAAACCGGGCCGCTTCCGGCGAAAAAGCCGGGCCGCTCCTCACCTGGCTCGTCCTCCTCCTCCTCCTCCTCCTCCTCCTCTCCGCGGCGAAAAGCCCGCGGGCGCCTCGGGTCGCGCAGTTCGTTCGCCCGGGCGGCCGGAGGTGGGGAGGAGGCCCGCGAGGTGAAAAAACCCGCCGAGCTGAAAAGTCGGGGCGCGCGCGCGCGCGCGGGCGCCTAACGGGACGGGCGGCGGCGCAGGCGCGCAGCCGAGCAGCTGACGAGGCCCGCCGCCCGTCAGCTGAGAGCGGCCCTTGCGCCAGGGGCCGACCTTGCGCCGCCTCCTGCCGCCGGGGCCGAGGGGCCGCCCGGGCCCGGGCGCGCGCCCCGAGTTCAATATCGCCGCCAGCCCCCGACTAGCCGACACCTAGGGACCGAGGCGCGAGATACGCCGGCGCCGAGGGCTCCTGCTTTTTTTTTTTGCCCCTCGGCGCGCTCCGATTAGAATATTAGCCGGCGCCCGGCGCTCCCCCCGCCGAGCGGAAAAAGTCCACTTCCGCGGACCGGCGGCCGAGCCGCGCTTCAAAACAAAGATGAGAGGGAGGGAGCGGGGGCGGTGGGGGGGTGGGCGAGGCTGCGAGGGCGCAGGTGCGTGCATCCGATCGAGCGATCGATCGCAGCTGGCGCCTCGGCGCCGCGGCGGGCCGACCTCGAGGAGGCTGCGGCCCGGGGGAGGGGCCGACAATGGACTGCTCTGGCGAGGCGGGCGGCGGGCGGCGGGCGGCGGGCGGCGCAGGTGCGCCGCGAGGGCGCCCGCGGAGGCCACTCGGGGGGCGGCCCCCGCGGCCCCCGCGGCCCCGCAGCGGGGATCGATCCCGCGGAGGCTGCCAGCCTCCGGCCGCCCGATGTAAACAGAGCCGAGCGCGGCGACGGCGCCTTTAGCGCGATCGATGCCCGCGCGGGGGACACAAAGCCGCGGCGCCGCAGCTGGCCCGAGCGAGACGGAGCGAAAACACGCGGGCGCCGCGTCAGCTGGCGCGGGGCGAGCTCGCCCTCGGCCCCGGGGCCCACGCACCTCCATATGCAGCCGGGTCCGCGGCGATCACGGGCGCCCCGGCCTCGGGCCTCCTCGCTGGGCGTCCTGGCTCCGCCTCCTGGGGGCCGCCGGCTCCTCGAGCATCGCCCCGGTCCGCTGGCCCTCGCTGCTCCCGCTCCTCCTGGCGCTGCTCGCTCGGTCCTCGCTCGGTGCACCCTCGGACCGCGCGCGGCTCGGCAGACTGCGCGCGCCAGAGCCTCCCAGAGCCACTGGCGCTCGCTCGCGGTTCCCCGACTCGCTCGGCCACCTCCGCGGGCGGCGCTCCTACTCTGCGCGGCCCATGTGTGCGGCGCTCCTCTCGCTCGCTCGGGCCGCCGCCGCCGCCGCCGCCGCTGACTCGTGCGCCGCCGCCGACTCGTGCGCCGCCGCCGCCGAGCTCGGCCCGCCCGGGCCGGGCCCTTGGGACCCCGGGGCCGGCGCCTCCCGGGGGAAGCGGCGCCGGGCGGCCCCGGGACAAAGGAGGCGCCCGCGGGCCAGGCTGGGGCCCGCGGCGGGCGCTCGGAGACCGCGCTAAAGAAAGCCGCCCGGAGATAGGGAGTGCGCGTGCGCCGCTGCGAGCCACGGGCTTGCGGACACGGCCGGCAGGCGGCGCGGGGGCCGCGCGCCGTCGCTGGGCCGACCCCCGACAATGAGCGGCCGCTGGGCAGGTGTCTCTGGCTCTCGGCTCTCGGCTTATCTGGCGCGCGCGCGCGCGCCCGGCCCCTTTGTTTACCGAGCGACGGACCGGGCCGCCCAGCTGCGCCGCCCCGCAACGGATCCCTTTCTCCTCCTTTCCTCCGCCGGAGCCGAGGCCCGCTTATCTGCCCGCCTGCGCCCCCTCCTCCTCCTCCTCCGCCGCCGCCGCCCGCAAATTGAAACGTGCGCGGTTCCCACGACAAAGGAGGACGCCGCCGTCCTCGCGGAAGGACTCGCTCGCGGCGCCGCAGCTTCTTCCGAGCCCCGACTTCTTTGTCTCCATTATGCCGAGGCTTCCGTCCAATTGATTGCGCGGCGGCGCGGAGGCCGCCGAGCGCACGCTCCTGCTCCCCGTGTCTGCGCCAAACCGCCAACCGATCCGCCGATTTCGCCTGAAAGATCATCCTGCACTCGATCCTGCATCTCCTCGCAATGCGGCAGCCTCGTCGAAAAACCGAGCGCTCCATTACTTGCCCCCTGGCGCTTCTCTTGCGCCCTCGCCGCGCTCGCTTTTGCACTTTAATGTTAATGCCTGCTTCATAATGATAAATATCTTTGTTGCATAAAGGTAAACGCATCGTTATTTGGCATTTATGGCAATAATTATGATGAGCGCTTAATCTGCACCGTAGAACCTGTCTCACTTTTAAGGTCGTTCCACGCGTTCAATTGCGAGTTAAGCTCCCACATAGGAATTAGCCTTCGCATCAGCTTTCGATTTAATTCCAGCCAGAAATCGAGCCTATCGCTAGGATTTGTCAATTAAAAATAAACGAATGCAACGATACCCGCTTAGAATATTCTTCATGAACGAGTAATGCCGAGAGCACTCGACAGTGATGTATATTCATTGAAAACAAAAAAATTTCCATTTCGTGGATACTTGTGAATTTCAATGAACTGTTTGTTTTTTTTTCGAGGCAAAGGTCGATATTCAATACTTCATATTTTTTAAAGAGGATAAGGAGTAACCTCTATTGATTTTACTTTTATAAACAATGAGTTGCACGCTAGAAAAATGTCTGTCACACTCGTAATCCACGCCCGCGGTCACTTTTAATTTGCTGAAAAGTTGTAGGGAATACAGTAAATAAGTCAATAAAATTAATAGCAGACGGTAAACAATAACCATGCTCCAAAATCATATATTCTTTTCTCCAATTTCGCGACAATTTACTTGGTCTACGTATTGCTTGTTAATAAGCCGCTTATTTTCTTGATATTCTAAATATTTGTGTTTATTTAATCGATTATCAAGATAAGTAGACGTTGACAATATGCAATAATTAAATAATAAAAAAGATGTTATAAAACAAAATTCATTCAAATGATAAATCTATTCTACTTGGTATCAATCAATGTTTAATTCATAAAATAATAAATAATAAACAAATTGTTATTAAATATCTTCGGTCACTGTACCAAATAGACAATTGCTCGTTATATAGGTGTACTTTTGATGCTACTTCGTATTATGTACTTTTTTTAAATCAAGTGCGACAAACTTAGCATCCACAAAATATGAGTCATTAAATTCAAGGTAAAAAAAATGACAAAGAGAAAAACGGATGTAGGAAAAATGCACATGTAAGAAAAGAGCTAATCGTTTATTTGCATATTACTTTATATCTGCCTAGGGCAATATAATCTTTTAATCTGCACGATGTAAATTGTAAATAAAATACGACAGACCAGATTGATATCATTTTTCCCTACATTATTCAAGACGCTACATAATTTTCATCGCTTATTTGTTTTCTACTTATTCTTTCATTCGCAGTCTCTCAAATCCATTCATTTTTCGTAGTATGGCGAAGGTAGTATTATGGAATGACACACTCATACTATACGAGCACACCAATGTACATGTAGTATGGTACAGCATACGCGGCACGACGCACAATGACATTCCTTCCTTGCGAGCATGTTCGCGATTTTTCTCGGCAACCTATTTTCCTGCGCTATCTCTTTCTCTTCATTTATAACTTTTTCTCATCTTCCATTCTATCGTTCGCATGCACCCTCATGCCCTCTTTTATCATTTCTTTTTCTCTATATGTATATTGTGTGTTTGTAAATTACCCAAGTGCACGCAGTAGCTTGGCCCATTTTACTTTAATTATTGTTTCTTCCTATGTTTGAAAAACAGTAAAAGCACATGCGTCGTGCATTGCCCCAGGAAAAAAATGTCTTGTCAACTAGACTGTAGAAATTTTTTTTTGAGACTTATTTTGACGACAGATATATAGTAATTCTTTTAAGGTCATATACATATCTATCGCGTGTTTGGATAAAAAATTCGAAAGAACAGTACAGTAAATTACATTTACTGTAAGCTATTATCACAATTACTATAACTATGCAAAGCCAAGGTAAAATAAATTTAAAAATTAGAAAACAAAAATAAAAACATTCGGTATTACTTATTGAGTGGTTGGTTTAAATGAGTAAAACGAATATAATTATTTTATCTTTATTCTTTTCTGAAAACAGAAATATTCTCACCAGAGAAACTTAAGATCTCTTGCCGTATTTAGTAAAACAGGAATTTATTGGTATTCATAGAAAAAAAATTTTTGGAAATAGTCACTCATACATTTTACAACAAGCTCAAAGAAAAGTTTGATTGCACATATCGAAATCTTTGTCAGTTCAATTAGTATACATCATTTCATCAATTATTATCTTCTTTCTTTTCTCAGTAGACAAGTTTTATCGATAAGACTTTTTACAAGAATTTTTTTTCCTTTAGCAAATTCTAGTCTCTCTCTAATAACTCCAGAAAAATTGATCAATTTGCCATTTATTAAAGATCATTACCAAAATAGAAAGTTTGTGAATCACTGGAGTAATCACCACGCGGAAAATCAAAAAAATGGCAAACAAAAAAAAGAAAGCATGCTCGCTACTGGTTGACAGTGTTATCGTAGTACATTACTATTTTACAAGTGAAAGATGCCAAGCGCAGCTTATTTATAGAAGCACGTACACTTTTACTCTTTTTCTCCTTACTCTACATCATATGAACGAAAATTGACACTTTCTAGAAATGTATACATAAGCGCCTTTCCTTTGACGTGTAACACTATAATCCACACTTTGCTGTTCACTAGCTCTTATTCGCAAATAAATCCGAAGAAAAAGGGCCTCCCCCACAAGTTGAATGGCTAAATTTAGTTTACCTAAAAGAAAAACCAAATACTAACTTGATATGATCGCTTGTACTGAAATGTTTCATTTCTTTATGTCAAGAGTGAATATTATTTGAAAGTAAGCACGTAACATTATTTATAATTATTCATTCCTGGCTAATTGTTGCAGGCAGTCAATGTGGTAAATTTTTAAATAAACAGTATGTTGACCAGGGTTAAGTTTCGTACACTAGTGTTTTTTATTAAAACTTTCTTTGAAAAATTCATTTTAACACACATAAACCTTTTTTACACGCAAATCAATACGGTTTTTCTCGTTATAAAGGTGAATCAAATTCAAAAGCGCATATTAAACGATTTACAAATGCTTTGCAATGCAGTCTAATGAAATTTATTTCTAAAGCTTCTCGTTGAGCTTAATTATGAAAGGCGTTATATATGGTTTACAAGTTTTCATACGCCTTCCTTCTTTATACAAAATTTAGTCGAAAGATTATTGAAGCGTGAAATCACTACTAATGTTATTCAAAATGTAAACAAATCTTTTGCACTATTGAAAATTTGACGATTCCTATTAGAATCCATTTGTTTATTGGTCAGTTTCATAGTTTCATAAGTTTACGTTACAATAATAATTTTTTTTCACGATAACACTACTTGCCTATAAAAGATCTCATGAAAAACATCATTACTGTCTCGCACATGAATATTTTGATTCATTTTACGAATTAACAAAGAAAGATTTTTGCACAATAAAATATAATTCAGACATAACATAAAATTTCGCATATGCAAATTTTTGTTTATTCTGGGCTACTGCTCTGCAAGTCGTTTATTTTGCATTTCTATGCATCATCCAATATAAGAATTAAAATAAAGCTTTTAATTGGCTTTGATTTGCTAAGTTATTGATTAAAAAAAAAGACTGCATTATCACATATACAAAGTAAAAGTATTATTGATTACAAGATAAAAGAAAGAGAGAAAGTACAAAAATATGGAAAAGTAAAGAGAGAAAAAGGTAATTGAAGCGTCAATTACATTAATTGAATTTTAAACAATGAAATTAAATCGATAATCCTAACTCGGGGCACCTTTAGCGAACTTTAATCAAGCTGATTCTTTCATTATATAATATATTTATTTTAAAAATAAATATACTACAAATTGATATAAATGTATTATTACAGTACAAAGATGCACCCTAAAATTTATTTGATGCAACGATTATTATTATGTTAATTAAAACTCTGCTAAGACAATTCAGTATTTACAAATTATTTACTGAGGCTGAACTTCCAGTTTGGAAGTGATATGATCAGAATTACATGTCGATATTGTACAACTAAAACTGGTAAAAAATATTGCAAGTTTTCCAGAGCCAAAAATAACAGTAATTCGTAATGTAATTTTGAAGGAACAATAAACTATTACAATTGTAATATAAGCAGTTGTACCGACTTTAATGGATTACTTAAAGATTATCGACATTGTTGTCCTGCGTGTTGATCACTTAACGGCGGTACATGAATCTTGTAATTCATTAAAATCAGTATAAAACAACGATAATGTAATTAAAACCATTTTTATTTTTTTTTAAATTCTAATTTATAAAAGTAACTATTTCACTATACAGAACAAAATTAGGTATTTTCAATTAAAGTAGTTATAAGCAATGAGGAAACGTTTGCAAAAATATGAACGTCTTTTTTTACAAATATAAAAAACTATGGCGAAATTTAGTACACTTATTCTCAGTAATCATTCGTATTTATAAATTAAATGCAACCATTTCTCAATTCTCTAATTCAAAAGTGGAATTGATGAACCGTTTCATTTCGGAATGCTGATTTTCAGTAATTTCATTTGTTCATTTTGTAAAATTATAAAACAATACTTAAAAGTATTATTTTCAAAGATTAAATTTTGAATTTTTTTTTTATCTGATTCTAAGCAATTTTTAGAAAATTGCTTAAAAAGCTTTGAAAACGTAATTTCTTATAAAAATGTTATTATTTAAATTACTTTGTTGGAGAAACGTGAAGTACCATTTGAGTCAAGAGCCGACTTTGACGTTATAAATTTAAATAACAAATTCATAATTGAAAACAAAGAATGTACATACAAACTGAACGATTACATATTTAAACGCATTACGGCCACCGAATGTAGAATTTATACTTTTTAATTACAATGTTTAGGGATCGAATTGAAATGAAATTACATTCTTGTTATAATACAAAGTTTATATGTACACTAGACTTGTGCGTAATTATATTTTGATTCAATACTGTTACATCAAACTTCAAATTATGCGATTTTTAGCTTAGTGCAATTCGAGAAAGCTAAAGTTTTCACAATCTAATGCAAAGTTTTCTCTCTTTACAATTTAAAAATCATTTAAACATGTAATCATCGTTCTGTAAGTGAATTTTATAAAATAATACATTGTTATGAAATAAAAGATCAACAACGTAGGAAAGGGTGTACGATCCCTACATAGCTTTTTCTCATTTAGATTCGTAACAAAAATCAGAATTTTTTTACGTATTTATACGAAGAAAGGTATTACACGGCTTGACTTCATGATTACAAGTTCAAAAAAAAAATAAAAAATATGGTTGATTTGCAAGGACTTTTCGAGAGATAATAGTTGCGAAATCTCTCGTCCTCGATAACATATTGTATCGCAACGAGAGAATCCTACGCATGTATGACTTCAGATGCCTCGTAAGTGCACACCATCTGCCACCCCGCCTTCACTCACCTCTCTATTTACCTTTCGTCCTTTCTCTCTCTCTTTCTTATACTCGTCTGTTATCTTTTTGATATAATCGTCACACGGCGTCATAGGTCTATTCAGGTGTATTTTTTGATCATTTCGTTTTCTACAAATGTTCCACAAAAAAAGGGTTTTAAGACTATACTAATTGGTATAAACAAAATTTCAGAGTAAAATCAAATGTATAATGGCATTCTCTCAAGGAAAATATATAAGACACATTAATGGCTACAAAATAGAAACGAATCTTTTAAATAATAAACATGAATGACTCTGGCTTAACAATGTAAGGCAACTAACTTCTAGCATTAATTTTTGTTTTGTAGTTGATTTTTGCAAAATTTAGCATAGCAGAGCAGTAGCAGAGCGGTAATTATTATTTTCAACACTCGCACAGTCGTCATCCTCATCCTCCACTCTTCTATACGTATCTAAAGTAAATATTTATATATAATATATAAAGTATATGTAAAACACTAATATATGGTTACTTTTATTTTTTTGTTACAAGCCTTATACATTTAGAATATGTATAATTTTTTTTCTTCATGTATATATCCATGTATATATACTCTTGTCTTGTAATAAAATCGGTTACCTCATCTTACTTGAAATCTAAATATAATAAATATAACTATTGTGTTATTGTTAGTACAAGAGAAGTGCGTGCAGAGGGGTCGGTGGTGGCAGCGGGTGTGAGTGCGCTAACGACTCGGGAGTAATTCGCCAACAATCATCCCTTTTCATAAAACCGTCTCATATGGTGACGTTCAACTGTATTGCTTTAGTGTCAACGGAACACGCCTGTTGTTGCTGCTGCTGCTGCTGTTGCTGCTGTTGCTGCGCCTGCTGTTGAGCGGCTTGCTGTTGGGCTGCCTGCTGAGCGGCCTGCTGCTGCGCTTGCTGCTGTGCCTGCTGCTGCTGGGCCACCTGCTGTTGTTGGCTCGTCTGCTGCTGCTGTTGTTGCGCCGCGGCCTGCTGCTGCTGCTGCTGCTGTTGTTGCGCTGCGGCCTGCTGCTGCTGCTGCTGCACTTGCTGTTGTACCTGCTGTATGGCCTGCAAGGTGATCGTCTTGCTGTCGACGAGGCACGACTGATCCACCGTTATCACCTGGGTGGCCGCACTCGCCCCGGCCTGTTGGGCTGCCTGGGCTGCTGCCTGCGCTGCTTGCCTCTGCTGCTGGCGGAGTATGCTCGGAGGCGGGTCCATGTGTTGTCGTTGATGCAGCAGTAGGTGGTTCTTTTGGAAGAAGGCCTTCCCGCACTTATCGCACACGTGCGACCTGATGTGGCAACTGCCGTCTGTGTGCCGGCGCTGATGCTGCGAAAGCCCATGCTTTTGCGCAAAACCTCGCCCGCAGTCCGGGCAGACGTGAGGCTTAGGTTTGGGACCCGCGCCCACAGGTGGTGATGTTTGAGTCGCCCCGTGCATGTGACTCACGCTAGTCGACGTACCCAATGGTCCATTCAACTGTAAATTTTACAAATATTAGAAATGTGCTGTTAAACCTTACTAATAGTGCTAGTAACGAGTGCTATTGGCATTGGCTCAACTTATTCAAAACTTTAAGATGATAAATTATTTTGCTTTACAATTTAGAGAAAACAAATTTAATACCACTCATGCAGAAATACTAATTTTTGTACTTGTAGAAATATAGATTGGTTAAACTTGTAAAATGTGATAATTTAATTTACTTAAAATTGTTGCAGATTTTAAAATAAGAAACTGACTGTAGGTAACGTTCATTGTTCTGAATAGATTGTTTGTAACGTGTGCACGAGACTGATTGATTTGCTCTAACTCAAACTGTCACTGCAAGTGATAATTACCTGATGAGTAACAGTGGTGTTGGCTGTGAGAAAATGTCCCGATGTTTGTTGAAAGGTCGCAGCAAGCCCACAGAGATCTGTCACAAGCGTCCTATCGGCAGAATGTAATCTTAAATGCAATGTTTGTGCTTCCCTATTATTGAACTCTAGTCCACATTCTCTGTATATACAGAGAAAAACTAATTAATAACATAATATTTTGCTAAATTTTTTAGAAAGTGGATTGTATACTAACCGACAAGTGAATGGTTTGGTGTCTGTATCCGAGTTACTGCTATTGTGAATCTTAGAATGAGCTATTAAATCAGACTTCCTTGGAAAAGCTTCTCCACATACTGTACAAGCGAAAGGTGTTTCCCCAGTGTGAAGTCGCATGTGCGCCAGTAGAGTTCTTTTCTGCAGAAATTCCTTCCCACAGACTGTACAAGAGTGTGGTATCCTACCATGCAAGCGACCATGGTTAACTAATTCAAACTTTCTCTGGAAGCTCATGCCACAATCAGGGCAAACAAAGGGATGCAAACTACCATGGAAGCGCGAGTGCATGGTCAAATGTTCTTTTTGAGCAAATGATTCTCCACACTCTTCGCAGACAAAGGGACGTTCTCCTGTATGGAATTTACTGTGTGTCACGAGGTGACGTTTCAATGGAAAAGCTTTACCACATTCAGGACAGACAAATGGCCGTTCTCTTGTATGTACTCTAGTGTGTGTAACAAGGTGATGCTTTAATGTGAAGGACTTTTTACATTCTCTACACTGAAAGGGTCGATCTGCACTATGAAGAAGTAGATGAGTATGAAGACAATGTTTGTGCGCAAAACTTTTGCCACAGTGCACACAGATGTGAGGTCTTTCTCCCGTATGTACCCTTGCATGCGTTGTTAGATGGTGTTTCAGTAAAAAGGACTTGCCGCACTCTGTACAAGAATATGGCCTTTCCTTGGGTACCCGAACTTGGGACGCCATGTCTTGTTGTTGCTTTATCACAACTTTAGTATCTACCTGGGCTGTATTTACATGAGTAAGAACATGGCCAAAGTGAGCAGTTCCATCGGCCTGATTGGAGGCAACGTTGTTTGAATTGGATTGATTGGAAGCGGCTGCAGCTCTCTTCATAAGGATTTCGTTGCATTCTTCAGCTGTAAGTTGTAGAGGACCTATGGGAGTCATGAAGTGCTTACTCATGGTGTGTTTATCTGTAGCAAAAACTAGGGTATTAGGAAAAGTGAGAGAAGGTGAAGTGGTGGTGTGATGGGCGTCACAGTTGCAGCCACCCTTGTCACAGGTCAATGTGAATACGTCTTGATGCTTCTTCGTCCTGACATGCGTTACGTGGGTGGTTTGATTATGAACTCCTGTAGTGTGACCGTGTTGGGTGGTGGTTGGTGTTTGCTGGCAGCTATCGTTCATGGTAAACATTGCTCTTCTATGGGAACTATTTTGTAACTTGGGTGGCTTAACATCGATCTGTATTTTTGGACTGGACCCTTGATCTTGGTTGTTGTTGACTGCTGCGTAGCTGATGGTACCGGTGATGTCGCTTTGTGTGTTTTCCCGGCTATCGTTTCCGGGACCGCTAAATGACCAGGCATAGCCAAACCCAGGACCGGTGTTCCCGGGAGTGGTGCACATGTTCGTCAAAGTGGTGATCGAGGCGTTGGCCTGACTACTTGTCGTGGTGACAGTTTGTTCTTCACTGTCGGTAGTCAATACATCTTCAGGGCCAACCACCTGCTCCACGATGACGAACTGGTCAGCGGGGAATATCTTTAACGGCTCCAGAGCAAGATATGTGTCACGCTCCAGTATCCCAAATTGCAGGCTCGTCGACGGCGAGGATCATATCTGTCCCTCGCACACCTCCGATGTCCTTGGGTTGTCTGGAGGTGGTGGGTCACCCCTGCGCCGGCCAACTGGTCTGGGCCCAAGTCGTCCGGCTGCTGGGGACGGCGGGTGGCTCCTCGGCTCCGGGCCGGGCAGGAGCTCGGGGCGCGCGCGCGCGCGTCGCCGTCGGTGGCGGCGGCGGCGGCGGCGGGGACTCGGCTCGGTAACCTTAAAGCACAACGCCGTCGGCCGCGGCGAAAGTGAAAAGAGGAAACACGAGGAGCGGCTCTGCCGCGGCGGCGGCGGCGGCGGCGGCGGCGAGCGTGGCTAGGCCTGGCGGCGGCGCGGTCCCGCGACAGCGGCCTGCGGCGGCGACGCGAGTCGCGCACGCGGCGGGAGGGGGAAATCCGCTGATCGCGATAGCGCGCAGGAGAGCGCGGCCGCGGCGGGCCCCCCGACAAAGCGCGTCCCCGGGGCCCGGCTACTTATCTGGCTGGGCGGCCTCGGTCCTCGGTCTCCTCGGGCGCGCGGCTCCCTCCAGGTCGGCCGGGCGCGGCGCCGCGGCGGCCTGCTGGGCTGGGCGCGCGGCGACGAGGAGCTCGGCGGCGGCGGCGGCGGCGGCGGCCTGGCGCCTCGCGCGGCCCTGCCTCTCGCTGGCTCGCTCGCTCGCTCGCGGGCGGCGCCGCCGGCTGCTCGGCTAATCGGCTTCACTCTCTCTTTCCTCCGCGTCTGCCCGCGGCCGGCGCTCCCGGTGTGCGTGCGCCCAGGCGGCACGCACACGCGCTCTCGGGGACGGCGGCGGCGGTGGCGGCGGTGGCGGCGGCGGCGGCGGCGGCGTCACTGCCCGCTGCCCGCCCCTCGCGCGGCGAGCCGCTCGCGCCCGACTCCCCGAGGCTGCCGAGCTCTCGCCTCGGCGCTCCTCGCGCCCTCTCGCTCTCTCTCTCGGTCTCTACCTTGCTGGTGCTGGTGCTGCTGGTGCTGGTGGTGCTGCTGCTGCTGCCGCTGGCCTGCGCCCGTGTGTGCGGCCCTGCTTGGCGGCCGCCGCCGAGTGCCCTGCGCTCGCGGTCCCTCGGCCCGCCAAGCCTCCCAGGCGCCTCCGAGCTCCAAGGGCAGGGCCCGGGGCCTCCGGGCCCCAGGGTCCGCGCGCTCCTCTCGCGGGCCCCGCTACCGGGAGCCGACCTCCTGCTGCTCGGCCCGCCCTGTCGCCGCGCACATTTTACGGCACCGCAACAAACAACCTCCTCCCATCGGCCATTTTATTTGTAAACTACCACCGAGACCAGCCTCTCTCCCTCTCTCTCTTACGCACTCTCCGCGCGCCGCCGCTGCGCCGCTGCGCCTCTGTGTGCGCTGCGCCCGGCGCAGGCCTGCCAACCGGCCCGCGCTTTTGGAGGGAGCCGCGCAGAGCCGCGCGCACGCCCAAGCGCCGGCCCCGCCGCCCCCGGCCCATCCCCACCGCCCGCGCCGCCGCCGCCCGTCACGTCGCCCGCCCGACTTCCGCTTCCGCATGCTGGCAGCCCTGGGCGGAGCGCGCCCATAGGCCGCCGGCGCCTCGCCAGCCCACAACCCAAGCGCGACCTCAGCGTCGCGGGCCCGAATCACGAGGCGCGCGCCGCCATTTCCCCCCGGCCCTGGGCAGCGCTCGCTCGGCAAGTCAGGCCCCGACTCGCCCGCCGCTCGACCGGCTGCCCGCTCTCCCTCTCCGCTCCCCCATCGACCGGCCCTGCCCGAAAAATCCCGCTGGCGCTCGGTGGCCGAGGACGCGTCATTTCATAATTTTCACTTTCGACCTCGGCTCCTTATTCTTACGGCCAACGGAAATTTCACGGAGCATTCGCTTTCGATTATTCCGTGTAAAAGCTTGCGTTTCCCTAAGAATCCACTATCTTTGTTTAGTCTCGGACGAATTTACAGGGACTTTTGATAAATGCTTGTGACCATTTTAACAGCGTTTGGCAACGAGTAAAATTTCGTGCATCCACGCGACTCGGCAACTATACAAATATCGAAATCGCGTACAAGTGGTAAAATGAAATGCTGCATGGCGCAATCAATGCACAGTCAGCAATTGATAAGCAGCGACATTCTATATTTAAAATTTAGCGAAAAGCTAGCGAGAAGCAGATAATTAGCGGAACGTACAGTTACTCGATAAACTTGCCGCGAAATCGGCTCGTTGCGTTATCCATCGCGCATGTATACAGTCATAGTTGCAGCGTTTGATTTGGAGTAATTGCATCGCGCGAGCTCGCAAGTTGCGCTCGCGGGACGACGACTCATGCCTGCGTTACCCAAAACGCCGAGGTTCGCAGAAGTCCGCGGCAGAAGAAGGGATAAAAATCAAGCTAATTATCCACTTGAGCCGGCCGTCCCCGGATTCCCACGAGTTCCTGCGCCGCGGGACCCACGTGTGCATTTAACGTGGACGGCCAGCGGAAAGGAGGATTTTTCTCGTTTAGCCCAGTTGGCCGCGGGGCCGTGTGTAAGAGGCCGACGGCGCGGGAGGCCCCGCGAGCCGCCGCGAGCCACTGTGCAATTGGCGAGTCGGCCGATTTGGGCGTCGCGGCCGAGCTAACGAGTGCGACGCCGGGCGTAAACAAACAAGCCGCTCCCTGTTCGCCGGCACTGGGAAAAAGGGGCAGCCGCTTAGCGCGCGGCTCTTCCTTACCCGCGGTTTCATTAGCACGTGCAGCCCGCTCGCACCGGGATGCGACTCTCTGCGTACGGTACATCCGCGGCGGTCGCGCGAGCCGGTTAATTTTAGTGGGCCCGCTCTTCCACGGGCGTAAATGTAAATTGAATTATCGGCCGGTCGCGACGAGTGCGAGATAGCCACCGAGCGGGCCCGAGTGAGGGCTGAATGTCGGTGAATTGCTAATCGCCTGCCCCCGGCCGTATATCAATCGGTTTAATCATCCATTACTTGTCAACAGTCACCCCTGCACCTTTGGAGATACTTGTAACTCGGCGACAGAACGGTTGTGTCAAGGTGGAACCGTTATAATCGCTATTAGCATAAAATCTTTTATTGCAAATGTCCGGCATCATATTATTGATATTGTATACTTTGATTTACCTTTTACCTTTGTCTAATTACAAGATACTAATCGGCTTTATGACAGATTATTTTTTTATCCAATTATTCAATTACATTAACACTTGCGTACTTGTGTTACCTCAAAAAATTGAACACCTTATAATCTACACGTGTGACCTTTCTCACATGGAACGTTGCAGCTCCACAGAAATTTCATTTCTGTTTCGTTACTGCCAATCTATAAAATTATATATTCCAAAAGTACACCTCTGAGACAGCTCATTAAGAAAAAGTCCAGGATCCTACAATTAATATTTGATTATTACAGCATCAAATTCCAATTTTCATTATTATTATTTAAATTTATACCTATAATAATATTTTAAATAACAATAATAATTAAAAAAAATATTTAAGAGTCTTTAATAAATAAACTAGAATTACGTTTGCACTTTGACTAAAATCAAGATTTAAGACATTCTATCTTAAAGCCCTACATGTCCTTATTTTGATTGCTTAAAGTGAAAATTAAGAAATATGTGCGTTTATAACGAAGAAGAAGCTTTTGTTAACGAAGAAAAGTATTTTTTAATGAATCGAAAATTTTTATTTTGGGATCCCTTTTAGTCCCCTCCAGCTTCTTTCAAAGTTATTTCTCTTGCATATTCCAATCTCTCACAAGTTCCTCAGTTCTCGAATGGCATGCTGTGAATGATTTATTACCGTGCAGGCCATAAGAAAATCCGCGGTCGACGCTATCTCAAGATTTATGCATTTCCTTTTTTTAACCAACCCATTTTTGACTTTTATAACGTGTCAATCGCTATGTACGTGCGGGTAATGAACAAAGATCTCGTTTCAGCTGGGCCTCTTACTCGAATCCGATTTCAATTATGCGGCATACAATAATTTCTTGCGGAAGCATTCATGTATGCACATGTATATATATATACATACAAGCACGTATAACAAATTGAACAAAACCGTGTAAGCTCTTGGGCGTAATTGTAAAGACCGACGACAGCTGCAGCCACTGTTCCCCGCGTCGGAGAAGCCGAGCATTAAAGAAGCCGGGCGACTCGGGGAAAAAAAAAAGGCGACCTGTCTCCCGGAAGCAATTACGCTTGACATCCGGCCGCGCATAAGGTGACGGAGGGGCTGTTGGCGTTGCGTCGGCGCGGCTCCCCCGGGCGCCGATGATATAAAATGGAGCGGGGGGGGGGGGAGGGGCCTCGGGGCCGTAAAATAGAAAGAGCCGAATTAAAAGCGATCGCGCGCCGCTCGTATAACGCGATTTCGGCGGGGTAAGCAAAGTGAAAGGCCCCTGGGCCGATCCCGGCCGACTCGCCGCGGCGCCGCCCGGGTTGCCGGCGGCCCAGGCGCCCCTCCACCTCCCGCGGCCCGCTTTTTACGAGCCCGGGGGAGGCTTGGCTCACGGCGGAGGATGCTTTTGACTTTTTTACGAGGACGGCGAACGGGGCGCGGGGCGAGAATCGCCCCGCGGCACTATATGTGCCCCGGGGCCCGGGGAATCGAACGCCTCGGGCCGCCGCTTCCGTATTATTTCCGCGGGACAAAGGCGCGCGGGCGGAGCGTCTCTATCGACGCGGGCGCCTCGCGCCGCGCCCCTGCCCTGCTGCTTTCTATCGCGGGGCTGGTATTTCGGCAGGCGTCTGCATTTGCGGTTGCTCCCTCGCCACCTAATTGATCCCCGCGCTCCGTTATACAGCCGAGGTTATGTATACATATGGACTGAATTATAACCCGAGCGGACCGATTTAAATGATCAGCACACAAGTATTATTTCTTGCATCGCTACTGGTACGCGGTATTATAGGTCAAATGATTCGATACTTTTGCAAACATGCACGAATCTCGCTGTTGTTTTAAGCCTCGAGGTCGCGGCATAGATTAATCAAAACACAGTTTGTATGCGACTTTTATCATTTAAAAAACTGCGAATCACAATTTTGTTATTATAAAACTAATTGTAACACTATTGTTCATTGCGACCGGAATATGCAGAAATGAGGAGCTATTTTTGCAAGATAGGAGCTCGATATAAAACTGTACAATATGTGAATTATTACGTAGAAAGGATCCTGACTCGATTACTTTCTAATCCGTTACAGTCATTTCACATTTTTCCACTGTAGAACATACGAGTATGTAATTGAACATAAACATACTTAAATCGCAGTTGAGCTGTAATGCTGCTTGTTAAACAATTTGTCAGCAAATAAAGTTATCGAGCAATTAGTGATATAACACAAGTAATGCTGTATATTTAGTGTACATAGCGCTAGTTTAATAATATAACATCTGAATAAACGAATTAGAATGTTTTGAAACACATGGTTATCGATTGACATGTATATCTTCGCTTGGCTTACTGCATTCTTCGACTTCTTTTATTAACGCTTTATTAGGCCTGGTGCAAAGTACCCAAATGTAGGCATATAATAGTCGGACAAAACCTCCGACGTATCCCGCACATAAACGACTAGAACTAGGCAAAGGTATACATAAAGCCCGGCAGTCGGTTTGGCAGCTGGGCGACTAGAAGCAGCGGCGCCATATCGCGAGGGGGTAGGGGCCCGAGCCCCGGGGCGAACAAAGCTCGGGGGCAGCGGCTTTGTCGCGCGTTTATTCGGGGCAATAGGCTCAGTCGGTGATTATCGGCGGAAAGGCGCCGCGCGCATTAGCGGCCCCGCAATCGGCCGGGTAATAAGAAACTGCGAGCCGAGGCCGTGGCATCCCTCCCCCCCAGGCAGCCCCGGGCACGGGGGGAGAAAAAGGGGGCTCGTGGGCCGCGGGGGCGATAGGCGATCGGGCCGCGCAGCCGAGCGTGAATGGAGATAGGTGGCCGGCGCGCGCCCCCCCACCCCTTCGTTTGAATAAAGCGCGGGCCGAGCGGCCCTGCCTCGCTGCAAGTATATATATACACTGCAAGAAGACAAACCCGGGCGCCTATACGAGCGCCCGCGCGAATTCCTTCGGCGATCGGCCGAGCCTCCGGGGAAGAGGGACGCGTTGCGACTCCGGTGCGACTTTTCCAGGGCTGTCGCCGTCCCCCCCCACGCGGGTCCACCTCGGCCCCGCTCCCGGGAGAAAGAGCATTTGTAACGTTTCAATTGCCTCGGCCGCCGAGGGCCTCCCCCCCCGCGCGCCGATCGATACCCACACGCGCGCAGGCTGTGCGTGTGCTCGGGGCGCGCCCGCGGGAGGCCCGCCGCGTGGCCGCTTTCCTTTCTTACAGGCCGCGGGAGCGCCGATCGCCGGATCTCCGGATCTCTCCCCCCACGGACTCCCGCCGGACTTAGGGCCGCTCCGCGCAAACTTTTTCTTTGCACAGCCGCGCGCGCTGACGCAGTCCAGGGCACGGGGGCAGCCCTGATTAATCGGCGGCCATTAGTCAGGAACACTCGAGCGGATGAGCCTTGGAGGCTGGTCTTCTGGTTTTCAGCCCGGGGCCTGGGCAGCGTCCCCCGGCGGCTGCACTCGGCGCTGCACTGCCGGGGGGAGGAGCGGATCCGGCCGCAATCCTTTTCTTTTTTTTTCCCTCTTCCTTTTCCAGCATCTCGTCCGGGCCCTGCGCGCCTCGGCCGACGTGGAGTAAGGAGGGCCGATTAGTCTGCCGGCGGGCCGGGCGCTCGGCCCCTTTGTCGCGGGCGGCCGTTCGATTTATCGCCCGGCGCTCGGCAATTCCCGGCTTTGGAGGCCGGCTGGGAGGCCGCGCCTTTCGCCCGGCGCGCCCATTAGACGAGGCTAATTGAAAGGGATTGATGCGCCCGCGCGTCGTCTGGCCGCTGCGCCGGCCGCCCGGGAGCCGATCGCCCGAGCCGCGCCCGCCGCTTTTCCCACGCGGCCGTTTATATTCCTTATTCGCGCGCGTCCCCTTATACGCATCGTCTGCGTATCGATCAGTCGCGGGCCGACGTTCAGTCGGCGGAAAGCCTAACCTGCCTCGGTGCTCGGCGGCAGTTCAAAAGGTGATTCATCTCGCGCGCTAATCAATGCGCGCAAAAAGAGCGCCGGGAACAACATTGTCCGCCTTGGCGGATGACGACAAGTGCAGCTTTTAAGCTCGGTTGCAGTGTAGGAAAAAAAGGGGCGGAGCCGTCGTCGCAATAGCTGAAGCTTGGCAGTATATCTCTTGATTGAGCTCGCGGGCGCGCGCTAACAGCCTCGCGGGGAATCTTGACGAAAGCAGCGCCGAAGGCGTGTAAATATTGTCGCGCGCTCATTGGGCTGCGTTACGCGCGGCCCGACCTGCGTATATTATCCGCCGCATGTACAGAGTACGTACGCGAAGCCGGGCGATGACGCGCGCCTGAGGTCCTACGCAGCCGCCGGCGGCGTCGTCACCGCCGTTCTCGCGTCCCCACGTACGCGCATACGTATATATATCTGCGTATTATATACGCCGGGCGTCCAGCGCGAGCGGACAATATCCCGCGAGTCCGGCGGATCGTCTGCGCGGCCGGCGGGATTATCTCTCTGTGCGGCCGCGCCTGCACCGCGTTACAAGGAAAAGGCCGGCCTAGCTCTCGGAATTGATGCAAAATTCGAGCGAGCCGTAATTTTCTGCCCGATGGCGCAGTTAAGGCCCGGGGCGTATTCAGCTGGGCTATAACCTCCATCTACTTTATACGCCAATAATGTCTTTTTTAAGTTTAATTGCACCGGTGCTGAGTTATTCGAGATTCGCATGTTGTGTTAATCCGGTTGCCTCGCTTGAACTTTTGCGCTCCTTGCGCCTGCAAAAGTGGCCCAGCAAAAATCACTCCTTATGTCTCTGAGGAGAATTAAAAAGTTATCTTTTATGTAGGTACGAATGATTATAAAATCTGTCCGTTGAAATATTATCGCAACTCTGAATGCTTTCATTATCGAGCGTTCGGTTAATTTTATAAACTTGATATTCATATTTGAATGTGCCGAGTGTGCATAATGATAATGGTGACAATATTGTTATAACTACTCGATAAATCATAAAAACAAATCACAACCGAGAGTCGCGATAATACAGGTTGAAAGAGAAATCCTAGGAGAAAACTGTATTATATATTGACTGACGTCGCTCATACGGGAAATTGTATATTAAATCAAGATAGCTCATTAGCAAGATTTACGCGCACGTATACAAATTCAAATGACGCTTACAATAGGAAATTACATATAAAAATAGAAAAATTTGCGGACAGACAGGCGCCAAAGGCTTTGCAATCACATAATTACGTGCGATTACCGCGTCGGTTCGTTGCCGTCCGTCACTTCAGCTCGCTTCGGTACAACTTCAGCGTAATTCTCTATGCTCGATGGGTCATCTTTATGCCTGATGAAATATTGTTATTTAATGCACAAAGCATTTAATCAACTGGGGCATATTTGTTCAATTATTGATTCGATTACTTTGTTCGGCTCTTCAATTTTTTAATCTTTATTTACAAATATCCCATCTTACAAAACCGTCATTACTAATTATTATTATTATTATTATATTACAAAGTTATCTATTATGCTTGCTTACAAAATTGTTACACGATATAAAAATAGTTCAGGCATAAGCTCAATAAAAATCGATAATTGTAGATAATTTATATTTAATTGTAAGGTAATTATTTCTTTCCTCGTTCATCTTTAAGGATTTTATGAATAAATTGACATTTTCGCAAAAAATGACGGAATATTGTAATAGAAAGATGATGGCCTCGATTGTGGCGTGATAACAGGAAATTTATTTGAAAAATGGGTTAAATCGTTCTACAAAAACAAGGCGTTGTCTGCAGTTGTTTGTGTTATTAAACCTTACGATTCTAGCGGTCGGAACGGTAAATAAGTCAATTACAAACAAGTACGTTGCAACGTATTTTCTACGCATGCCACTATGTTTAGGAAACTGTCTCGGAAACTGTTTTTTTCTACGTTTGTTAGAAACATTTGCAATGAGCTGAGGAAAAAAGCTGATCATGAGATTGAAGAGAAAAATCCGAGGAAAAATCTTAATCATTCGAATGAGAAACTAATTTTCGTTAATTGGATTTACCATTTAGCGTATATATAACTGTGAATTGACGTAGACTCGGACGTATATTATTGTCAAGTGAAAGGATGCCCGATAAACAACATTTAACTTGTTAAACTTTGAGGTTCGAGCGAGATAATGGCCGGCAGGACGCTTTAAACGAGTTGTATGATTTTTTGACTTATTAAAGAAATTTTTCATTTTTATGCATGAATGGCCCGATGAACGCAAGCGGTATGTAAATTGAGAAAAAGCCGCGGACGGGCTCGCACGCCAGGCCTCGGAATGGGCCTCGGCCGCCGACTGGAAAAGTATTTCGAATTAAAAGAGAGTATTGTTAAAAATTGCCTGGGAGCATCACTTCTCATTTGTTATTTCGCCTCGTGAGTATAATTTATGTGCATTGGAGATGATAGGCCTTCTTTGGCTCAATGTTTCCATTTAGGAGCAATCGCTGGTCAGCGCTCGACGCTGAGCGAAAGCTCCCGAAGGCGCTTCTCAGAAGCGGGCGATTGTTGACACTTTTTTTTTTTCTCCCTTTTTTTTTTTTTTGACACGACACTCGTGCTCCGGTTATGTGCCAAGGTAGCACGCCAATTATACCCACGTACAGAGGATCGCGTGCCGCTTATTACAAATGTATAGCGGCGCCGAGAGGAAAACATGGCCGCGGCAGAGGAGCCGGTCCTCGCGCGGCGACCGCGCCTACAATATACATCCAGCGAGTGGGCCGATGCATTCGAATTACGTAAATCGATAAATCATAATTGCATGTTTATACGGGGCGGGCGCGTCTCATTGGCAGCGTCAGCAAATCGGCGGGCGCGCGGGGGGCGGGGGGGGGGCGCTTATATCAGTTGTCTCGCGCGGCGCTGGCGGCCCGAGCGCCCGGCGATTCGGCCGCTTCCAATGGAACGCACAGACGATGCAACTTGCCATCGGTCCCTCCGTTATCCGATTCGCGCACGCGCGCACGCGAAACGCGCAGGGAAATAAACAAAAAAAAAAGAGGGCAGATCGCCTGATGAATACACACATGTATGCATGCACTTGCGCGTACAAACGTGCACATACACGGGCACGCACAAGTCGGCGGCAGAGATCGATCGGAGGCTCGCGGATGCATTCCTCCTGGTGCGCGCATCGCCGGGGCCCGGGGCGCGCGCGACACTCCGCGGATCGGCGGCCGCGGATCGATCGCTCGCGCGAGCTAACCCTCGAGGCGGCCTCCTCGCCGGCGCCGGGGGAGATCGCCGAGGCCCTCGGCCGCACAATGCGCCCATTCACCGGAGCCCTGGGGGGGGGGGCTTATCTCCGCCGCGGGGGACGCCCGGCTTTTTCGCGCGCCGCCGGGGGACTTTGACGCCGGGCGCGCGGTGTTGCCGGGCACGAGGCGCACCTGTCGCGGCGAGGCGGCGCCGATCGGCCGGTAAAAAGGGCCCGCGTAGATATAACGGGCCGAGGCTCCTCGAGCGCTGGGCTTTTTTTTTTTGTCATGTATACACATGTGTAATCGGCTGCCGGGTCGCCGGGCATGTGTACGCGCCCGGGAGTGTATAGGTCGTCGGAGGCGCTGCCGCGGATCGGGCAGATGCGCGCCGAGCGACGATCGCCGCTTTACGACCTGCCTCTTGCCCCCCCCTCCCCTACCCGGGATAAATCTCCCGGGTTTTTACGGGCCGGCGGTGGAAGCGCGGTTTTCGGGGGCGAGGTGCACGAGCGCGACGGCCGCCCGGACAAAGCCCCGGCGTGCAGGCGTAGGTGGGCGCGTGCGCGGGCCGAGCCCCTGGCCCTCATGCGGAACTCGCGCGCGCCACTCGATACTAATTGATTCTCGGAGGAGTCGCGGGGACAATTAAGCGTGACGGCCGGCGGGCCGTGACGCCCCACGGGCTCTTTGCCGCGGCTTATCCGCGCCCGATCGCCCGGTCCCCCGGGCTCGAGCCCCGCCCCGCAGCTGACTCACCTCCCCGCGGTCCAGCTGCAGCCTCCGCGCTTTCTAAATTCCTCGCGGGCTAGCCGCCCGCGCTCCCAGTCAAATATTGACCCTCGCGAGGGGAGGGGGGATGCCGCCGCTCATCGGAGACGGCCTCCGTCTTCGGATCCTCCGAGGGCCCCGTGTTTTCACTGCGTTATGCGGCCCGCGGCTCGCTAGAACTTTCAAACTGTCTTCCTCCCAATCATATGCATATAACAGAACTTTTGATTCTGGAAATTTATCTCGGGTCGAACTGGAGGATGACTCGATTTCACAACATAGCGTTAAAAAAAGGCACGTGGAAGGTAAAGACACTCATCGAAATCATGCTACAGTTCATTCACATTATAGAGCTTACGTAGAGACAGCCGCAGTGTTAGCAGGGAAATCTAATAATACTTGCGACAACTGTTCGAATGGTCGGAAGTGGGAAGCAGGGATGAGAGCATTTGTATAATCACCTCGTTCTCTGGCCCTGCTTTTGGTTTTTTCCCACTGCGAAGAGGAAAGTGCGCCCCTAATCCTAGGGGCGGTTGACCCTCGGGGTTCGATGTTACGCAGAGTCGTTACGTGCCACGCTGGTCCATTCGAATAATTTCAATGGAATTAACGGAAATATAACGAAATTGTTATAAGTCAATAAAAGCTTGTTTAAAGCAGGCGCCTTTCCTTTTTATCTATCTTCATTTTTATTTCGACCATATGCAATAATAGACTTTTTGGTACATGTCTATGTCTGCATAATGCATCGTGTCAGACAATCGGAAACAAGTCGGGGCGTTAAAACTGTCAATATATCCGGGTATATTATTCTACTTAGAGTGGTGTAAAATCCGAGATCGATATTGGTAATGGGGGGTAAAGCCGGATAAGAAGTTTTAGTGAAAAGAAACAAACGTCTCGTGGAGGAACATCAACTTTGCCTAGGGAACTTTTGTAAAATACACATTGTACGTACAGTGGAAAGTTTAATGCGTAAACGGGGACGGGGCAAAGTTTCGTTTTCCTCCCGGGCCCCTCGGTGAATGAATAATTATCCAAGTTCAAATTGTATCGTTACTACTTATAGCATAAGCGCGCGGCCAAAGTACCTTTCGCTAATCTCCTTTCCCCAAAACAAATAGAGCTTCGGGTGCAACTTGGAATAGACGACTCGACGAGGAGGCCGCCGACGAGACGCGTCAACGCCCGCGCCGAGGCTCACGCTCTCCAAGTCGTCGCCGGCCACTGGTTAATATACGCATAGCCCTGTAGAAAAATGCACAAAAAGCCGAGGAAAAAGCGGGCGCTGCGGAAGAAGTCGATATGGGGCGCTCGAGGCCGGCTGGTACCGGCGAGCGCCCCGGGATCCGAGCCGGCCTCGCGGGGATACATATATCGCCCAGCGAAGCTTGCAAGCAAGGGCGCTGCATCAAAGAGCCGGGCGGACGTCCGCGAGGATGGGGCCGCCCCCCGTGACGGCCATCAGCCTATACGCATCCCAAGAAAATGGCATTACGCCAGGGGCGTTGAAAGCGCGGGCCGATCGGTGGCAGCCTGGGTTCGAACAAAGCCGGCCGATCGAGTGCCGCGGAACCGAGGCAATTACGCCCGAATTACACCCTCTCCGGGGGGTTTCTTTCTCCCGGGGGCTCAGGGGTGCGGGCGCGCGCGCGATCACTTTTCGGCCGGCTATGATCGCTGCGCATAGCGGCCCGGAAGCCGATGATCGGGCCGATCAAGGGCACCTTGGGCGGCCTTGGGCCTCGGCTTGGACCGGTGCCGGGCGCCCGGGGAAAAAGCGCCCGCGGTGATTAAGACCTGATTGTTTACGAGGGCACTTGGCCGTAAAGGGCGCGCTGTGCCCCACCCGCCGGCCGCGCGCAAATAGGTTTTTATGCCCGCCGCCTCCGGACTGTATATGGCGTGAAAAGCGAGGAGAGGCGCTTTCTGCGCCGCTCGCGATCTATGGCATTAACTGCATTCTTGAAATATTATCCTATGCTAATTCCCCGGCGTCTAGCTTTATGTCTAGCGCCTTGGCTGCCGGGCCCATATACCTCCCAGATATATATGCATCCCCTCGGCAGTGAAATCGCAGGAGTGAAAAAGGCCGACGGAGGGTCGACCGAGCGCTGCCTTATCCCCTCGCAACGCGTCACCGTCGACCCGCGCAGGGCTTTAACGGTCGCAAAAGCGATCTCCGCGGCCCTCGCGGCGGTCGGTTATGGCTCCTCCTCGCGGGCCCGCCCGGCTGATCGCCGGGGCCTCCCGGGCATTAGCCGCGGCGGCGCTCGCGCGCGATGCAATCGACCCGGGGCGAAATATAGAAGCCTCGGCGTGGGGGCCGTCCGCCGCGACTAAAAATACAAAAAGGGGGCCGGCGGCGAGCGCGAGACGCCCCGGCGTCTGTTTTTATTTCGGGACCTCTCTCTCTCTCTCTCTCTCTCTCGAGAAGCTTCTGGCAGGTGCGCGCGCACCGGCTTTGCATTCCGCCCGATTTGCCCGGCTGCTTTTTCACCGAGCCTCGGAGGCTAGACTCTCCTCGCGGCCGCGGAAAAATACGCGTTATCCGGAGGGCCCTCGAGTGCGGGGAGGCTGCGCCGGCATTCCTCGGGGCTGGCCCGGCCGAGGCCCGGCTTACCTCGCCTGGCCATCCTACAGTTTCTCTTGTTTTTTCAATGCCTATGCCATGTCAGCGATTATGCGCTTTGTTTCGATGGGCGACCACTCGGAATATTATAATAGTCGGTTACCGCAATGAAACCGTCAAGTGTCCGAGGATTATAGTATATTGCACGGCGCGGAGGCGGCATTGTGGCGCATGCAGCACTTCCAGTCTCGCTCCACATTTTACGCTGATGCACTTGATAGATAGGCTATTGATTACTAAGATGCCGTCGAGGATAGCGCGAATCCTACTGAATAATGCGTTTAAAAGAGACCCATTCATGTTAGCCTATAACGAATGTAGATCGAAACATAGATTGATATTCGCAGATCGCAACTTTGTTTGCCTACGTCGATGTCCCCGATAATAGATATCTGACGATCTGACCGTTTTCGAGCTGCCAGACAATCCTGAAATATCAGTCAATGCCAGTTGTTGTGTTCTACTCAAGGTTCGGCCCAGCATCTTTTTCGCTCATGACTTTGTACCACACGTAGAAGAAAATGCGAACGACGACTTAACAATCGCTCGGTCCTCCATAGTCTTAGCCAATACTATATACCAGAGATATTGACGCCTGCGCAGATAGCATTGATAAACAATACCTTTCGGGGCCGATAAATCAAGTGAAAACAAAAGATCGAATAAAAGTCGATCGTTCCAATGGGGAGATAAGCCGCATAATCGAGAGTACACAAGCAGTGCCCGAGGATTGCGCGCGTGCCGGGGATAGGAGTAATTAGGTGTCCCAGGCCGTGGCATAAGAGATGCAGCGGCCCTAAATAGACCGCGGGCCGCGCGCCAGTCGGCCGCCGGCTATACATATATGCGAGCGGCGGGCTCGGACACAGTGTCGGGCGGGACGCGGGCCAACAGGTCGGCGCCTCGGGGCTCGCTCCGGGCTTCGGGGAAGCCCCGGCGGGGGGAGGGCGGCAGTCGACTCGGGGGGGGGGGAGGAGGCGCGGGCGGAAGCCGCGGCGGTCCCCCAGCGCCGCGGAGGAGAGCAGCCCGTCCGCGCACAATGCCGCCATTCTTCGGGCTACAATTAAAATTTGGAGGGGGAGCCGCGCCACCGCCGCCGGCGGCGTTTAGCCTCGTGCGCTAATTTTTCCCCGGCGCGCGGGGGGGAACAAATCTGCCGAGGTCTCACTTTTTTTTCTTCTTCTTTTCCTTCCCTTTTCTTTCCCCACCCCAGCGGGAAAAAAAGCGCCGGCGTGGCATGCCCCGCTGCAATCGCCGGCTCGCGGGACGCGTTTGTTTATGCGCGGGTCGCGCATGCGCGCGCCCGAAAACCTGTTCGCGCCCGAGCGCCTCGCGTACAGTTACGGCCGCGGTCCCGCCCGCCTCCCGCGGCCCCTGGACATTTTTCCCCGCGGACGACGCAGACCGCGCGGCGGGCGCACCGGCCGCCGAGGGAAAAATCGGCGAGATCGCCGGGAGACCGGGCGCTTTACGTAAGGGCTTTCACGAGCCGCCGCGGGCCGGTTGCCGCCGCCGCCGACCGGGGGGGGGAGGCAGCAGCGGCTCCGGGTAACTCGGTCTGCGGCCTTTTTTTCTCGTCTCTTTGGCGTTCTTCTCGGTCGGCTCTCGCCTCGGGCTCCCCCCCGGCCGCCCCCGAGTCCCCCGCTGCCCGGCGCCCGCGCGCTCCTCTTGTTATACGGCGGCGGCGCCCGGAGAATCCTGCGGGCCGAGCCTCCGCCGCCGCCGTCGAGCGCCTATAATCTACATCACGCCACTTTTCGCTTCGGTCAAGCGTGCCCACGTGCGCCAATCAGCGCCGGCCGAGCTCGGGAATCGCGACCTTACAGTCTGCCCCGCCGCCGCCGCCGCCGCCGAAGAATCCCCGCGTCGAATGTAATGCCCCGGGAGCGCCGCCGCCGCCGCCGCCGCCGCCACTCCCTCTCACTCTCCTCTTTCTCCCTCTCCCGCCGCTCTCCTTTTACTGCCGGCGATTAGCCCCTTATTCCGAAGCCTTATCTTACTAACAACAATCCTATCTAATCTTAATTCTTGCCCTACCGACACCCGACAACTTTATTACATTTAAGCCTCGATTCGAGCTTCCAAATGCCGCGAGACCACGTGTTCGCGCGCGCACACGCGCTCACTAAAAAGCGCAAGTAGGTTGTGATCTCCGGCTAACTGGGACTGGCAGATGACGAACTGATTTCAAACAAACCGGCTTCGATTCACCGGGCGGAGCCTAGTTCAAATGCCGAGCTCTCGCAGCGGCAATCCAGCCGGCGACTCGAGCTAATTCCATGCAGAATAATCGGCCGCTGACCCGCTAACTACGTTCGACCATTGGATTCGATTTGCTCAAAGGTCCGTACGGACTGGAGCCTCGGCAAGGGACCACCCAATAAATCCATCGGACCGCCTCGGTTCGCCACTCGGACGATACGAGCCCGCGCTCGAGAGGAAAGGGCCGCCGCCGGTCGATCGGGATCGGGCGGCCGCGAGGGCCGTTCACTTTCCGGTTGGACTTTTAGCTTTACGAGCCGAGGCGGAGGCGATCTCGAGCCGCGCGGCCTGACCCGGATCGCCCGCCGATCTGCGACCTTTGGCGCGCCGCCAGCCTCGGCCGCGACTCCGAGCTGAACTTGGGCAAAAGGGAAAAAACGCCGCGGTCTACTACTCCGAGGAGGGACGAAAAAAAAAAAAAAAGGGGCTTCCTCGTTTTCCCGTCCCCGGGGCACCTCCCCTGGCTCGCGCGGGGGATCCGGGAGATAAGCCCGGCCGCCGAACGGTACGTGTATACGTTCCCGGGCGCCAAAGCCCCGCGTTTATTTCTGCGGAGGCGCGTTTATTATTAGAGGGCCATCGGCCCGCGGTTGTATATCGCCGCTGGGCGTATTAGCGGTGAGCGCGGACGCGAGGGAAGCCGCGGCGCGCCGATGTCCCCGCGGGCAATTTCCGGCCCCAGGGCAGATTGGCCGCCGGTCCTCCTGGCCTTACACGCGTGTTGCCCGGGCCAACCGCCCTGGAGCCCCCCCCGCTCTCCTGTCCGCCCGAGAACGGAAAAACGGGGGTGCGTGGACTCCTGGGGGAAGGCGGGATCGTCGTGCCGATATTTGCCCGTCGCATAGACCCGTGTACGCGGACAACGAAGACGCTGTTTGTTCCACGTATTGGCGAGCGACACGAGGGCGACAGGTGCAATTAGCTTTGGGAGCGGCAATTGAATTCTAATAAGTGCGCGCCGCGAAAGCGACAATGGCACTTGTAATTGCATTAAAAGCGAATTAAAATAAAGTTATTCGTGGCGCGCGCCGCGCTCCGCGCGAGACGCAATGTTGCTTATCGCTCCTTAGCAGAAAACGAGTTTCCGTGTAAATTCTTACGTGAACGCCCCTGTCGCTCGTATACAACCGTCATTTGTGAACTAGATATACAACGGTTTGTTTTCGAGATACTGAACTCGCTGTTTGTTCTACTTTTACGCTCATCGGGAATTTATGGCGCGAATCATGCGCGAGATGACGATATGATCGTTACACTTGTTGCTTACGTATGCGCAGACTTTGTTATCATCGTCAAACAGAACAACTATACACGAGCAAACGTGATTGCGGCCTTTTTATTTTTACTTCATTCTGCAAAGCTTGTATTATGTGCTTCTTTATCAGCGGCTGTCACTCCGGCTAATTTAGGTAATCGCTCGCTTAGCAAATTTAGAAACTGTTCTAAAATTATTGATAATATGATAATTGAGCTACACCTGTTGCAAACATTTCATTTACCTGACATTTAAATAACGATCTTAGCTCACGTTGCAAGCATGAGTACTCTTGTAGGAAGGAACGAGTTATCTGAAAATTTTATTTCTAGTTTCATATTACTAGTCATTGATACTTTGTACATACACATCCAATTATCTATATAGGGTTACGATTCATTCTGATTATGCAAGCTATAGTAAAGATTCTACATTACTATACACACGTCTGCTATCAATAAACGTTGTTATAAAGCAGGTTTCACGGACGCCTTAGCATTGTTAGAGGCGCAGTGCAACGAAAGGAAATTGATCCTGTATCGCACAAGCCGGTACGCGCGGATCGTAAACGGAACCCGGCGTTATTCTCCATACTGGCGTACGCGGAAACGAGCGCGAAAGAAAAGTCGACTGTCCCCAAATTACCTCGCCAAATCGGGAATGCCGTAGAAAGCGCCGGGGGGGGAGAGCGCCGCGAGTGAGACACCGGCGACGGGGTCCCCCCTGGGTCCCCCGGGGCCAGGCGCCGCCTCCCGGGGAGCAGCCGGCAGGTGCCGCGACCTTGGCGCCCGGGGCCGGGTGACGCGGCGAGGGGCTCGGCCGCCGGGGCCGCCGCGGAGCCCCATTGGATTCGCGGGCGGCGCGCTCACGCGATCGCGCGTCACGCGCCGAGGGGGGGCTCGGCGGCCCTGCGGCCGGCGGCGCCGCCACCGGCGCTGGTGGGGGCCGGCCGCCGAGACCGAATAACCGGGCCGCCGGCGCAGCGCCGGCCACCAAACGCACCGCCGCCGCCGCCGCGAGACCATCTCCCCACAGAGAGAGAGAGAGAGAGAGATCTGCTCCGCGCGCCGCCGGTCCAGCCTCCGCTCGAACGCCGCCCCATGGCTCCGAGGCCCAAGAGGATGATGCTGCCGCTCCTGCTGCTCCTGGGGACCGCCGCGGCCCTCGCCCTCCGCGACGACGAGGCCTTCGTCCTGCGCAGGTCCTACCGCGACGGGGAGGCCGTGACGACCGTCCGCTGGAACGGCCTCTGCGCCCAGGAGGTCGCCTCCGACTGGGGGTGAGTTTGCCGGGGGGAGGACGCCTCCGCCCGGGTCGACCCGGGGACCCTCGGCCAGCCTGGTACCCGGCCCTGCGCTCCCGCTTTAGGGGAGATCGTAAGCTGTTAACGTCTGATAAGGAATGCCTCTCGGCACTAAGCTGGCTAAACCATTTCTTCTTTCAGCTAGTTACTTTATACGGCGGTTGTAAATCCAGGAGGTTCGATCGGCCCCCGAGATTTTGCCCAAACCGATAGGTTTTAAGGCCGGCAGTCTATTACAACGCGCTCATTCCGGGCCTCCTTCCTCCATCCGATTTATTCCGATTTTAATGCCAAAACTTTTAAAGCGTGTACGCCTGAATCGAATGGTTTCTCTAAACCCGCTGTAATATTGTCCTCAGAGTTGCAAACACGTGGATTCGCGCTTATAGTTACATCACGCTCATTTGGTATTCTAATTACGCGAGTTTATTTTCTCGAAAAAGTCAATGATATTGACTATTTATTAAACAGGTTATATAAATTTCAAAGGGCTCTGCAATTCCCGAGTTCGACGCACGTACCATTTTTCGATTTTTCAAAATCTGTTTCTTCGGATAAAACTTTCATTCAAGTATGTTTCATTATCTACGTCCTAAATGTAGTCTAATTCATTATAAGATTTATATATGTATCAAAGACCGTTATAGTATGAAACAGTGTCGATTTTTTCACTGACATTCAATTTTAAATGCAAAATTTCCTCGTATAACTAGATGTTTAAGTCATCAAATTTACAATTAAAATCTTATATACATTGTAGAAAACAAGTTTTTTAGAATCATTTTACAATTCACTATGAAATGAATACAGAAGTAATAATTTTACTAAGTGTAATCTGAACATTCAACTAGTTCTACAATAATTTCAAGTTAAAAATTTGCCAAATTCTACGTAATGGATTCGTTAAAAATCTAAAATTAGTTGTTTTTATTTCAGAAACCGTACAAAAATCCAATCATTATCTGCTCATTTTAATTGCATTATTAAACTTACATTAAAATTGTTGTAGTTAAAAATCGTCAGATTTTGAGATAAAATTGCGCATCTTGAATAATTTAATAATTTGTTTCCTTGATAATTAAATTTTTACGCTTAAATTAAATAATTCATAAAATAATTTTTCTAATTAAGCTAATAATATGAAAAATAATCATTTTAAAAAATTGATTGAAAATAAGCCTATTAATAAAAAGAAAAACATGCGATTATAGAGATGTTAAATGATCCATCTTAAAATTTTATCCTTAATTTTATACATGATTTCTTTGAAAATTTGGATACTTTTTTATACATTTTTTGTTCAATAATTATTGGAAGAATGACTATACTATAGACGTTTTTGCCTAATTAATATTTTTATCCGTTATTTATGGCATAAATTTATTAATGTTATTATAATTGCTCACATACAAAAAAATTATAATCTACGCAGTTGTGATCGAAATTTTATTTTCGCAATCTTCGATTAGCGTAATAAATATGTACAGGTACTTATTGTTTATGAAAACATAAGTTCATATATAATCAGTCGAATATATAGTTATTGCAGTGATTATAATAAAGTTGAAAAATTGGTATATCTATGCGAAAGTGAAAATGGAAAATTTAATTAAAATATTACGCAATTCTCCTTAGAATTTATTACCGTTAACCTATCAAACATAATAATTCGTGATGATTAGCTGAAAAATAAGCTTCAAGTAATTTCTATTACATATTTTAATTCATAATCTGAGATATTTATACAATTTTGGTCCGCTACGATCAATCGGATGCATCGCGTATACATGTGGATAAATAGGCGCGACTATCCGACGAAGGATTAACCGTGATACGTTGAACAAGTGCACAGAGTTAAAATGCGATAAAAAAAGCATCGGAGGAGGGCGCCCTCGAAAATTGAAATGCACCCGCTCGGCGAGCGAGAGGCGGAAAAGGGAAGGGAAGGTGAAGGGGTGCGGGTGAGGGCGAAGAAAGCCTCTCGAATCAAGCGGGGTGGCAAATCCCTTAGACAAGGAAACGCTTTGCCCCCTTTGTCGGATCTCGAGACGAGTGCCGCCAGCGAAGCGGTAACGGGCCAGCGCGGCCGGAGCCCCGGCCCCTGGGAGGCCGCGCGCGGCTTATACACCGGAGCATCGAGTAGCTTTCGCAGTTGCGGGATTCAAGGCGGCGTGAAAGAGGGAGGGCCGGCCGCCGGCGCCCGCGGCCCGTGTTTGTCCGCGCCCGGGATTAGGCCCGACCGCCGGCCGAGCGACGCTTCGCACTTCCGGAGGATTGTTTCGCCGCGACCCCCCGGCAAGCGGCTTACTCCTGCCGAAGCCTCGCCCGGGCCGGGGGCGCCTCCGAGCGCACCTGCGAGAGGTGGCCGAGCGCGCACGTGCCTCGTGCATAGATCTCGGCGATAAACTTGTTGCGTCTGGAAGGCGCGTATATATCGGGGCCGGTGAACCCCGAGTCGGCGCACCCACTGACCGGGCGCTGCTTCCGTTCCAGGGCCCAGACGGACGGGCAGCGGCGCAGCCTGCGCCTGGTCGTGCCCCCGGGGGGCCGGCCCGTCCTCAGCTTCGTCTTCGAGGGCCCGAGGCCGGTCGACTGCACCGAGGAGGAGCTGCGGCCGATCGAGCGGCCGCGCGTCCTGGCCATCTGCGGGGACGAGATGGCCCGCGCCAGCCGCGAGGACTCCGAGTTCGAGGTGCGCCTCCTGGGGAACGCGACGGAGGCCGACGAGGCGATCCCCCGCGAGTTCCCCTGGCTCGGCGGCTCCCTGCCGGAGATGCGCTCCCGCTGCGCCCTCGCCCGCTCCCAGTACGCGTAAGTATATGCACGTGTGTGGATGGATTTGTTTACGCTGGCGCGTGAAAGAAGAGTCCGGCCGAGGGGGAAGAAAAAGGAGCCGCCGGCACCTGCCAGCGCTCGCGACGCGCTCGAGGAAAAGTCTCGCTCGGGTCGGTAACAAAGCCCGCGGCCGCCGAAAAAGCGGGAAAGCCGGCGGCTCCGGTGCATAAAATCAATCGGCGGAGCCACTCGGCACAATGCCCAGGAAATGGCGTGAAAAGACACACAGCCTCCCTCGCCGGCGCTCTCTTCCCCTCTCTCTCTGCCCGCCTGCCCCCGCCCAGTGTCTCCGGGGAGAAAAGCGACGGCGGCGGCGGCAGGCGGCCCCCTCCCACGAGTATCGGCTTTCACGCGCGGGGCATAAAGGCGATGAAAAATCGCCGCGGCCCCCCGAAAAACCGAGTGCCCTCGGCGAGAAGTAATTCGCAGCGGGGCTTTGTCCGCCGGGTTGCAGGGTCTCCTCGGGCCGCAGCAAGCGGGGCATCCGCGAGCTGGTGATAGCGCCGGGGACCAAGTGGTGCGGCCCCCACCGGCTGGCCTACAGCTACAAGGACCTGGGGCCCCTCGACGGCCTCGACAGATGCTGCCGCCGGCACGACCACTGCCCCCGGGCCATCGCCCCCTTCTCCGAGAGATACGGCCTCTTCAATTACATGCCCTTCACGCTCAGCCACTGCGGCTGCGACGAGAGGTCAGTGAATCCGCGGTGCAGCTTTGTGCTTCGTGGCCCGGAGGCCGGGGGGTGCGCGCGTGCCCCCCTGCCTTGCATGCCTACCCGCCGCGGCTACCTCTTTTCGGCCTGTTGCGTCACGGATAATTGGGCCTATCTTCGAGGCGATTGATCGCGCCGTTGATTCACGAGGCGCTCCGCCCGCCTAGGCAGCCCAGGTATTTTTCCCGCCGAGCTTTACGGCACCTGGGCTCGATTTCTTCGGTCTTTCGTCTTGCCCGCTAGATTTCCATTCGATATTTGTACGGGTATCTTTTACTGATAGTGGATACGCCTTCGTCTTATCCTAATCATCGGACGCGCACCTAGAAAAATTTCAATGATTCACGGATGTTTCATCGGTCACGTCTATTAATCCGTTACAAACTTAATCCACTACTTCATATGCCGGAGTGATTAAGCACAAATAAATCTACCAGTCAAACTGTTATTCACGTTATTCATTCTATCAATTATTTATACAGTTTCACCTTGCATTATCTGCACAGTATACTTTATTGAACGAGTTTACAAAATTTCTGCATTTATGTATAACGTTTGACCATAGTATTGTAAATGAATCGTCAAAAAGTACAATAATGCGACTTAGTTTAAATAAATAAGATGTGTACGTATCTAGAATATGCGCACACAAATAACTTTTTATTTAAATAAAGTACAGCTGTTAATACAATACAATATATCACATTAATATATCATATTACAGGTTCAGAACATGTTTGAAGTTAACGGACACATCATCAGCGAATCTCATTGGCAAGATCTTCTTCAATATGGTTCAAACGAAATGCTTCGTCTTAAAACCAGCAAAAATATGTGTTAAACGATCCTGGTGGGGCAAATGCGAAAAGCATAACTATAAGAAGCAAGCTTCCTTGCGAGATAATATATCTTACTAGTTCGCTCAGCTCTCTGAGTATTCATCTCTTCTTGAATACCAAATATAACGAGTGCACGAGGAAGTTCAACATTTTATCGACTAATTCGTTCCCAAAATTTTTGCAGACTAGCTACACTATCATTATTAAAAAATTTCGGATTAAAGTTTTTAAAAACAAAATGCATCTCGTATAATTTGGTATATATTATAGTATCTTTGTTACTATGTAACGTTGCTATATTTATTTTACATTCAATTTTTAAGTTCAATGAATTTCGAAAACATAAATTTTATAAATCAGTGAAAACTGAAGCAAGTGTTACATGATATATCTCTAGGAAGAAAATTCTATGTCATAATAGGATTTTCAAAAATCGCCCAAGTTTACCCATGATTGTACATAGAACTCGCATCGGAACTATATTACATCTATATATACGTCTGTGTTCGTATCTTATCTCACGCTCATTTATAAATATTTTTAAATCATTAGTGATTTATATTTTTTTAGTAAAACCGACGAATCTGAAGCTGAATTATTTTTAAACTTATTTAGATAAGTTTTGTAATAGTACAAGCTCAATTTTTTTAATGCATTTTCAAATTTGTAATGAGTGTGTGTTTGGGAGATTTATGATGTTCGGTTCATTCCAAGTAAATATTTCCTAAAAATATAATCTTGCTTGCAAATTTACATAAACGTACATACTAAAATATTGAAATTAATTGTTAAATTACATTGGCTAAAACTTGCCTTGATGCCGATGGTTTGCTTGCATTTTTTGTGTTTGAAAACAACTGATTTTCATTATCTTCATTTGTTTTTAAAAATAGAACCAAATAGAAACTTTTTGTTTTTTTTTATACTTAAATATTCTTAGTAGAATATTAATGAAATGTTCTTTTTTATGCACTCACAACATGAGTATTACATAATTTTAAGTAATATGTCTCCTCAGATATCGATAAATGTGATTAAATTCGAGACACTTGTAAATATTGTTTAAACATTAAATTCATAATTTAAAATCAGTTACAAGAATTAAATTCATAATATAAACAAGAATATAAGTCACAACAATGAATTAAAAGAATCGTAGAAACATTATTACTTTTATTTTACATAAAGTTATTTTATATAAAGTTACTCTTGATATTCAAGAATAAATTATAAAATAAATTATTAACATTTTATTAGAATTTTTTTCTTTTAACATTTTTATAGAAAAATGTACAATATTAACTATAAAATAATTTTATGATTTAAATACAAAAAGTATTAAGGGTTTTTGTCCAACACGTGTTTTGAAATAAAAAATGTAAACTCATTATAATATTTTCAAATACTTTAATATTTTTATAATTTTTATATTTTTTTACAGTAGCATTCTTACATCAATGATTTTTTAATAAATATCAATCTAATTTTGTTTAATCAACAATTTATCAACAAATTCTCAAAAAATTATCTTTGTTCTAGTGAATGACAGTGATAAAATTTGATGTATAAGAATAGATTCTTAGTTTATCTGTATAACGTGTTTAATTTATAAATAAAATTCTAATATTATAAATTTATTATAAAAATGTAATTGCTAAGTCCGATACTACAGAATTCTATTATATATATATGTGAATTTTTTTATTTTTATTTTTAATACTTGTAGTTTATTATAGATTTTTAATTATTATTATTATTATCATTAAAAATAATTTCTCCATTCACATTTCGTTATTACATTTTTCAATTCTATATTATAAAAATGATGTAAATGGTTAATTAACAATACATTCATCATGCGTTAAATCTAAATTGTAACAATAAATCATGACAATACGTAAGCTAGAAATTTTGAACAAATCTCTGAAGTGATATTGAAAATATGCTATAAACATTCCAACAAACAATTGCTATCGAAACAAAAATTGAAACACATATTCAGGAGAAAAATATATTTAATTATAAAGCTAGAAATGTAGTTTATAAGTATTTTCAGATCAATAGATTTACCCTAATATTAAAAATCTGATAATTATTCATATACTCAATTAAAGAATATATAATGATCTGAAATGGTAATTGTAATCATGAACACTTTTATAAAATGATATATTAAACATTTGTGTCGTTTAGAATATAAGTTTGTAAATATGTAAAATACTGAGTAAACAAATAATTAGAGACTGTCTAAAATTTTGTATAATATGATTTTAATTTTATTCCTGCCCACTATTAAATCCTTGGATATACATTTTCAAATAATCCTTAAGGTTATACTAATAGTAATTTTTTACTATTCTTTTCATATAACGACGACTCCATTTATTCATCTTCATCAAAACAAAATGACTTCGATTATTGTAAAGCACGTCCGTCACTTATACTTTTTGTATTTGCAGTCTCTAATAACTAATTATAAAATGATATCACTGTTGCTAGGATTAACAATGCTCACGTAGAAATTAAAATATGTATTTGAACGAATATACGAATATTGTAAGCTAAACATAAAAAGCATATAAAAAATAAAGTGTCATTATCGTGTTAATTCTGTAAAGATAACATTACAGAAAATTCCTTTAATTTATCAAACATCATTACGTTTTATGCATGATCTTAAAATGATATCTGGAATTATGATTTTCTACTATTCCTAAATAGTTTTGTATTTTTTAGTATAATTCGGAACAGATAAATATTTTATTTCTTAGCTCTTGATAAGCATGTAGCTATTTACTAAACTTTTTTATATTTAATTGTGAAATTTGGATCACAATTTTCATTTTTATTATTTTAAAAACTATAAATAATTAATTAGTGTTTATTGTCAGACGATTTAATTTTTAAAACTTTATTCATTTGAATGTTTTATTTTTAAAAGTTTGTAGATTTAATAATATAATATCTAATGGGTTTGATTGATATAAGCCGTTTCTTATCAGTAAATATGTTCAAATGCAAATGAAAACATAATGCTTACATATACGTGAGATCTCATTTTCAAGTTATTTCAATCTGATTAAATAATTCAAACATTCCATACTAAGGATACACTAAGTAACATTTGTATATGTTTATCCAGTTTATCTGTATAAGATCTCGTATTTGATTGATCAAAGAATTATATATGCATAAACAATAGAATAAATGTAAAATTGAAAATTTAATTTCAAAATAAAAAATCGAAAAATCTTAAAACTTCACAATGATTAAATTATATAATATAAATTCTAATTTATATTCTAGAAGTATTTTTGACGTTCAATTTATTCGCAGATTTGTTATCATGTATCATTCATTATCAGTATTAAGTGAGTTTCATTTTAAAGTTTTAATTCTTTATGTAGTTATCGCTTTTTATGCAGCTTGGTAAAACGGTACTTAAAAGCAGATAATCAGTTATACACAAACTTTTACCTGTGAATGAGCTCTGTCGTAAACCGGCGCTCAGGTAAGCTTTGGTGTACCTTTTTCATATTACTTAGAATAAAATTAAAAATATTAATTTTGTAGGTTAATAACCTGTCATTATGTTAAGTTTTATAATAATTTCAAGTAAATAATTTACCTAAATATTTTTAGTAAAAATTCAAATAATAGTTTTGAATTTCATAAATACTTTTTAAAAGGTAATATTATAATTTTTCCATTCGGAAAATGTTGAACATTGGTAAAAATATTTTAATATTTTCATACTTGTTAATTTTTAAACAATAAATAGAATGTTATAATAATAAAAACAGTATTGATAAAGGCATTGATAATAATTTTATTAACAATGTAGCAATAGTTAGACTTAAATTTTTAAAGATGATTTCTTATTGGTTGTTTTTCAACGTATGATAGCGTGGTAGGTATTGCATTTTTAGTTCACTTTTACGAGGATAGATGGATTAATAAAGAGCCTGCACTCTACGACGGCTTATGATGTTAGCCAGTCAAACATCTGAAATCATCGATCCAATGCATAATTCTTTGACGAACTTGGTTTTATTTAATTTTTAAGAAATATTTCATTTGAATTTAAAAAATTAATAATCAGAGAATAGTAAATGAGAAAATATAATACATATATATAATAAAAATTAAGCCTTTTTAAGAGTATATCTAGAGTTATGATCGAATTTCTTCTTCTTTAAGTGTCAATATCATTCCTGGAGTTATGTTGAAAGTGTCAAACGAATTTCATCATGTTCGAATATAAAAAGATTTAATTTTGTGTTCGTCACCAAGATACACAAAATCCATCATGATAACCTGTTTAAAACTCTGTTGTAAGTAGATACTTTTTGTAAAATCTATATTGAAAATTAAGCATTTTTAAAATCAAATTATAACTAAATATAAAAACTAAATTTTTAAATTTTAAGACTATTAAAATTTAAAGATTAAATATTTTTATTTATATTAAATTTAGAAACTGTTGCTTTAATCAATGGTTAATTTGGATAGATTCTTGGATAGTATCTGTATATCGATATTATTTTTTATATTATACTGCGCATTTAATGTAATATTCTATATTTTTTAACAAATTTAAAAAAAATAGTTAAGTATCCTTTTAGCATAGAGTCTGAAAATATTACTATCGAAAAATAACGGTCATACAATAAAAAACTTTTTTCAATGTTATTAATTTGCTATCTAACATAAATATTAGTGCTATCTGTTTTAGTGATATTTATCATATACTTTTTAAAGATTTCTGTATCGTTTGTTTTATAAAGTTTATTTAATATTTTGTTTGATAATTAATTCAAAATCACAGTAAGTAAATAATTTTATGAAAATATAAAATTAGTGAAGTATATATAATACTCAATATAACTTAAAATATTTTAATATTTGGTAACCACAATCAAATATTAAAACAATAATTGAATAAAAATAAATATCAAATAAAAACATATACATTCTATAGAATCATAAATCTTATTTTTTGGCGAATAAAAATAATTTATATCATATAATACCTTTGAATTCAAAAACATATTAATTCTATACATAATAACGGTACATGAAAACCCTACGATTTAGTCATCTATTGCTAAATATTTAAGTAGGCTTTGGTGAATTTATTGATAGAATTTATATAAATCAAATGAAATTGATAGTCTTTTTGTAGTAATTGATAGTAATTTTTGGGGATCCGTGATACAATTTTAACGAAATAATAATTTAGACCTACAGAAACTTACAGATATTAGGTATTTCTTGTTTTAATGTATTTTTAATTATGGTATTTTCAAATTAATTTATTAAGTCAAGATTGTACCTAACTAACATGTTGGCTATAAAATCTGCTTATTGTTTTATCCATACCACTTTTCAAAAGTAATAATTATTTTATTAATAATATTTTTTTTATATTGAAAAGATGTATTAACAAATTTACGTTACATTTGGTTATAAATTGTTTGTATCTTGGAGTGCATTTGAAAAAGGCTCTATCTCGGTATTCATTTGTAAAAGCTTTATTAAAAAGAATGGAGTTACCAGCATGTACTAAGATAAGGCATCTTATTCTAGTCATACATTTGGATATAGTAATTATTCAGGCGATACATGAATTTTTTACACTGATAAATTTTTTATTGTATCAAACAAATTTTTATTAGAATAAAAACAACTACATATTTTACGAGTCAATTGTTCTATTTATAAAAATTAAGTACATATTTGCTAGAAGAAAAACTTGGTGTTATTTTATAAATATTTTAATTTATATTTTCTCGATGTATTTTTAAAACTTATTAAATTTTTTTTTTCTTTTAGATATTACATTAAATTGTTTTTATAATTATTTACTATATTGTAATCTATTAAGGAAGTCCCATTTTAGTTGGAAATCGATAGTGAATTGATCTTGATCCTAATAATAATTCATGTTATCAATCATTTAAGAATCATGAATATTTTTTATGATTTTTAAAGTTGTGCGTCACTGATAACGTCATGAATTAGATTTTTCAAATAAGTTTTAAAAAAATATACATATCGATAATTTTAATATATTCGAGGGTTCGTCTTATAATGAAGTATTATTTTTATTGCCTTTATAGAAATGCACTTGATCAATATTAAAATTTGTTGGAATATGTAGGAATTAAGCAGATTGATTTTGTATGTGGTTGAGTGCTGTTTGAAATAATATTATATAAATTAGAGGACTAAGTATATATGAGTTTCTATTTGTATACTATAGTTTAAATTTAATTTTCTATATACTAGAGACATACTTGTAATATATTTTTTGTTTATGCATGTAATTAAAAGCATATATTTATGGTTTTTCTTGGAAACTGAATGGAAAATTCTGTCAGCAATAAAATTTTGCGATAATTAAATAAAATAGGATATCTACTTGTATTCATAAAGTGAGACAAAGTTTTAGCAAAATAGAACGTACGGCACATCATTTTTTAAGCTTTATAAAAAAATCAAATGTTAAATTAAAATTTTTTATTATAGGTATTTTAGTAATTTTTGTGAAAGAAGTTTGTTTAGCAAAAACAATAAGAATATATATATTGATACAAAACTGGTACATAGGAATAAGTCTTAATTCGGCTTCAGTAGTACTTGGAATTTTACTGCTTAGAAAATAATACAACATTTTTTTACATTGTAAAAAAGACAAGAATAGAATTTAAGGTCGCACGAATGGTAAAAGGTTTTTGGTTTTGATATTAGAAAGTTAATGACGTAAGCAAACTTTATTTTCAAAGAGGCTTGATTACCGTTTGTAAAAATTCTGAAGCTTGTGAAAAATGGAACAAACGTTTATGAAAGTACAATAATAGAATTATTTCAATTAGTGTTAGAGAGTTCGTAAAAGTATTAGTTGATTTGGTTCTGTAACACTAAGTATATTATCAAAACACTTTGAGTGGGATCAAGGAAAGTATAATTAATTGCTTAATTATATGCTTATACTATTCTCTTGTCTCCTTCCTTTCATACGAGAGGTTCTACTTGGATTATAAGTATACTTGCATTTCTAAGTAAATGACTTCTTACTGTTAACAAACTGATATTTCGTAAAAATAATGAGTTTTATTAAAAATCTTTAAATTTTACTACATGTTAACTTTTGTGTAATCAAGAATAATTTCACAAACAATTTTAGACAACATCTCTAAAAACTTGTTACATATGTACTGGCTAATAATTAGTCTAAAAAATAACAAAGACAGTCCGCGGAGTGAAATTATATACATTATGATCGTACACTATAACATTATTATCGCTAACATAAAGTGCAGTTAGCACATTTATAGGAAAATCTGAATATGAACGTATTACCAAAAAGTTGGGTAAACAGTTCTGTGAAGTTGGGAAATGAGTCCAATTGAAACCATCATTATTTATTACTCTTCATTTATTTATGAGTTTATGATGAAATATAGAAAATATTTTGTTAAATTTTGAAAATATGCATAATTTTTTATACAAAATGATATATACGTGGATATAAGAATTTGATTTTTGTATTTTTGAATAACTTAAGTTATTATCGCAGGTGCACCAATTGCTCAACGATGGGTATTTGCATTTATGGGCTTTTTAGCCCTTGTTATGGCTTATGGGATGCGAGTCAGTCTTTCTATTACAATAACGGAGATGGTAAAACCTTTAAATCGATCCGATGAATCTTTAGATGATACATGTCAACTAGATGGTATAGATGAGCATAAAAATATTACAATTGTTGGTGCTGGGATTTACGATTGGAATGAATATACTCAGGTAATTAATAATTTACAAAAATTCTAATACTCGATACTATATATTTGATGTTTGATTTTAATTTGATTTTACATATAATGTAACAGTTTATTTGTCATTTTACACTTTGAAAATGGCAATAAATATTTTATTATGTTATGTAATTTAAATTCATTTTTTTTAAATATAATATTTCTGTTACTTGCTTCTTAACTAAAATTTTATTTAATTTATGCAATATGATGAACTTAAACATACATCTACATGTTTATACATATATATATATATTTGCTTTATTTTAAGGGTATTATTTTATCATCTTTTTACTGGGGTTACGTGGTAACTCAGATACCAGGAGCATTAATAGCTGAAAAGTTCGGTGGCAAACATACTTTGGGCATCGGCATGCTCTCGACTGCTCTTCTCACTCTCCTCATACCGATCTCTGTTCAATGGGGCGACTCTACTGCTTTGATAGCTTTACGTGTACTCATGGGCTTTGGCGAGGGTGTAACTCTACCTGCGTTAAACGTGATGTTAGCACAGTGGGCGCCCCCGGAGGAAAGATCAAAAACTGGTTCCTTCGTCTACGTAGGAGCGCCTTTGGGTACTGTGTTTGCTACCGCAGTATCTGGATTACTTCTTAAGTACAACGATTGGCCAGTAGTATTTTATTTCTTTGGTGGAATCGGTATACTATGGTATCTAATCTGGACAATCCTCTGCTTCAACACGCCGCGAGAACATCCCTTTATCTCAGAAAAAGAGGCTAAGTATTTACATCAAAAACTGAGCGAACATGCGCATGTGAATCCACCACCAGTACCATGGAAACACCTATTCCGATCAATGCCACTTTGGGCTCTCATTGCTGTTCAAGTAGGCCATGATTGGGGATTTTACACTGTCGCCAGTGACCTACCCAAGTATATGAGCAGCGTTCTCCATTTTTCCGTAGAGCAAAATGGCTATTTAAGCGCGCTTCCATATATTGGCATGTGGCTCATGTGTCTGTTTATGTCTTGGGTCGCCGATTGGCTTATCGGCAAAGGTCACATGAGTATTACAATGGTGCGAAAGTTAGGTACAACCATCTCTTCAGTGGGTCCAGGTCTATTTATTGTTGGTGCTTCTTATGCAGGATGTGATCGACTTTTAGTAGTTGTAATGTTTACTCTTGGAGTCACCTTACTTGGTTGTGGCATACCTAGTCTTAAGGTAAATGCACTAGACCTCAGTCCGAATTATGCTGGAACTGTTATGGCTGTAAGCAATGGTGCAGCAGCTTGCACAGGTATATTGACACCATATATTGTTGGTGTTCTAACTCCTGACCAGACGCTTAGTCAGTGGCGTGTAGTTTTCTGGATTATCTTTATCATTCTTATGGTAACGAATATATTCTATGTAATATTTGCCAGTGGTGAAATAGCTGCATGGAATGATCCTAATCTTATGAAGCGTAATAAAGAAGACCAAAGAAAAGCAAAGCAAGAATCGACGAAAGTGTGAATGTTTTCGAATGAAATTTAGATATTAACGTATCTCACTTTTTATCACAAAGACATTTTTTAAACAAAAAATATTTTTGTAAGTTTTTCACAATAGCTTTATAGCTTTAAAGAATGCAAAGGTATAGCGTATTGAGCATTGCATTTGTATTGCGCTTATTCATTAACTTTACTTGTTACAGATTACTTTACAGAGTTTTTCGTGTGCATTTACTACATCTTTTATAATGTATGACTATGATAAGCTCTAGAGTATTTCAAAAAGTATTGATTCATTGTATTACAGTATGCATTTTAAATATAGTATCCATTTGTATTTAATCATAACTATACATGTCATTACTAAAACTTATACGATAGAATTATTAACAACTATTTTATAAGCGTCTAATATAAATAAATTAATCGTATTACAGCTATTTTATATTTAATAAAAATGTATTATAAAAAATTTGTGAGTAGAAAAGTTGAAAAATATATATATATATATATACTATATAATGATAAGTAGTTATTTTTTAAAAATAAAAATAAAATATTTTGTGATAAAAAAATACAACATTACATGTATGATTTTAAAATTATATTTATACTAATTTTTTATCATATTGTCATGAAAATATGTAAATAAACTTATAAGGAATCTTTGTTTATGGTAAGTACATGTATCGAAGAATTAGAGTTTATGATAATTATACGAATCGGCTTCAATAAAAATATTTGATATTAACCATATATTTACATTTTTTAATAAATAAAAATGGAAAGCAAAAATAAATTACAACAAACCCATGTTATTAAATTTGTTTCTATATATTTCTGAAAAACCAAAATATTAAATGTGAGCATTGAATAATACTTAAAATTTTAATTATTAACTCATATGAGAATTTTTTAAGAGGCACTTACTAGATATCATTTGTTGTCTAGGTATTAATTTATTGAAGCATATTTAACCTATCTATCTATAAATATGAAAAATAGAGATTTATTTGGTATTTTATAGTTAGTTTTTCATAGACAACATTTTCTAGCTATATGCTTCTTATTTATCAATTAAAAATAGTCAAATTGTTATTAGGGACATGTTAAAACCAATCATTAAAAAAAACTAGAAATTTATAGGTTTATTCTAAATCCATTTTTTGTTTATTTTTTAATGATGAGAACATTAAATAATATTACAGTGTGGATGTTTTTTATTATAAATTATAAGTTTTAAACAATGACATGTTATTGGTTCAATTTGCAGTCAATGTTAAAGACAAAATTTTATTAAATTAATATATAAAAATACTTTTTTTATTTACTATTATACAAAATATTTTTTTATATGTTTTTTACAAAGAAATCTCTGATTACAATATATTTTTTGTTACAAACAAATTTTGTTACATTACAAATATTTATAGTAAAAGAGATAATTAGGATATTAATTATTTGTCTCAACCTATATAGAATATTTTATGATCAACTGAATTTCGATTGTATGTTACTAAGACTTTGTTTAAATAAAAAAACAATAGTTAGAAAATCTTAGAATGGTGTTGCTCAGTGACCTTCTATAATTATCATTGTAAGCTATATAACGAATTTCTTCGGATTGAAATTGTTTTATGTATGAGAAATATATGCCAATAACAAATATTCGTAGGTTAAATGTATGGACTCTAAAGTAATCAATAAAGATAATTTTTCTCACATTTAATTGTTATAGACTTTACTGGGATTGATAGTTTGACTAATAAAAGTTAATAAAGTAAATTGTACCTCAATACGTCGGAATTGTTACTGATTTCCTTGATAGTTATATTATATTATCTGTTTACAATTATAAAAAACTTCTGTTAGTTAAAAAACTGAAATTGGAAATATAAAAAGAATATCTTGTTTATAAACTATATGCATTAATAGAATTGATTATTCAATTCACAATATGAAAAAATGTATTGTAAATAATTTAATAAGAGCTTTATATTACTTTAGAATCATTTGTTTAAATTGAAAAGACAAACAACTAACTAATACATGCACTTCCATGATACCAGAAGCATTCTGATGATAAATACTCAAAACTTCATTTTATTTTAGAAATATAAAAAGAAATATATATCAGTACAATTTTATTTAAAATTTATTTCTACATAAAATAATGCATTTTTAATTTATTTTAGAATTGAATCATAAATTAAGGGTATATGAAGCATATTGATTACCAAAAACATTTTAATAATCTATGAAAGAAGTAATCAACTATTTTTCTCCTAGAATATTTTAAACATCAGTCGCATACAATAACATTGATTTACTTCAATTATTTCATTGAAATCTTTTGTAAATAAGATTTTTTTACATTTACAGTTTGTCCGTCAAATACTCGTTCAATACAAGTTTTAATTTATGTATATTATATGAATTCTAGAATGTAAATATATAATGATATCTTTTTACTACTAATTTTTAATAAAAATATTTATTAATAATTGCTTAACATAATTGACCAAAAATAATTTTTTTCATATACTTAATATTTTAGTAATAATTATAAAATACAGAATTTATAAATTTCTTATTTTAGTACAAATTTTTTTACTTTTTAAACAAAATTTGTGATACAAAATTCTTAGTAATTTAAGATGTATCGATACTTTTGCTCTATATAGGTCTTTACATTAGTTACTTTTAAAGTTTATTTTATAAAATATAATCTTATAGAGTATATAAATTAATAAACCTTGAGAATTTAAATTGATAACTGAATTTGTACTAGATGAATGTTTTTTTACGACAAGTTCTGTAGAAATCATTAAGGTAATAAGAAACAGGAGTAGTTTACCTTGATCTATACACTTTTGAAAGTTTGTTAAATGCTACTTCCAGTCGTGAAGTAGCAACAGTGTAAGTCAAGATGATTTTAATACTAGAGTTTTGATTTCATACGCCTGTGAAAAATATGCTAGATTACACATATTGAACAAATTGTTGTCGTTATAAGTGTAAATGTGTGTGAGAAGAGTCAGAAGCGTTGGGAAAGTCGGCATGGATGCTCACCAAGGCCGTTTTGTCATGCGCTCAGTATTGTTAGAGCATCAGTAAAGACAGTATTACTCTAGTACTATGAACTCTTGCAAGTCACATTTTTAAATTAACTTCAATATAAAACTATTTTAAATGGTACAATAATTATTATTGAGTTTTCTACTATATTTGTGATTTTGTTTTATAAAAAAATGTTTCCAACATGGGCTGGATGCTGTAAGTACACTAATTTTTCTTCATTTCGATTATTTAGATAAAATTAATTTATTAAAATCGTTCACTTACTAAATCAAAACAATATTTTTATATAAGATGTTTTTTTAAATGTTTGAGTTTATGTAGAACCTAAATTTATAGTAATGTTGACAAAAATGTTACTTAAGTCTAAATGCATTTTTTTCCATGCAGGTGTACGTATACAACAGCGATGGATTTTCGCTATAATGGGATTTTTAGCTCTATTCAATGCATATGCAATGCGTATTTGTTTGTCAATTGCAATTACAGAAATGGTTGCTCCCTTAAATATTACAGAAGAATTTATCGATGACACGTGTTCTGAACTTGCTAGTGCATCATTAGGAAATATAACTACTATTTCTGGTAGCGGCACTTATGAGTGGAGCGAATATACGCAGGTAAAATAATAATCAATTATTAATTATTAACAATTAATTAATTTTCTTTGTCATGTAATTGAATATTCATGTTTGAAGATATTTGAAAATTAAAGACTCATTTCCTTTAATTTTTGCATTAGCATTTTGTACAGAAAAAATGAAAATTGATAAATAACTAAGAAAAAGTTTTTTTTAATTTTTTAAAGATATTTCCTATTAGATGTAATAAGTATGAGTTGAATTTTTTTTTAATTTATTTTAATTATTAATCATTGAAAACGTTCTTATGAATTCCTTTCACAATTGAATTTATGAATGTATTACGCGATGCAATTGTCTATCAATTGCTTGGAAATGACAGACGTAGGAGTAGTTCACAGAAAAATTAAATAGTCATATTGAAAATATATGAGCGATGTAGGCATTGGTTTATTCCATATTAAATTCATATAAATAGAAGTAACAATTTTATTTTTATAATTTAATTTAATGCAATTTGCTTAATTTTTGCGCCTAAATTATCAACAATTCTATACGATTTCCTTATATCCTTAAAATTGCTTATTCATTAACAGAAGATTTTGCGTTGTAACGTTTTCGAAAGAAATTTTGTAGAAATCATATAGATATACAATTATTTAAAATTTGTTTGCTATATACGCCTTAATAATATTATTACTATATTATCATGGCTTGTATTAAGAGCGTAGGTAATAAGAGATCATATCTATTTCATTATTCGAGACTTGATTTATATTTGATTGTCGATGTTTTATAGCTTAAAAAAATGTAATAATGTGTGTTATTAAATTAAATATTATCTCATAGAATTTATTATAAAAAAACAGTTATAATTTCTATAGATTTAATAATTTTAACTTTAAAATATTTGTATTTTTTAATTAAATCCAATGATATTTTTATAACGTATATTAGTAATAAATATAATTGTACTGCGTTAATAAAACTGAGATCTTTTTCTAGGGTATTATTCTTTCATCATTCTACTGGGGATACGTAATAACTCATCTACCAGGTGGTCTTTTAGCTGAAAAGTTTGGTGGAAAATATACTCTCGGTATTGGCATCTTCCTTACAGCAGTTTTCACGACATTGGTACCAGTCGCTGTTAAATGGGGGGACTCCGTAGCTCTCATTATTCTGCGAGTGCTAATGGGATTCAGCAGTGGTGTAATATTCCCGGCACTCAATGTAATGACGGCTCATTGGGTACCACCGCAAGAGCTGTCTCTGATTACAGCAGTGATTTTCATCGGGGTGGATTTGGGTATCATTGGAGCTACCACAATATCCGGTTTAATTCTCCGTTATTCCCAAATTGGTTGGCCAGGCGTTTTTTACTTTTTCGGAGGTATAGGTATACTATGGTTTATACTTTGGGTAATTTTGTGTTACAATGACCCTGAAGAACACCCCTTTATTTCGGACAGGGAGTCCAATTATCTGCGTGACTCTCTTCATGAACACACCCATAAAAATACACCTTCTGTCCCATGGAGTCATATATTCACCTCTCCGTCCTTTTGGGCATTACTGTCGGTCCAAATTGGCCACGATTGGGGTTTATATACATTAGTCACTGACTTACCAAAATATATGAGTAGTGTATTAAGATTCTCAGTTGAGTACAATGGTTACTTATCATCACTCCCAAATTTGTGTGCCGTTCTATACTGTCTTTTTATTTCTTGGGCCACAGACAAGATGATCAGAGCTAAGTATGTATCAAAAACTAATGCTAGAAAGATTAATACAACTATTTCTACAATAGCTCCAGCGTTTTTTATCATTGGTGCCTCTTATGCTGGTTGCGATCGAGTAGCGGTGGTTACCATGTTCACTCTAGGAGTTACTCTTATGGGTAGTAGTTTACCTGGTATTAAAGTAAATTCACTTGATCTGAGCCCTAATTATGCTGGCACTTTAATGGCACTCACAAATGGAATTGCGAGCTTGACCGGAATTCTCACTCCATACTTGGTAGGTGTACTGACACCAAATCAGACCTTGAGCGAATGGAGACTCGTGTTCTGGATAGTATTTTGTATCTTCGTTATTACGAACACAATTTTCATTCTATTTGCTAGTGGCGATGTTCAAGATTGGAACGATCCAAAGTTTTTGAAGAATGAAGATGATAAAAGAAAGGAAAACGAAACATAACGTCAACAGCACTTCACAGTTTAATAAATATAAATAATCGATCGTTTTCAGTTTGATTTTAAGTTAAGTTTAAGATTTTTATAATTTGTTATTCGACTAATACTATTTTTTGATTGTTTTATTGTTTTTATATAAAATGTATTAGACTGAAATGTATAAGAAAATGCGTAGCTTAAAATGAATTCATTACAAAAAATAATATTTAGTACATATAAAGTTTTATACAAAGCTATGTTTTAAAATACTTGAAACCAGAAATACTATAATTTTTATATGCATTTTGGGAAATATGGAAAGTAAAGAATAAAAAATAAGTAAGTTAAATATTATTTATATTATCATACACAAAGAATCTAAATATATTTATTTAATAGATTAATTTAGACAAGAATAAAGCATTTATATAAATAATTTAACCTACTTTTACAATTTTGTCCCTATACGTTTATCTGTTAGTATTATAATAATGTATGCATTTTGTTAATGTTCTATTTCATAACTTGTAAGTTATATTATAAATTTAAAGGCGAATAGTACAGATACTTTTTGACATATATTTTTTATTTTTATCCAGAAGAAATACACATGTCTGTAGCCTTTATTAAATATTATTAAAACAAGATATTAAAAATTATTTTGTTCAATCTGTTTTTTTGCTTAACAATAGAATAATCATTTTTTAATAAATAATTGATGATAACAGTAATGGCCATACAGTAAAATTTGACACTTTAACAATTATTTTGCTTCATTTAACAAATTATGCTACTATTATTTAGATTTCAAGTAGAAATAAATTTCTATAAATGGCTTCTATACTTGCTGATAATTTCGTTTCAAAATAAATAAGTAAATAAGATACCGTTAAGGGTACTATGTAGTGCAACACAATGTCGTATTCAGAGTTTCCATTTGTTAAAATCACTAAATGCGTAAAATAATTATGTAATAATGTTAGATAAAGTACACATTGGTGCCATGGTCGCCTTCTAAGTTGAATTACTTCCGATTAAATCGATACTATTATATTTTAAACAGATAAATAAATGAAACAGTTCAACCATTTTTTATAGCGTGAAAAATGTTAATTAAACGTACTTTAGCCATCATAATATATTATTAAACAAATTTTAATTATATATTTTTATATGTGAAAACATAATTAATGATAAATTATATTATACGTTCATTAAATGTATTAAATTTACTTTTATTCTTTTTAAAAATGTTGGTAGATTTGTATTTTTGCATTTGTATTTTAATCTAAATTATGTTAATTGTAATTATGTCTATAGACAATTTGTCAAAATTTGCAAGTTTTAGTACTTTGAAAACATGAAGTATAATATATATATATATCGAAAAAAATAAACTAAAAAGTATGATACGAAAATTGAAAATGAACTTATAATTTTTATTACAATTTTGTAATTTGTATATGCGTATTAAAATTTTATAATTTCATTCCAAAAAATGTGCATGTTAATGCATAAATTAGAACCGTGTCCAAACTAAAGATGACTTGTGTAATGTGCTTATAAAAAATTATAACTTATATAAACTCATAATGTAAATAAATGATAAGTATGTTCAGTTTTTGCACATATAATTGAAGTAATATATTAAAACTATTTTTAATTTATAAAAATAAAAGTTTTTATAAGACAGGAATATATCATTTATGTTAAAAATGCGATATATTATACTATATTTGAATAAAGTCGAATTAAGTAAATATCATAATAAAGCAGAAATAAATGGTGATAGCTATTTGCATGATGTGTTGCTCAAATTATATAGACTAATGTTATGATAAAGACTAGATAGTTTTCTCAACATTCTTTTAAGAGGATTAAAGCTATGAACTCTTTTAAAATGGTTTATCTCAAACTAAGATAGTAATAAAAAATGTAAACATATTTCAATTATGTGATTATTACATTGTTCACAAAATGTTAATAGCTTTCGTTGAACAGAACTGTAAGCTCTATATAAATATTCTTTCACCAGTGTGTATTATAATAAAATCTTTTATAATTAAATAAAAATTTATATTATATAAATTTTGGAACATTGTTTATTAAGAACATTAGTTTCTTATAATTAATATTCAACAAAGCCTGGATATTTATTATGTGCAGCTACATATGTACTTATTTACTGTATTTAATATTCTTTGTGAAAAGGTAGAAAAGTATATTGCATAAATTTCATTAACAATTAATCAATGTAGTAATTAGTATTGTAGGAAAAACAATTGTGGCTACACCATTTTTCAACTAAATAAAGTTTCAAATAATATAAATATTTGGAATGGTTCATGTTTATGTTTAATTCTTATGATTGTTTTTTCTTATTAGTTATGAATACTTATTATAAAAATTAATGTAATGTATATTATACTATAACTTTTCATATATGTATAAATGTATGCGCACTTGCATAATTGTAACATTTTTTATAATGTAAGAAAAAGAATGAAATATTAATACACGTGAACATTTTATTAAGTAAATTAATTATTTAACAGTTTTATGATAGTTTGAAGGTAAATACGCAGGTCATTATTTCGTGGTAAAGTATTCTTTTATAAAAATGAACTATAGAAAGAGAATATCTTTTACTGAACATTTTAATGACTCAACGAGGTATAACAAACTTCATCTTTTCCCTCTCTCTGTACACAAGAGTGGCTATAGATTCGGTTTAAATTCCATCGAAGCATTAAAGACGATCGGTATAACGTGCGAGGATGTGATACGTGTCATCGTTCTCCTGCTATTGTGTGTATCTAGTATATTCGAGCTGTCTTTAATTCGTAATTTTTTAAGTTATTAAAGTAATTAAAATGTCAAGAAGTTTAAAAAACTATTGTGAGCATATACAATCAAATCAGCCTTAATTTATTGGAATTTCTGTAATAATTATAGTACATTTACTTGAATCTTTTATTTATAAGGTAAGAGCATTCCTCAACGATGGATTTTTGCTCTTATGTGTTTTTTGGCGTTATTCAATGCTTACGCCATGCGTGCATGCTTATCCATCGCTATAACAGAGATGGTGGTGCCGACCGTTGTAATGGAAGATGTTCTAGATGATACTTGTCCCTCGACAGATGAAAAAGGTCCAGCAGCCAACAAGACAATTCACGTTAAAGAAGGGACTTTATACGAATGGAGCGAGTATACTCAGGTATGTTATAAAAATACGCAGTCTGCAAAGAAGTACATTATTGGATTTAAAAGATGCTGTTTTGCGCTGACGCGCATCCTCGTATAAAGAGCGAGGAAAGAACGTATTGATGCAAATGCATGTATGCACATATGTATATACGCATGCGAGCGTTGTTAAAGAGGGTACGTTTGCATTGTAGGGTCTGATCCTCTCGGCGTTCTATTGGGGCTACATCGTGACCCACCTGCCGGGAGGCATGATAGCGGACAGGTACGGGGGCAAGCACACCCTGGGCATCGGCATCCTCAGCACGGCGATATTCACCCTCCTGACGCCGTTGGCCGTCGCCTGGGGCGGCTCGACAGCCCTGATAGTCCTCCGGGTGCTGATGGGCCTGGGCGAGGGGACGACCTACCCCGCGATCAACGTCCTCCTGGCCCAGTGGACGCCTCCGGAGGAGCGCTCGCGCACCGGGTCCTTCGTGTACGCGGGCGCCCTGGTGGGGACGATCTACGCGACGACGGTGTCGGGCCTGATCCTGCACTACTCGGGCGCGGGCTGGCCGGGCGTCTTCTACGCGATCGGCGCGACGAGCGTCGCCTGGTTCGTCGTCTGGCTGCTCAGCTGCTACAACAGCCCGCGCGAGCACCCCTTCATCTCGGAGGGCGAGGTCGAGTACCTGCGCGAGCGCATGGGCGAGCACACGCGCGAGGAGCCCTCGGCGGTGCCCTGGCGCCACGTCCTCGGCTCGAAGCCGCTCTGGGCGGTCATCGTCGCCCTCATCGGCTTCAACTGGTCCATCCTGACCCTCGTGACCGACCTGCCCAAGTACATGAGCGGCGTCCTCAAGTTCTCCGTGCAGAACAACGGCTACCTCACGTCCCTCGTGTACCTGTGCATGTGGCTCGGCGGCACGGTCACCTCCTGCCTGGCCGACTGGCTCATCGCCCGGGGCGCCCTCTCGATCACGCGGGTCCGCAAGCTCGGCTCCCTCGCGGCCCTCCCGGCCTCCGGGGCCTTCGTCCTCGCGGCCTCCTACGCCGGCTGCGACCGCGTCCTCGTCCTCGCCATGTTCGTCCTCGGGATGACGCTCATGGGGACGGCCTTCCCCAGCGTCATGGTCAACGCCCTCGATCTCAGCCCTAACTACGCGGGCACCCTCATGGCCTTGACCAATGGCGTCTCCGCGCTCACGGGCATCGCCTCGCCCTACATCATCGGCATCATGACGCCCAACCAGACCCTATCCGAGTGGAGGTTCGTCTTCTGGATCCTCTTCGGCGTCTCCTTCGTCAGCAATCTCGTTTTCCTCGTCTACGGCAGCGGGGAGGTCGAGCCTTGGAACGACCCGGAGTTCGTCCGAGTCCAGGATGAAAAGAGGAAAGATAAATCCCTGCGTCCGGCTACGGTTTGACACGTTTTCCTGCGGCGTAGTAATCATGACTAGCTTTCTCGTATCAAAGTAATCCGCTTTTTAGATTTAGTTTGCATTTTGAATCCGACCAAGGCGGAGGATTTAGAAAAGTTTCCGATGAACTGAGTAAACGTTACTGCTCCTCTTTTTTTTGACACTTGCGCATGTGCGATGGGCGATTGGGCGTGGAATTGTTTGCTCTCCGCTATTTCGAACAATTTTATTATCACACTTAATTACCGTGAGCTATAAAAGTGCAAGGCACGGAGCGCGAAAATTTAGTGTGATTTCGTTGAAATTATTTGCACAAGCAGCGTTATTTTATACAATGCCAATTTGTTCGTGTGAAGCAATGGTTCAAAAAAATGTTGTGTGCTTTCCGAGATAAGTGTTTATTGACATTCGTGTATAATATGCAAATGGATATAAAAATTTATCGAAAAAGTCTCGTCTGATAAAAGTGTGTAACCTGTGTATATTTAATCATCATGTTTTGCAGTAAGCGATTTAATTTTACATAGCGCAAATTTCTGTATAGAGTAGTGCGAGTTTTTTTATGTACAAAAATATTACAATAATAGGTATAAATAATATTGCGTTCTTACATGCGATCGATATTTATTCTTTGTACTTTAATAAATAACCAGTTGAAATCGACAGACGTGCATTTCAATAAATATTCTCCTCCATCGTACAAATTTAGACGTTAAAAATGAGGCGCGCCTCCTTTGCTCTTTCACTTTGGCCTACTGCAACCAAGAGGAGAGTGATTGGGTAAAGTGACTTTGATTCGCTGAATTGAAAGGTTGCCTCGTTAAATTAAAGAGATCGGGACGTTGGCGACGCTCCCAAGTCGTGCGCGCGCCCGCAAATGCATCCGACAAATTTTTATTCGCACGTTACATGCCGGAGCAAAAATTTTTTGCGCGGCATCGCAGGGGCACGCATGATTTATACGACCGAACGAATGCGCCTCCGCAGCGCTTGGGTTATCGTTGCGCACCGAGTACGGCTGTTAAATCGGAAAAAATCGAAAGTAGAAAAGAGCAAAAGCATTCACTTGTGCGCCATTATAATCCGAGGAATTGCTCGGGATTAGTCCGCGCACACATCGCGCAACACGGAAGAAAATGACCGCTTTTAATTACCGCTTTTCCGCGGGTAATTGTGATCGGAGCGAGCGCGCGGTGCCGGGGCCAGGGGGGCACTTAGCCCGAGCGCGCACGCGAACGGCCCCGCCGAGAACGAGCCTCGAAGGTAGGCATTAGGCCTGCGGGCAACCGGCCGCGGCCGTTAAGGCCGAGCGGGCGCCGGTCGCGCTCGCCGCCCGGGAAAGCGGGGGAGTCCCCCCCGGGCGGCGAAAAATTTTCCGCGGGCCGCGCGGCAACGGCGCTACGATTGCCCCGATAAGCGGGCGCGGCGTTATCGCCCGCGGCCTCCCCCCGCGGCTTATCTTAGCGGGCGCGGCGCGCGGCCTTCCCGGGGCTATCTCGCGGCGGGTCATTAGCGGGGCCGCCGCGTCGGGGCGCCCGTGTCCCCCGGGCAGAGAGACTGCGCGCCGCGGGACACCTCTTCCGCGGGCGGCGGTTTCTCACGCGCGCCGCGGAAACGCCCGGCGCAGCGCGGGGAAAGGTGCCAGCGAGCGGGCACTCGCCGCCCGACCGCCGCGTTAGCCGCTCGCTCCAGCCTCCCTCCAGCCGGCCAGCCCCCCAGCTCCGCAGACGACGGGGGACCCCGCGCCAGCCGCCTCTCGCCAACCTCTGCTGCGCCGCGGGCCGGCCCGACTATTTGACAGCCGGTTATCCCGCCCGCCGGGGACTCTTCGCCCGCCAACATGCGCTCGCGAGGGATGCTGGACGCCTGGAGATCCTGCTGTGAGTATGTCCCGGGGAACAAAGGGGCCCTTCCGCGGTCCCGCGCCCCGGGCTTGTTTGTTTATCGTGTTTGCCGCTCGTCAACTGCCGCTCTTTGCATTCGGAAGTCGGCTGTTTGCCGAGCTTGCTGGCGCTTTTTTTAGGCGGCTGACAATTGCCCGTTCCACCGAGTGCCTCGGCATCAAAACAATTAAGAAACGTCTTTTCGCTCGCGAGTTGCTAAACCGCCTTTTCCTCCTTCGTTGCACAATTTATGGTCGGAATAACGTCGCTCTTAAATCCAAAGGTTTTTTCAATTTCTATAATATGGAGTTCAATGTCTGCCGCTCGTCTTTATCTTTTTGATTTATGATGTTTGACTTTGTAATCGTTTCTTCTGCATTTGCATCGAGCAAATAGCAGTTTTTTTCAAAAAATTACTAATGTAATTTGAATGTAGCTTAGATACTTAATCTCTACGCATACTTCTACGATATAATGTCACTATTTTTTCTAAAAGATAATAAAAATTCAAAAAACGCACGAGAATAATAACGATAAGAATAATACTGCTTTCCATAAAAATATGGCGATGGTAAATAAATAATTTTTCAATTTTTTCCCATTTGATTGTCGGTATAATATAGCCATCGAAGCATCGATACAAGTAGGTCGTTGATGCTCGCTCACATAAGCATTGCAAAATGTTAATTTATTGTATCGCATCGCCACTGACTTTGTGACATTGTTGGACAGGCATAAACATTCCGCAACGATGGATCTTCGCGCTGATGGGTTTTTTGGGCTTATTCAATGCGTACGCGATGCGCGCCTGTCTCTCCATTACCATCACAGAGATGGTGGTACCAACGGAGCATGCATCTGCATCTAACGACGACACGTGTGATGCTTCAAATGCTGCAAATGAAACATCTGGCACAAGCAACATAACTAGTGCGCTGAGTGGGAATTATGAGTGGAGCGAGTACACGCAGGTATTAAAGAGTGCGCGTGTCATCTTATTTTCAGATGTCTTTAAATAACGGCCACTATATTTAGATGCCAAAACATTAAGATATTTTTCGGAGAATTTCTTTTAGAACCTTTCTGCTCTGAATTTTAAACAGTAACTTATTAGAGTATTAATATGACACTGCCGATACAAAATATTTATATTTAATAAATTTACAAACGACCTTTTTGCATTTGTTTAAACGATAATGACTTTTATTAAGTATTCAATATTTTTTATCTCTTTAGGTTAAGAGAATATAAAAATTTTATTTTATGTTACATGATCAAGATATGATTAAAGTTGCTTAAAAAGTTTCATGCTTAATGTACTTTTGTAATTATAGAAAGTTATGAAAGAAAAGTAGATCGTGTTTGTAATTATTATCTGTCAAATTGCACTAGTCATTGAATAGTTTAAAAATGATTTTTTTTATTTCAACTAATCGTAAGACAATTTTCATAAAACACGTTTTGTAATCGTATCGCACACAAATATAGAATTAGTCGCGAGAATATTTAAACAAAGTTGTAAATTAAATACATTTATAAAAATAAATTAAATAATTGATATCTACAATCTATATAATAATTATGAATAATTAAACAATGTAAATTAATACTATAATTTCGTTATATATTAAAAACTTATAATAATCAATATAAATAATTAAAAATAAAAAGATATGTTTTCAATATATCACAAAAGACTGACAAAGCGAAATAAAAATCTCAGTATCACTTTCTACTTCCTCGCGTAATATTTCATTCATTCCCCCAAAAAGTATGAAATTAGACAGTCATACGAAAAAATATTATAAAAATTTTTTTTAGATAATACAGAATATCAGTAATTGTAAATTTCTTAATGATAAAAATGTGTACATACATATAAATATTAAAATTAGTTCATTTATGTCGTTGGTAAGTGTAGAAATTTTAAAAACACATTATAAAGATGAACCTAAAATGTACGTTTAAACAATTAAGTACGTACAGGACTTGACTTGGCACATAAAATATATTATAAATTAACTTTAAAAAATAAAATTAAAATTTATACAGATTATCAGGTAATAAATAACTAAGTTGAAACTATTAAATCAGTCAAATTGGTGATATTATGATATAAAAAGTAAAATGTGCCACAATTATGTTAATAAATTGATCGTTGGAAAGAAACCATTTAATTACAATAATATATATGGATCCGAAACATAACACGTATAAAACGTTATGATTACATAAATTGTTCGACCTTATACCTTTTACGAAATCATTTTCTTAAATAATTACCACGCAACAAGTGCAAAAATTATTTTAAAAATAAAAATTATAATTATAATAAGAATGAAATGACTTTATTCAAATTCGAAAATTAAAAGTGAAATTATGTAACTTTAATCATTTATACTTAAACCACATTATTTGATTTTGATCTGTATGTAACTTTATTATGCATAACATATGTTAAGCAAAAAAAAATTATATTGGGTTTTATTGAAAATACATTTATTGTGATAGTATTAAAGTTTATATAGAAGTATAAAATATTTATTTATTCAAAATTTGCTATGATTACAACAGTTAATTTCATACTATGAGGACAATGTTACTTATTAAATTGTTATACAAGCGTGTCGTTAAGATTAATTTAATGATCTTTATATGTATTAGAATTCATTATAAAATTACTTAAATTAACATCAAATCTAAGTTAATTGTTTTTAACAATTCTTCGCGACAACTATGCTTAAAAATATTTTGGATTCAATTGTTCCTGCATAATCGATATAAATAAATCAGTTAAGCAAAGCCATTTTCATGAGACAGTCCATTAGAGGAATCGCCGTCTCGATCAAGCGCAATTAAAATGGAGCTCTTCTTTCATCAAGCCTAATAGCATTGTCATTCACTAAACTTGTACTTATACATAGGGTGTCATCTTGTCCTCCTTCTACTGGGGCTACGTCCTGACGCATCTACCCGGTGGCATGATGGCCGAGAAATTCGGCGGTAAATACACCCTGGGAATCGGCATCTTACTCACCGCGGTCTTCACCCTCCTCACGCCCAACGCCGTTGCATGGGGCGACTCCACGGCTCTTATCATTCTCCGCCTGCTGATGGGTCTCGGTGAGGGTACGACCTACCCGGCTGTGAACGTCATGCTCGCCCAGTGGACACCACCTGAAGAGAGATCTAAGACGGGATCCTTCGTATATGCCGGGGCACCGCTCGGTACGGTATACGCGACAACCGTGTCTGGATTGATCCTGCGTTACTCAAGCATCGGCTGGCCCGCCGTCTTCTATTTCTTCGGCAGCGTGAATGTCCTATGGTTCCTGATCTGGGTAGTTCTCTGTTACAATAATCCGCGTGAGCATCCATTCATCTCCGAGAGCGAGGTCAAGTATCTAAACGAGCGGTTGAGCGATCACACGCACCAGAAGCCGCCGCCAGTGCCTTGGCGACACATTCTCGCTTCGAAGCCACTCTGGGCACTGATTGTTGCTTTGATTGGCCATAACTGGGCCTTCCTTACCATCGTCAGCGACTTACCAAAATACATGAGTAGCGTATTAAAATTCTCCATTCAGAATAATGGCTATCTCTCCTCTCTGGCTTACCTTTGTATGTGGCTGGGTAGTCTGGTCACGTCATGGATCGCCGATTGGATGATCGCAAAGGAATACATGTCCATGACGAATGTTAGAAAAATCGGAACTACAATTTCACTGATAGGGCCAGCGTTTTTCATTGTTGGAGCCTCATATGCTGGATGTGACAGAGTCATGGTTGTGATCATGTTTACAATCGGGATGGCCCTCATGGGAACAGCTCTGCCCGGAATTATGGTCAACGTTTTGGATCTTAGTCCAAATTACGCTGGCACGCTGATGGCTTTGACGAATGGTATTTCAGCCCTCACGGGTATTGTCACACCTTACATCGTTGGTGTACTCACGCCGCATCAGACTCTTACCGAGTGGCGCACAGTTTTTTGGATTGTATTTGGAGTTTCTATTGCTACAAATTTAATTTTCTTATTGTATGGAAGTGGTGATGTCGAATATTGGAATGACCCAGAGTTTGTCAAAGAGGAAAGGAGAAAAAGGAAAAATAAGACGGTTGAGGAAATTGAAACGTAGTTAAAGGAATGCAGGGTCGGGCGCGATTTCTAAGGCAAATAAGGTAATCCCGTAAAAGGAATCAAAACAATATTTTTATTTCTTTTACTCCGTATGTGCAACTTTTATGAATTTGAATATAGGATACGTAACTATAAATCAGCATTAAATTAACATTTTTTCATTTTATCATATGGTGGAATTTCTTTTCAATAATCTGAAATGACGTGATTGCTTGCGTAATGATTATAATTAAAAATGAACAGCTCCGCCAAACTTGATTTACGAGTAAATTTTTTTGTAAAAAATATCGACAACCTTCACTTGTTAAGGACGGAATAAAAATTTGCACGTAAATCAAGTCTAGTCAAGTTTGGTGTAACTGCTTGTTTAATGTTATTTTACGGCAACTTTTCCATATTTGATTACCGTAAAAACTTACAGTTTACATCTAACAGCATTTTAATATCATCAATGGAAATTTATTTTTTTCAATTGAAAGCCGTGCATTTTCGTACTTAAGAATTTATTAGTTATTCATAATTTAATAAATTGCGTGGAAATGTAAAATTACTGTTACTTTTTTTGTTTTGTTTTACGAAATTGAACCAGCAGCAATCGTTAAAAGAGTATAAAACGTTACATATCCATTTTAAGGATTCCGTAACCTTATATGCAGGTTTACCTTACTTGAACAGGCACATGGCATAATATATGATGAAATTGGACTACAGGGTCAATACAGAACATTCTTGAAGAGATATCTTTTATATAAAAAGGCTTTTATAAATGTTGTTAAATCGTTGTATGAAATTTTGCTAGATTTATGACACGTATTTTAATGTTATATAAAAATAATCTCAGAGACATTTATGACAATAAAATGAAAATGTGTGTACTAACGTGGCATAATATAGATTCATTTTTATATTTGTTTGCAATTTGTTTAATTATACTTTGATTTTACATATTATAATGAATAGGTACGAATAAACTATAATTTTTATAACGACTAAGCTTATAAAATGATGAATTGCATTCCGGGCTCTAGAGAGCTGTCAGAGAAATTTGTGCCCCTGAACGAGGACTATGCTAGCAGCATTGCTGTGCGTCGGTCGTGCGACTGCTTGTTTTCGAGCGCTTATGACAACAATGGCTCTGTAAAGAAAGTATACCTACCACCGATATGTCTAAAAAGTATGGTTGTGCTTTATTATCTACGAGAAACTATAATAAAAAGTTAAATAAATTAATATAATTTACTTTCAGTATTTTAAACATTTTCATGTTTTTTAAATAAAACTGTGATTTTAACTAATAAATACTGTTTTTAATTTTTATTCCCTACTTCATTAACAATCATTAAAATGTTAAACATATTTTTAAGTAAAAAAATATATAATTCCATTTTCTACAAATATTTTTAATAAAAAAGTGTTTCATTGAGATTCAAAATGTGTTGCTTATAAATTAAATAAAGTATGTACAAAAAGTTTAAATACTATATAAGTTATTGAATATTGTTATTGTTATCAATTAAATAATCAAAAGTCAATTATTAATACAGGGTGTTATATATATTTTTATAAGATTTCACAGTATTTTCGATAATATTCAATTACTTTGTGAAATTTTTAAAGTACAGTATATATTTTTTTGTAATAAATAAAATTTAGTTTAACTATCATCTGACAAAAAATTTTATAATTGCAAACATTTTATTATAACTATTACAGGAATGCTAAATATTGTGCCATTCTATAAAATTTTTGTTCTTAAGTTTGTTGAAAGTTGTTATTACATATAGACTTTTACGAGATGAATTCATGCACAGATTCTTCAAATTTTTAAATTCTTTTCTACACGCAAAAAAGTCAAGAAAAAAATGATTCCCCACGCAATTTGCATGAGAATTAATACCTTAAGTTATTTTCCTTATTTATTTTCACAATTTATTTTCTTAGTTCACTCATAGTTTTAGTTCTTCATAATTTTTAAAAGGAATTTGTTCAAGTAGTTGAAACATAAATTTTAAATATAGTATAACTGCATTCTTTAATAGTGCTATAAATGACTGTTTCAGTAAAATATCTATACAATAAAAGCTGATTTTAATTAAATTTTAATAATTTTGAAATTACTGTAGGAATCGTAAGTTTTATTCATTAGTTTAAAAATAAACTTATAGCTATCTGAAGTAATTAAATGGCTATTTATAGATAGTTTATAATAGCTGTGTACATTAGAGGGAGTGAAAAAAGAGAAAAAAGTCAGAACATTTTTAATTAACAAAAGCAATTTGTATAAAAGCATAATTTAATAATTTCTTTGAAAATTTCGAATTCTAAAACTATCATTGTAAACAAATAGAATTTTACTAGAAAAACAAAATAATCTTGTATTAATAAACAAATATGAGTGAATTATCATTTTATTGTCAAAGACTGTACCTTATGTATCTACTTTGACTTTCTATAATACATGTATAATCCTTTCAATTTCTGATAATTAATTTTCATGAGACCTTTATTTATATTACGATAAGACACTGAATATACAATAGTGACATTATATATTTATTTAAGATTTACATTATTTTGATTTGATATTGAATAGACTATTCAAATAAAAATGCACAAATGCTCGTGCTGCAGATTATACAGCTTAACTTTAACAAATGCATATAACAATTCAGACAAAAATGTTTATACTGTGGTTCGCGTGATAATATAAACACTAGTTATTATATTAGTTGGAATTAAGAAATTATCAGTTTAAATTATAAATATATTTATAAATGTTTATTTTCATTTATTTGAATCAAATGAAGTTTATTTTACATGTTTAATTATCGTCTATCAGTACAAAGAGTTTTTTAAGATTTTACTGTCAATGACTTATTAGGGAAACTAAAAATAAAGATATATTATATGCATCAATTCATCTTACAAATTAGCTTTGAGCACAGTAATTATTAAATAGAGGCAGAGTAATTAACTTCACATTAGCAAATGTGTCATATACGACTTATCGTGATTGGAACATTCGATGCTATTCACATTGTATGGGCATTTACTTTCATAATAAACTCGTTCGAAAGTTCAGGTGAAGAGAAGCAGTTTATATATCTATATAATGCGAATATCTGCACTCAAGACTCGAGCGACACTAATAAAAGGTGATAATTATTCGAAATTCTTATTAAGAATTGCATCATCCTATCCCTTATACTTCAAACTGTTAGTATTATTTACTGCTGGTTTAACGTCATTTTCTCGAAATACATTAACGCAAAATGTCACTAAAATGCTCGCATATTTAATGAAGTTTATTACTATATCCTATTTCATCGCAAATGGGCCCATGCACGCCACAAAGAATACTCAGAAGTCAAAATGTCTCGAAGTTTGAGACTCCATGCTCAAGAAGGAAAGCGGCATTATCTCAATCTTTTCATTGTAAACACGGGCTTTTGGCACCTGTCTTGTATATGAATAGCTAAAATTCTCGGAAAACCGATCATTAACGGCCATTCGAAAATCATTTAATACGGGGTCGCAGGACGGCTCCAGCTCCAGTCGGAGTTCTGAGTTTGCTTCTTCCTATCCCCAGGTTCTTGTGCAAACAAGTGCGTTAAAATCATTTAATATTTTAAAATGACGAGCATTTTATACAAAATAACAATTCGTAAACGCGGAGGAGGAGGATCTTGACATAGGGACTCGAGTATAAAAATTCTATTATACTCGTGCTTTTAAATAGTTTTAATTATTTATGTTAAGAAGTGCCAAAGAATTTTATCCAAGTTTTAAAAGTATAAGTGGAATATAAAGAAGCAACCAGTGACATTAAAAAAATATTGTCGCCATAAACTGTTTGTTACTTGGACAAGCCTAAATGTCAAGTTTGACTTCCCAGTAAATAAAATTCGAACTTCCATTTGACGGCTTAATCTTAGAAAAAACAGCGACATAAGTTTTTATCTTATCATCTTACTACTTCCACTCTATTTTATGCAAAAATCTGAGTGGTAGGGGGGAAAGAGATATAAGTTTTATTGGAAGAATAATAGTATCCTAAACTAAAAGATGGTTTCAACGTGGAGTGCCTGCTGTAAGTAATCCAGTTTATTATAACTATATATACATGTTTAACATTTTTAAATTTCTTTTTCTGCATATTAAATTTTAAATTAAATATTACAATTACCAGAACCTTTTTAATTTTTGTAATTATTATAGTACATAGATATATATATATATATATATATATATACACATTTTACTTTTGGACTAGACAAGTACCTATTTACAATTTTTTACTGTATTAAAATAACCGATACTAAATTAAGTTAAGAACAAATGAGTATTAGATTCAATAAATAATAATTATTTTTGAAAGAATAAAGTTTCAAATTTAAAATGTAAAATTTAATGTTAACATTAAGGTTACACTTTGTAATAACGATATTTTTTTCGTTACGAAAAATTTTATTTTCTCATTATATATTAAATAAATCACCCATACAATATTAAGAAAGAAAAGTTTTTACTTTATACTACAAATAATAAATGTACTTGCCATTAGCATGGAGTTATTATTTTAGAACAATTAAAAACTGTCTAATTTTGTTGTAGGTGTGGGATTTTCGCAAAAATGGATATTTGCAATAATGGCTTTCTTCGGGCTATGGATAGGAAATGGATTAAGAGTTATACTATCAATAACAATCACAGAAATGGTTTCAATACATGAAGTGGCGAGGCATTTAGATGATACGTGCGGTGGACCCGAAGAATATATTCCAAAAAACGTAACAACCGTGAGCGGTAATGTCTATAATTGGGATGAGTACACGCAGGTAAATACTTGTACTAATTAATTTTTATTTGTTATTGCATTAAATTAATTATAGATCACGATTATAATGAAAAGTTAATTTAATGACAATAATATGTAGAAACAATTTGTTAAGTATGCCTGATAATAGTATACATTTTTAATGTTTAATTCATTTGCTTTTAAAAGTTTTTTCCTGTATATTTTAAAATAGAACAAATGGTATACGTATAAAGTTTTTCTATTTTAATAATTTTGCAGGGGATTATTCTATCGTCATACTTCTGGGGCTATGCAGTCACTCAATTCCCATTCGGCACGCTTTCTGAGCGCTTCGGAGGAAAACATCTGCTGGGGCTCGGCGTCCTCATACCGTCTGTGCTGACCTTTTTAACACCATTGGCGATCGAGTGGGGCGAGGATGTAGCTATGATAGTCTTGCGCGTTACTATGGGTGTGACGAGTGGAGCGATATATCCGGCCGTGAGTACAATGATTTCGCAATGGACGACGCCGTGCGATAGGGCGAAGATCGGCAGCGTCGTTTACGCCGGGGCGATACTCGGCACCGTCTTCGGCACCACTTTGCCAGCCATTATCATAAGGTATTCGGGAATGGGCTGGCCGGCCGTTTTTTACGTCTTCGGAGCGGTCGGTATTCTCTGGTTCCCCTTTTGGATGCTGATGTGTTACAACAATCCCGAAGAACACCCTTATATTTCCGAGGCCGAGTTCAAGTATTTGCAGGAAGGCAGGCAAAAATGCAAAAACAAGCTACGTGCGCCTTGGAAACACATATTCACTTCTAAACAATTTTGGGCATTCGTGATTGCGATGATCGGATGCGATTGGGCCTATTTCACTATGGCCAGTGATTTACCCAAGTACATGAGCAGGGTCGTTAGGTTCTCCATTGAGGATAATGGTTATCTTTCCTCCTTACCCTACCTCTGCATGTGGTTCAATACTTTATTCAGTTCTTGGATTACGGATCAGCTTATCTCGAGGAACCTCATGGCGCGGACGAACGTGAGGAAGCTCCTGACTAGCGTTGCTCTGATCGGACCCGGAACTTTCATCGTTGCAGCTTCCTACGCCAAGTGCAATCAGATATTGGTAGTTTTTATGTTTATCTTTGGGATGACACTTATGGGTAGCGCGTACCCTAGTATTATGGTCAATGCCCTAGATCTTAGCCCGAATTATGCAGGTACACTAATGGCAATCGGTAACGGTATTGCTGCCCTCGGGGGTGTTTTTACGCCATACGTAGTCGGTATTTTAACACCCAATCAGACACTTACTGAGTGGCGCTTTGTTTTTTGGATTGTATTTGGAATTAGTGTTTTAAGTAATGTTTATTTCCTGGTGTACGGCAGTGGCGATGTACAGGAATGGAATGAACCAGACTTCAAGAGAGATAAACATGCATCACCAATGGAAGAGGTGAAGAAAAAAGTGGTGGACCTCGAATGTGCGCGGTTTTAGAATTTTAACTTTGACAAACTTAGATGAATTTTTTTAAAGGAAATTGTTGACTTCTTATGTAATTATTCTTTTTTATGCTTTTATTTTTTTATGGTATGCTTGTATGAATGATGTTCGAAACATTATGTCCGTGTAGTTGTATTTTTTTACAGACATTAAATTATAATAGAAATATTTTTATACAAATGATGATTCACTTTCAGATAAGAGCGTAAATGAGAATATTGTGCCGTTAAACGGAGTATAAGACTCTTTTAGAATTATAAAAATATGAATGTAAAATGAAACTATTGTGAGAATGAGCTAAATGAGAGTGATATCATATATGTTTTTATATACAAAATTTAATAAAAAAAATTACATTTCCATGTATAAATAATATATCTTATGATTTTTAAATTCCTTCCTTTACTTTTGGTTAATATACACGTAGATATGTTTACAGCTTTCACAGTTATAAAAAAAAATTACTATTTTGCTAGTATAAATTTAAAAAAAAACTAAAGATGCATTAAAACATTTGGTAAAAAATGTCAATTAATAATTAAATTGCATTTTTATCGACTTATAATCTTATCTCTTAGAATAAAATGTGGGTGAGCAGTTCAGTTTCATAAACTAGTATTTTTAGATCTTAAACACTCTGAATTCAGCATAAGTAAATAAAAATGACGTATTTTTTTGGCGCCATACAGAATAATTCTCTGTAAGTATATTTATTAATGATACGAAAAAATGTATGATGTTATGTCTTTTTTCTTATCTTTGTAAGATCATTTGCATTATTAATTTTTCGAAGAAAACAAATACACTAGGATCTTAAAATCTACTTAATTTTTTATTAAATAAAAAGTAGCAGTTAATTAATCTTTTGTCCTATAAGAAATTCTAAAAGACAGTTGATGTTTTACCGCTACTTTTATTTGAAATCGTCATACCCAATAATAAAAATCTTAATGTGTAACATACTTAACGTACATCGTTATAATAAATCATTTTTGACTGAACTAGATAAATCTATTTTAAAAGAATCTAAATTATTCAATAGCTATACAGAAGTCTCATTTTAAAAACAATAGTAAATAGTCATTATGAGAATATTATAGCAAATATTAACTAAGATATCCATTTCAAAGCATATTTTTCTAAAAAAAGTAAATTTTTCGATGGCAGCTTTATGATATTAACTAATATAATTGTTTTGTCGATTTTGTAGTATTCCTTATTTGTGTTATGACCTTTAGATGTAGTATGTCACAAGACGAAGCGAAAGCTTAACTCGTATGATTTATGTATAATGATGAAACTGTTTATTTTATTTGTACTAACCGTTAACAATTTGTCTTAAGGAAATATTTCTTTTGTTTGATTTGTATTAATGACGTTTCATTCTAAATTAAAATACTTATAAATCAAGAAAACCTACTTCAATTATTTGCTAATATTTTGAGTTGATTAAATGAAAATACTTTATTTATTTAGAATTTAAGGTACAATTTCAATATCAATAATCTATCAATGTTTTGATTGATCATGAATATTATATGTAAAAATTTGCAGATTCTTTCAAAATTTTTCCATAGTTTAGATTAATTACTACTTTTTTTTTCGTTTTTAAAACATTCCTTAATGATATTAATGTGTAGATTATAATATATAAAGCTCAATCGAATAACTGCAAAAATAATATATGTAAGGAAATGACTCCATTTTTAAGAAAATATATAATAGCTGTATCTTAAACGATAAGAGTATTTAGTTTATACAAATTTATAGCAATATATTTGTATTTAAAATGTAATTAGCTTTCTATAAGAATATATCATATGGATTTTTAATAACAGACTAATTAAAAAAGATTTTTTATTGTAATATAAGAGATAGGTAATTTTTAAAGCCAGATACTTTAATACACTTTATACTTTCATTATAAACATTTACCAGAGTGTTAATTATGAATTTTAGTTTTGAGTGAATCTTTAATGGAATGTATTATTGTGCATTATTTGAACATGAAATTGAAATTTTCTAGTTTGTACTAATGAGTATTATAAAATTTATTAATTGTGGTATATTTTACCATGCAATTTATGTTACATTTCCAAAAATATAATGTTACTAAATATAATAAATTAATATTTTATATTAATTTATTCAAAAATTATTTATATGTGCTATAACTTAAAGATATAAAAAGATAAAAACATCTATTGGCTATACAAATATAGGTACAATATAATACAAAAAATAGGTGTTTCATTGTAAATAAGTACAAAAATATAATGGATACAAAAAACTAATTTGGTATTATAAAGAATATGCTAATAGATTAGAAAATCTCAGATCTCTATTGACATTAATTACTATGCTAAATAATTTTTCATACTTTATTTTTTGTTTCCACATTCATTTTTTGTGTAATGATAAAATGTTCCTTTACAATTACTGACGAAACGAACAATAAAATGTTTGTATTTAGACGTAAATACAATGTACAATAAAAATGTTTTTGACTGGCTAAAAACTATTCAGTAAGCAAGTTCAGCGAAAGCATATTAATTTAAGTAGGAAAATATAAATCATTTTTATTGAAATTTTTTTTTCTTTATAGATAAAAACTATTTTAATACCAATTGAAAAAGATGTATTAAATACGTAGCTGTTTTAAATCATAACTTTTATAGTATTAATATTCATTGCGTGATAAAAATCCTCATTAATCTTTTTTCACACAGAATCGTTATCTTATCTTTTCTCTATTGGGGGGCACATATGCACAGTATAAAGATTTAATGTCAGGTAAACTCTAGGACGATATTTGATCCTTGGAATTTCATTATCTTTTATTCATAATTATTCCTTTATTACTTAAATGATATATCGAAGTAATTAGATACCAGTCAGTACATTCAGGAACTTTGAAGATAACAGTACAATAGCTCCTCCTATAACATCTAAAAAATTTATAGTATTGCATTGCAGGTAGACTTTTATTTTATTATTAAAGTTCGTAAAAAGTTCATTTTATTAAATAATAAATTAAGTTAAATTAAAATAGACTTATATTTGTTGTCGATGTGCGTTAACATGATAAAATTGATAATGTTTGCTTGTAGAAATAACTCCCTTTATGTAATTATTATGCAATGTACTTTCATCAATATTTTTTATTAAATGTTATAATATTTTTAAATTGATGAATATGTTGATTTCAGTAAAATTATAAAAATTGTTTAGCATTCAAAATTTTACTCTAATAAAATTGAGCTAGTTAATTCGAACAGATTTCTGATTATTCTATAGATGGTAATAATATGATGTAGAAATATTTTTTAGCTACATATGTAATTTATAAATAACCTCATTATATTTCAATTATCGCATTTGTATTCTTGTACATATTAAAGAATATAAATGCGATAATTGAAATTTAATGAGAATAGTTTTAATATTTTGAATTCTAGCCTCACTATTCGTGTCACAATATTTTTATAATCTTATTGATGTGAATAATGTCTCGTAAAAAATTATTAAATAATATTAAAATTTATGTCGTATAAAAAGTTTATAAGAATCTGATTGATTCAAACATTCTTAAATGAAGTTTATTAAATTTAAAACCGACGGAGCAAAAGTAAAAAGAAAATAGTATCAATGCTGATACTAGATGACGCCACTGTGACCCCTAGCGAGATTGCATTTTTCATTTTAGCTTTTTACTTGAAAACAAAATTCATTTACTTTTCTAATAACTAGGTGTATTACGTATTTTTGTTCAGTAAGTATTTAAAAAATAGGATACTGAATATTTTTAATATTATGATTTTCAAGTCCATATATTAAGAATTAACCTACATTTTGCTTAGATATGTTTGAAATTAATAAAGTTTTACAGTTACTACATATACGCATATTAAAATAATCAATTAATTTTGATATACAATTGAATGTATATTGTAAGAACGTAATATGAATGCACGTTTAATAAGAAATTAATTTCTCTATGATAGAACAAATTATAGTATTTCGTATTAAAATTGTCGTATCTTAAAATAATATTTAATTTAAACAATATTGTTAAAGTAGAAAATTTAGAGATTTTACTATTTTGTCTCCTAGAATTATTAAAATTACCCAAATTTTGTTCGAGAACTGTGAGCACAAAAAGTTGTGGCAATTCGAAATAGTTATGTCATACAGTATAGTTGTGTTATATAATTATGTTATCATATAGTTATGTCTATTTCAAAATAAATATCCTAATATTTAATAAAATTTAAATCAAAACTTTGCAGTGTCCAAATAATAATAATGATAGACATATTGCGTCAATGATACAAACACTCAGTTTTTGCTAAATTACCTTTTAAATTCAGAAGCCTTTTTTATTTTTGGATTTTTGTTTCTCATTTTCTCATTACTCACTTCCTTCCTTGTGCTTTCACATTAACTCCTCCCTTATTGTCGAGTTGACCTTGGATATTTATTTGTAAGGGCCTCCCGTCTGCAGGAGATACATGCAAGTTTTATAGCGTTTTCCCATTATCACGCAGTTATTAATGAATCTTACATTGTTGTCTAATGGTGAAACCCACTAAGTTAGTTTTCTTTATATAGTTATGATGCATGAATATGTGCTATGTATACAAGATTTGTTCAAATAAGCATGCATATTGTATCATGAGCTCTTGAGCAATAGCAGTGAGGTAAATTGAATACAAACTATTTTGCTAGTGAATATTTGGAAAAGCAAGTGCGTTTTCGATGGCTTACGTTAGTGATAGTATTGTGCTTATTTAATAAGGCTGGTTATTGATTCACGATTGTGTGCGAGGTCTTTTATTTTATGTATCAATTTTTTTATTATATTTTGTACCTCTTTTTCGAAATTTCTGAATTGTTCATGCACGGCGAACGTACTTTGATTTAATATGTTTTTTATTATCTTAGTATACATAAATCTGTAATAATAGTTCTAACAAGATAGTCCTACCGGCTTAAAATTATTTATTTAACTCAAATTCAAAACATGGAATTTGTTACGATTATGAAATTTGCTATAAGATTCATAAACGAAGTTTCCTTTCTATTTAAATATTTATATTCTTGTATTAATCAATATCTTCTCGATCTTATATAATTTAAATACCAGAAAAATTTTAAATTCCTGCAAGTGCAAGTGTATGAAATAAATTCATTCTGTTTCGCGAAAAAATGCAACGTGAAAATTATTGATTCCTGGACCAGCATAGAAAGAATTATACTACAGGAGGATTTCTTCTATAAAGGATCTCGGATTTGTAAAGGAGAAAGGAACCTTGAGCCGAGAGATCGGAAACTCAACTGCGATCAGAAGAATAGAGAAACTAGCTTCGAAAGTTCCTGCAGCATTTGTCGCGTAGCTCGTTGTACATTTTCTTGCGTCTCTTTACAGTCGCCTTGTACTCTATGTAGAAATGTGCTAAAACAGAGATTCTGCGTACTTTTTCATTTGTGACAATAACGCAGCTCAGAGTTTTCGGATTACTCGACAAATTTTTATGTTTTTTACATTTGAATCTACATGCTGTTACAACCTTTGCAGTTTTGAAAAGATACGACGCTGTTTCAATAATTGGAGTAGTGTCTTTTTATAATGGTGCATTTTTTTGTACTTTTTATTTATTATCAGTGTTACAATTTGAATCCTATAATTTACGATACGCATTTTATTAGAATGTGTATGCAATTTGAAATCTAACCAGCATTAGTGTACTGTATAATCGTTATATGTATTATGGTACATAATGCTGTTTCATTTATGTCGAAAATTTATGTCTAATTGTTCTAATGTATGCGTGTTTTGGTCTGCAATAATGAAATTAATACCTTGTATAATATAATATTTATGTTTTTGAAAATTTACATAATTATATGTATGCAGTACATATTTCACGAAAGCATGTTATGTTCTAACCACAAATGTAGGATATTTATATCTTAATATAATTTATATGAAACTTTGTGTAAAATTATATATTGATGATAAAACAATAATGATGCTGAGTAATTTGGGTTTAATTATGAGAACGTTTTTCAAACCGCACTTAGGAGTTTTCATCAAGGTAAGCTAGCTTATAAAGACTTATCGTGTAATATATATTAATCTTATTAAATCTTAAACTCATTAAAATTACTTTACAAAATTTGCAAAAGCTTTGCAATAATTGATTGATTAGTTTATTTTTATTACTTATTAATGTAGTTTTGATCTTTATGTAATCATTTTATTTCAAATATTATGATATTTTTGCAAATATCGTTACATTTGTATATATTAATGAACAATTATAGAACTTCAGACATTGAGAGCTCATGAGAACTTCTCAAATTTATATCAATTCTTTGGCAATTTTGGCGATCATGATTCATGGTTATGTATTATAATCAAAAGTAACAAATTCAAGACAAATTCATGTAAAAATATTGATATTTTGATTTAGAGATATTATGGACACCAATCTCGAGACCAATCCAAGATATGCCTCTCGCCCTTGTTTAAGCTGTCGTAAAACCGAACCCACGATAGATGTACTCCATACCAATGTTGTATGAATTATTTACTTACATGATTTGGTTGCATATATATGTATATATATCTGTATGATCCGATTTCCAAGAAAACTTAAGGAGGAATAAAGAGAAAGCTTTGCTTGTTATCGATACATCAGTAAGTTAATGGATTCTTCTATTATCTCAACAAGTTTTTGCCAATTGTTTTTACAAAGAATGCAATTACAATTTCAGCGACATTGGTTAAATTTATTATTTTTATTTTAAAATGAGAGTGCAAACATGTTCTTATTTCACGCATGTAAATTCATATGTATTTTAGTTATTTTTTAGTTCATTTTTAATGTGATTATTTTATATAATATCTGGATCAATAATTATAATTCCTAAAGGCAAATTCAAGTTTTAGATGTCGTAGTCAAGATTGTTTGCAAATTAGTATACGTAGGAAGTCAGATGCTATCAATCTCCAGATGGGGTATTAGAAAATCGACATTTTCCAGAGGTTGCTCAGTACGGTATCCTCATTGGTGGTATCGTGGTTGTAGTGTAGCCCTTAGCTCGGGCTATTTAAGGTGGTCGAGGCCAGTCGAGGCTATTTGACTTCAAGTGAGCTTGCTCGAGATGTAAGTCCCAACATAGGTAGGTCGAGGAGGTCATACTAGAAGTCATAGTATAAGGCTGTCTGGCTTCTAAGGAGGAGCGTATTTTGTCGGTTATTGAACATTGAAAAAATTTAAAGGGCTTTGGTTTGGCTGGAGAAGCCGAGCCGAGCGTCTGCTATAGCACATTGTATGATTTCACTTATGCTTAAACTTTCAGCTGACGTTAGCGCGCCAATGTAATTTTTTATACATATATTGTACATACCATGTTGTTTTACATAAATAAATCCAGAAATACAGTATAACACTATTCATTGTTGTGTATATTAATTCTCCTCATATCTTCTGCCTATTAGATGTTTTAAAAAATAAATCATGAATAATAATAGAAGTAGCATTTACAATTACAATTTATTATGTAGCTCATAAATGCGGTAATAGAACATAATGGCATGAAAATTTGCATATGAGTATTCTGATAAATAATGATACAAGCATTCGATAGTAATCAAAAGAAAACTTTAATTTTGTATATTAATATTTTATATTAGCATTTTTTTCAAAAATTAAATATAATTTATTTAAAGGTCCATGTATATGCACTATGAATTCCATTGTATTTTAGTTGTTCGCTATCATAAATTAATACTTCAATTGTCCCAATAATTTATTAATAAATAAAAACAGATAATATATAAATTCAGTATGCAGGTTAAGCTATAAATGTATATTTAATAATTTATAGAATATGTGAATAATAGACCATTAAATCGATACGCACACGTATAACTTTCTATTTACTGTATTATGATAATTTTCAATGTTTCATTAATAATTACTTAAAAATATTTAGTTATAAAACTTTGATCGAAAGTTGTCTTGAATGAAAGAAGTAAAAGATTGAGTAGTAATTCCGAAAACACTTTCTTTCAAATAGGATGTTAAAAACGGTAGACTATCTGCAATAAAGGTAGTTGAAATGCAGGTAAGTATCCGGAACATCTTCTATCCCCTAAGAGTCTGACTGCGAAACAACTCCGACCCCGATTCTATTCTTGTGTACGTGGGAATGTTATTATGTTGGCAATAAATTGTCATAGTTCTACGTTGTAAAAGTTTAAATTAAATCCTGACGAGGGCGACTCAGTCGGCATCGTTTTCTAGAAAGAAGCTGTCAGTGCCAAGGATAATTGCAAAAAAAAAGTAAAGGCTTGTCGCGCTGGAAGATGCGAATGCGCCATTTTTATGTTGTCCACAATTGAGCGGCAAGGCGTCATGCTTTACGGGTGTACGTTTTATTTTTACGGGGTCAGGCTCTCGATTACTATCTCCCGGTACCGCGTGCGTGTGGCAGGGTAACCTAGCTGACGACTCATTCGCGCGCAGTCCTACGGGAATTATTCGCGGGTTCTCGCCGGTAATTTTTTAAGAGGCACGGATAAGGTAAATTGAAATTTTATGCTTTCATTAAAGATTCACGAGGTCACTATAATTTTTGATAAAATGTTGCGCAACTGCACCTTTAAAGTCTTGAAAGAGGTTTGTCATATCGTAGAGCCACACCACGTCAATTTTGTGATTAAATTTATTTTGATATCTGTACATATATTCAATTACGAAAATGCCGCAAATTATAGAGTATGACTGTGTTATGTATCGAAATAAATTATTGTATTGCATATTATCATAATTATATTGCACCTTATACAATTCGCAAGGATGGAAATACAAATATGAAAATATGATTAATAACTCAGGATCTTTATCCAATAAAAGCTAAATTCTATAATAAACTTGAAAAAAAGATAAAGGATAATGTTGAAGTCAAAGTTGACGTGGCAACGAATTTAATGCTTGGGTAAATAATCAAATACAAATGTAGAATAATTTATAAGTGTACAAAAGGAGGTAATGAAGGTAGCTTCAGGGGCTTTCAGGGCACTTTGAACAGGTGGCTCTTTCTTATTTCTTCCCAAACACAACGAAAAACTAACAAGATATTTTATTCTTCGATTTTGCCAAAATGCTTGTTATTACTGTCATCAGATTCCTTTCAGAGTTACCCCTGTGTTATTCTAACCAGGTTGACCCTATGGATCCCGCCTGTCAATGAAATTAGTAAATTCAGAAATCTTAGATAAACTACCAACCACAACACCTTTTTTTCTACATTAGAGTATGTTTAACTAAATAAGACAAATAAAAATACATTTAAAAATTAAAAATCTCGAGCGGTGTGTTTACATTTTAAATGCTCGCGTGTTACGAAGCAGCCGAGCTCAAGGCTATGTCTGCCAAAACAAAAATAAATCCGATTGCATTTGCTCCGAAAATTAAAAATCATAACAAATTTATCGCAGAGAATTATTGAAATGCTTTTATGTGAAATAAATAGTCAGAATCAAATTGCCGCTAGCGTTGTCTCATGATATCATATTAATTTACTATTTTTTATTGTGCGGAGTTTATTAATTAATATTATGTTAATTTCTTGGTGTGATGAGCATCTGGAAAGGTTTGTTCCCGTATCCACATTGTCGAGCATGTATCGTAGAGGTCATTGTGCTCAAATTGCGTGTTGACTCTTAGCGATTTTGTTTGCAATGACCCTAGATCAGGAAGTGATTTCGGGCCCTCTGGAACCACCCGAGGGGGTCCGAAGGGAGAATCGTGTTCGATGTATATAAAAGAAAAGGAGAGAGCATATGTCAGACATTTAATAAGACAATAGTCCTCGATTTACTTGTAATTGGTCATTAGTGTAATGAATAATTGAAAAAAAAGCGAAATCGTTGGCGCATTAAATATTAATAATATTCTTGGCATAATAAAAATTTCAGTGGCTTTTCATATGCCAGAAGAGTTAAATTAATGGACTATTTGGTTTATCCGCGGGTATAATATCGCGCATAATTATTAATCGTCGTCTTACCTGAATTATAAAGTAGATATACGTACGCGTTGGTTTATAGTTTCTTCTTTATGTAGATGCGGAGGCAGCAGATAACGGCGCTGAAAAAGGCGAGGGAAAAGGCGTATAAGGATAAAAGATAGGTGCGGTAAAAGAACACCACCATAAACACGTGGTTACTTTGGATAAATTCACGCGTTTATTAATCAAATAAGCTTCAAGTTTATTTCCAGAGCAGTGCGCATATATTTCGGATACAAAAAAGGGCCGCTTATCACCGCTTATCGACACTCGTACACATGCGGGCGCGCACGTAACAATGCCACTACCTAGAACCCCTACAAGTACACGTAACACTTAAAACGACACCTTGCGCATCTCGCGTAAACAGCGACATAAATAGCGGGCTCACTCAGTCAAGCTCACTGTCATCCCCATGTACATGGTACGCGTAGTCGTGGATCGCGGCCCGTTCCGCCCGATCGGCAACCAGACGCCATAGAGTCCGGCTGCGCCCACGCATACACACACTCACCCACGCGAAAATACACACTCACACACCCGCGGATTCGCGAAACAACTACGCGCATAATCTGGGAGATCGCTTGGGGCCGCACGATCTGGGTGCACTCGCGCCGATTGGGCGGCGCCGGCCTCGCGTGAGCCATTGGGTTTTTCAGCGAGCGTCGGTTGTAACGCCGGCGTCTCCAGCTCGCGAGATCGCGCGGCGATTGCACTCGCGGGTCACCCGATCCGCGTGAGCGATCGCCGCCTCTCCCCCGCCCACTCCGCGAGATCGCTATCGCTCTTCCCCCCCCCCGAAAAAAAATCGTTAAAGCTATGTATACACGCGCCCCCTGGGCCAGGGCAGCTCGGCTTTAAGCTCGCGCGCGTCCACTTTAAGCCTCGCGGCTGTATACATGTATACACGGGGGCCAATCTGCCGGCGGATCCCAGGGTGGAACGGAGGACTCCGGGGGTGGGGGGCGGTTAGCGCCACCTTCGCCTCGACCTTGAGGCCGCGGCACGCGACAGGGTATACCTCGCGCTCCCGTGATAGCCCGGCCTCGATCGCCCATTCGCTGCATTACCATTGCAGTAATGGCCGTTTGTCGAAAGGCGCCTTGACGGAGCAAGCTGATGGGTGTCTCGTGCAGCTAATGGCGCGCAGGAACTTCCCGACTGGCTGCGCGTTATCCTTCGGCTCTCGCTCCATCTCCAATTAACCCTTTTTACAGACAGTAGACAGTTGCTTATTAAATACCGTACAGATTATACACATCAAACTTTGGTAATTTTTAACAGATTCGTATATAGTTTTTCTTCTTATACTCGGCATTGACATGCGGTACACGGCATCGATCAGATGCAATCGTACACTTTGCTTTATATATCATACATGAATATTAGTGTAATTGTATAACATAATAGGGCTCTATTAAAAACATTACAAACTCGATTAGGTCTACTCTTGCCTTCGCCCAAGGGCCGCTTATGTACACAGCTTACATAGTACGCTCATGTAACATCGTCAATTTCTCTGTAGTGCAAAAACGTGAACAGTCGCATATAGATTATGCCATCGTATAATTTAATTTCCAATATAACGTATTCAAAGGATTACAGGTGTACTGTTAACCGGACAGCTCATATAACTGGATAAATAATCGTCAACGAGGATAAAAATTTAATCTTACATATAATATATATATAATATATATATACGCACGGCTCAATGCCTCGGCCAGCCTCGCAATCCCGTGGATTCCAAAATTCAATCCGACCCTGTCCGATCCCGCCGCTTGATACTACCGCCGCCGTTCCCTCGCCACTCTGTCCAATTCGCGGCGGGAAAGTGTAACAATGGCAGGCCGCGCAGTTTCCCTCCTCGGCGGCCCCGCACACCAAGCGAACACTTTGCGCGCAACGCAGAGGATCTTACCGAGCGTAACGTGCGTTACGCGGCCGCTTACATAAACTCTATATATATATACATGTACGGAGAAGGGGCGCGAGGTCGCCGACGAGCCTTACTCCAAAAACACATTCGGGCGTAAGACACCCCGCGTAACAGGGCCCGCCCAACTTTTATATACGTGTATGTACAGCGTTTTGTTACAATTGCCGCGAGCGGTCCATATATGTACACGAGGGCCGCGCGGGGAAACAAAAGCCCGGTCCGACCCGCCGTGGATTAAGCGCCGAAACTTCGGCCCGCGCTCTGCTTCGCCGCCGGTGCGCATGACTCGCTCGGCTGGGGCGCGGCGAGCTTTATTGCCGGCCAACCTCAATGAAGTCAGCTCCCTTCCACCCCGAGCTCCCTTCGCCGATCTGTGTATGTACACCGGCGCCTGTGTGCGCTGCGCCCGCTCGCTCTGTGTATGTACAAATTCGTATCGAAAATTCACCCAGGGGGCGAAAGCCGCGCGCTCGCGCTCGCTAAAAGTAAGTCTCGAGGTAAGTCTCCTGGAAGCTAAGACTGCATTGCGTCCCAAACTTTTCCATTTCTGACCCTCAAGGGTTCTAGCATTTACAATGTTCTCGTTACTCGAATGTGTACGGCTTGGTAAGTTAAGCAAGTACGGAAATGGCCAAGAAGAATCAATTTGGGGTCAAACAAAGCGGTAGAGTAAGTCTAGAGCATTTATAACTTTTTCTGGTGAGCATGCGATATCGCCAAAGTGACACGCCACTGTGACAAGCAATGATTTGATGTCTCTTTGATAGCGTTGTATTTATTTAAAGCTATCACTTATCCCTAGAAAAAGGTAGAAAAGTTCGAGTCTCCCTACCTTAACTTCCTTTTGAAGATTTATACCTTCAAGATTTACATTTTACTCTGCTTGCATTCTATACTTCATCACAAGAATTCATACAAAAATGACCTGTAACCTCCTCTAATAAAATATCTAATAAATAAACATTAGTAGATTCGTCAACCCGAGTTATTCTGTTACATTTAGATTTGAAACATATTGGTAGCAATTGTTAACCGTACTTACTTTATTTTGCAGACTTTCATGAAAACAGCGAGTATACAGTGCATGTATGAATAAATGAGGGAAAAACAAAATATTTATATCGATGGATTAAAACTGAACATTAATACCTACGTTAATATAATATACATCCATAATAATAGGAAACATTTATACACGTAGGCGTACAACGATGGGAAGTTAGCGCTTACACTTATCATTTTTTTTCATTTATAAATGGCTTAAGTAGTATCCTGGTTATTCATTTAAAAAAAAATCACACGGTAGGATATCATTAGGGGTATCACTTACACAATAAACTGAGAGATTTCAATCCTTTTAGCGATCGTTGAGTCGCCGATCCGTCGAATGAACACATCGTAAACGCGTACACGGACAATAAAACCGAATATGCACGCCTTTCAACCACCACGCATTTGTTCCGTACGATTCAATCCCTCTCGTACCTTCTGCTTGCGGCGTATCGGATTTCTTCACTGCATTCCTATTCGAATATGCTCCTATACGCGCATTTCCCTCGATTCCACCGCGAAAGCGATATTTTTTTTTTACAAGATCTGAGTTGCCGTTTGTTTCTCGCGGGTTAGCCTAACCATATATAGAGACCGGCTACGCGGAACTCGTCGAACGGCACTTTGTCCAAAGAGACTTTTTCGTTTCCCTTACATACTTACAAAGCAGTCGCGGGGAAGCGGTCGATGGTACGATGTTTTTTTCCAAAGTTTTGGACTCTTTGTTTGGGAAAATACGTGTTTGCGCTAAGGAAGTAAAAAGGAAGATTCGGATTTTCTACTCGAGGAGAAAGTCAACATTCGATTAAAGGTGCGCTGCGGACTAAGCTCATACCGAGGGGATCGACTCCATTCGCATCTTCTTTTTACCTTTTACTCACAGCGAGCTGCTCCTTTTTTAATCAAGCACTTCCTTTATTTCACTTTTTTCTCCCCCCCGCACGAAAAGGAGCCCGCGTTGAGTTTTTTTCAAGTTTACCTTGACGGCGATGAAATTTACTCTGTTCCCCGGGCGCGGGGCTAGGGCCGAAAGGATAATCATCGTAGAATCTAAGCACACGAGCTCCTGATTAGTAAGTAAAGGTACGAACGCGGGCGGCGCAATCAGATCTAACGATTATAAGAAAATTATCGGGCGCCGGATTAAATGGCGAAGGGGCCGTACGTGCGCCCGGGCGGCCTTACCACGCAGCCGGCGTTTCCCCGCTCCGGATCTCTCGCGTGCCTCCGTGCATTTTTCCGCGGCGGCGCCGGATCAAAGCTCCGCGAGTGGCCCGCGGGTAATGAGCCGGAAACGGGGCCGCCGCCTGTAAATCGCGCCTCGCCACCCGCTTTGGGCAATGCGCTCGCTTATGAAATACGAGTTGCCGCAGCGGAGGTCTGACGGCCCTCGCGCTTTTGGATCGAATTGTCGATGTTAACGAGGATATGGCCGGGGTTATTCCACGCGGGCGGAAATCTAGCTCGATACTTGAGATAGATACCAGGGTTCGATTTCTCGATTTTAAATCACATTGCGCTCCAGTGCATATTGAGTAACTGTACGTTTTATAATTTGCCGCTCGATGGGAAATGCCGGCTAGCTTACAGTGGGACCTGCTCAATTAATCTTTATACGTTAGAATCACAATGGCTTAATCTGTATACAGAGAACATTATCTACAATTATCTATTGAGGGAATATATCTTTTAATCTAGCTTACGGCACTAGAAGGACATGATCAATTTAATTACTTTTATCAATTTTACAGGGGTTTTTTCATAATAAGGTAATGAGATTGTATTCTTCACGTGTAACATTCATTTATACATATTAGACTTATTGATTTGTGTTACTTGAAAATATCGATCTCACCAGATGTTATAGACAGAATAAAATTTCAGAACTTTTTCTACGTATACTTGTAATCTTAAAATTGAAATTACCCTATTATATTTATTATGTCTAAGAAATCTTACCTCGAATGTATCACTATTTTTGTAAATATTTTATAAAAAAACTTCAAGAAAATAATTTTAGAAGCCTTATTTAAATGGTACAGCAATTACTTCGAGACAATTTATGTCAGGACGTGGAGACGCTAATCTATTTTTAGACCCTTGGACAACTATCTTGAGCAGCTAGGGCCCTTTATGAAATTAAACCGGTATACAAGCCCTGGCTGGATTCGCGCGTTGACGCGAGCCCCCGGAAACGGCCCTCTAGCCCCTCGCATTTAATTAACTCTGAGCCCTGTGCGGTGGGAATGCGAGATGTCGGCCCACGATATCTCACCTCGACAACTGTTGCGGGATGCGTGGTGCAAAAAAGCGCGGATTTGCAAGTGCTGCAATTAAGGTGAGGAAGGTGGCGGAAGGAGAGGGTTTTCAAGCGCTGCCGATATGGGGAAAGTGCCCTTATTATTTTTAGCGGTTTTTGCACATTTTGTAATAAAAGATCTTTTTATACTTTAGTTTTTTATACTATTTTGAGTAAAAAAATAAATTTTTATTACAATTTTATAAAAATTAAATAAGTTAAAGATTAAAATTTAGTTTATGTATAATACATATAAAGCTAACAACGAGCATTTTTAATGGAGTCTATTCGTACTGACGATGAATAATCAACGCTATTTCTGATCTCAGATTCAGTTTCATAAATATTTTAGTTACTGAATGAATATATCCGGGTTCGATTAAATCTAGAATTACACTTTATATGCGTTTCATGAAGATATTTTGTACGTGTTTATAGTTAATATGAATTTTTGTAGACTATAATTGTGTTGTTTAATTATTATTAAATTATTATTAAATGATCTAAAATAATGTGGTTACTAAAATGTGGCACGAAAAGTTAGTGGTATTACCGATAGTTTCAGCGATTAAGTGAATTTTCAACTTTAAAAGATCAAACATGTATTTTTAATGTCATTTTCGCTTATTGAATTGCAAATAAGCCTTCAGATTCCTGATAATATTATTAAATCAACTATATAATTTAACATTCCAAAATCAAATAAAGAGTAAATATTCAATTATAGATGCAGTTCTACTAAGCATTTCTAGTTAAACTGACGGAGCGGGACAAAATTTTGAAAAATTCATATCTCAATGTAGAATATAGGTTTATGGCTTTATACTGGATTTTAATTAATTGAATTCCTATATTAATTAAATTTTTTATTTTATCATTTTAATATGTTTTTTTCTGATTTCATACATATCTTACTTCGAATGGTATAAAGAAACGGATAATTTAATTTCGAGGAATTCGTGTAAAAATTTCAATCGAGTGATTCTTCTTCTTTACGAGGCTGAATTGAATGCACGAGCCATTGCGTTTAGCTAGTCTATCAGTCGCGCGCCATTTTCTAATTGATAAAGCAAAAGGAGCTCGCTCGGTCGTGCTCCTGAATTATTCCGGTGTATCAGTGATTTGAAAAGGCAGAAAATAATGGGCATTGATGAGTTTTTTTTTGAATCCTCCATTTCATATGGATTACAATTTCCGATAATTTCTCGTTCTCGATACAGTCGGCAGACGAACGCATATGGATTGGCAAACCAATTTCATTATTCTTTTTTACCGTTAATGAATAAATGCAAAACCGAGTGCTAATTCTTCAGGATTACGAACGAGTTACGACGGAGTTTGCACTGCGGGACGCAATGCAGGCAATAAAATGGCTATCGTTGCCCTGCTTTTCGTCAACTAGGCGCGTAGCTGAATATGCATTCGTCGCGCATTATGCTTTACTTCATCACACGTGCTGATGCTCCCGCACGTACATCCCTTCCTTCATTTCGCTCCATTCGGTTGAAATTTGTATGACAATTTATTTACTTTCGGGCGCGAGGCCGGAAGCCCTCGTGCGGCGCGTCGCCGGCTCGATTAATTTGGCCCGTAATTAAAGCCTCGCGTGGGGCGCCCCCCCCCCCTTGCTGGGAGGGATCGCGCGCCACAGCCCTGCGCCCTCGGCACTCGGCTTCCCCGCCGGCCTCCCATTACTGCGCTCCAGGCGCTGGCTGGATTAATCAACATTTGCCGGCTCCGTGGATGGCCATCTTGGTCCCGGCCGATTCCTCGCCGGATAAATAACCGGCAGGCTTCCCCGCGCGGAAGCAATACCCCGAGATCTCCGACTGTATATATTCCACGTGTATATATATACGGCGCGGTTTTATTGATTGTAAAATCTCCCGGTATCCCATCGCGGCGGATGATTTGTATCGTCCCCTGGCTTCTGCACACCGGCCGCAGGGGACCACCGCGTCCTCGAGGGAATTTTAAGTAAAACCCGCGGCCGAGAGAGTCGGGGGAATCTCCTTACGCGGGACGACGAAATGCGGTTATGCTCGATACTTGGCTGGTACGGCGCCGTGTCTTTCCGGCTTTTGTCCCAGGTCGTATTCAGCGACCGATGCTGTGATTGCCGCTGCGGGGATGTGGCCGCGCAGCTTCCGTTCCCGAGAATCCCGCGCGAATCTCGCTCGGCCCCGGAAAAGTCCGTCTCCTTTCGACTGGGCCTCGCGCGCCCGGCTGTACATCCGATGACGGCTGCTCGCGTCCGCTGGATCCGGATTTTTTTTGGGAAATCTCGATGGCTTGCCGCGCGGATCTGCCATGTAAGCGGGCGCTGTACGTCTTCGGGAGGATAGGCACGTATATACGTATATATAGCGGCGGAGCAGCTGGTGCGCCGGCGTGCAGTTTCTTGTCTTCCCCGGGCGGCGCGCCAGACTTTGCCAGCTGATGCATGCCATTGTTCGAGCCGAGCCAGCAGTTTTGATAATTCGGAAAAATGGCACCCTTTTAGCTGATGGGAAAGCTTAAAGCAGCGAGCGCTCAAGACGCAGGCTGCACGCGCCTGAAGAATTCGAGGAGTTACACAAAGTGTTGTGCAGTTGGCCGCGCGCTGCCTTTTAGTTACGCGGCCTAATCCCCCCGCGCCGACGGACGCTCGCTCCGCTTTTCTCCCAAAGGTTTCGAGGGAAATAATCGCGCTTTGTCCAAGTTTTTATTGATGCGTCCGCGCGGGCTAAGCGAATTAGGGAATGATATTATCCGCGGAATTTTGTTAAGGACTCGATGGAAAGTATGTCAAGAGCCCGTGTGTTTTAGATTAGGAATTTCAGTGATATTAAATTCGTAAAAGCACAGACTAATATATTTCGAAGTACGCTGTTAAGTATGATCAGCTCGCAGCGCGGCGGGATAGAGTGCCCTCGTAAAATTCTTCAGGGAATTCGCATTCTTCGGCCGAATAAAGTGTTTTGAAAAGCGATAAAATAGTTCTTGCATCGAGGGTTGGGCCACTTATGCGCCCGGCATCGAGGGCCATTTATATCCTTTTGGTCAATTAAACGCTTACTTATATTAAACGCCCAATCGAAACGGGGGTTTACTATTCTTTCAGCGGTGCGGTAGAAAGCGCGCATGAAAAATTTATTATTGGACTTCAGAACTCGGATCCTCGGGCTTTATATTTCGAATTAAGTAAAGCCCGCGAACAGTGGCTTCGGGAAAAAATCACTATAAACATATACGGTATATAAGCCGTATAACTAAAGTAACGCTTTCACGCTTTATTTGAAAAGTAGATGTACATAAGTGGCCGAACGAGAGAAGTAAAAGCAACGGAATTTTACGCGCCCTATTCAATTACACCCCATAAAGCGACTCCTGTATTTTTCTTAACACAAAGACTTGGCGCAGTTCGTAAAGCGCCTTTATTAGTAAATGCTCTTACGGAATCAAAGCAAAACAATATATCTATAGGGAAGATAGAGGCATACATCGGGGCGGGCGGGAGACCAAATTACTCCGTCAGATCTTCCTAGATCTCCCTCGCAAATAATAAGTAGTGCGTGCGCCTATGTCCACAGCGCGGGCGGTCGAGGCTACATCCGCACCATGTCTGATTTTCAATTTATCGTTGTGTACACACTGAGATCCGCGCCTTTGACCAAGTTCGTCGGGTGGTTAAGAATCGCCACGCGCCGGCTCTTGGGAGCGCACCAGTGCGTGGGGATTAGTCGGCGGTGGTAATGGGCCGCGGCCGGTTACGCCCGCCGGATATAGTCATTATCGCTTTTTCGCCCCGAGTACGTCGCGCGCCGGTTAAGCTCCCCCTTCCCCAGAAGCCGCGCGCCGCACGACAAGCTCATCCGGCCGCGGGGATAAATCGTTAATTGGCCGGAGGCGTCGCGGGTTTAAAAAGACGGGGGAGCGTCGCGTATTTTACGCGCGTCCCGCGGGCGACGCGGCCGACGGGGGGACTCGGCCGCGTGATAAAGGGGACCGCCGCGGGTTTATTATATCCAGGTGAGAAAAATGTCGCGCCGGTGAAAAGGCGGCATTGAGTGCGCGGCGGCCGTTACGCCCGGCCGTTCGACCGGGGCGAGGCCGTAAAAAAAAAAACCCGCGGGTCTTATCGAGGCGGCGGCGGGCCGGGGGAGCGGAAGCGCTGAATGAATAAAGAAGCCGACAATGAAAGTCGACCGAGCTGCCGGCGGAATGCACCGCCTAGAGACAAAGCCGGCGCGGCGAGTCGGGCCGGTAATAAAAGCCGCGAGCGAGTTGGCAATCTTGTAACACAATGCCGGGATCAATCGCCTTTATAAATTCATCGTCGCGGCCGGATGTGTCTCTCTCTCGCTGTTAATTCATTCCCAGACGGCGAGCCTCCCCGATACCTGTACACACGTACACGCGCAGGAGGCCGATCCGAATTTTCCGGATTTCCTCCGCGCCGACGTTCAATCCACTCCGCCTCACTTTCTAATACGCGCGTTCTGGTATGACTCATGGCCAACGGAGAAGAAAGAACGCGCGGGGGCGTTCCGCAGCGGGCAAATTTTCCGAGGGGGGACGCCCGATATATATATATATACACGCATGCACGCACCGTCGGGAAAAATCGATCGCTCCTCCGTCGAGCGGCCGTTTCGTAAGATCGGGGAAACGTTCCGCCGCGGATCGGTGGAGCCGCGCGGCCCGACGTATATATGGAATTCTATTTGCAGTACCGAGGCGCCCGCGCCGTTTTCATTTTTCAAATGTACGACTCGTGCGCCCGTCGCGGATTCCGCCTCGGGGACGCCGAGCCGCGGCGCAATCACACTGCCGCGATTTGATAGGGCGGCACTCGCCTCGGGGGCCGCAATCATTCTCCGGCTAATTTTTTTTCTTTTTTTTTTTTTTGCCTGCAGGATAATCGTGCGCTGATGTATATGTATATAGGCGTCCGGTTCAGGGAACGGGCGGCCCGACGCCTCGTTGGGTTTCCCCGCTTTTTTGCACCCGCGCGCGCGCGCGCGAAAAAAAAAAAGGAAATGCCGCAGGTTAAAGCTCGCGGGGCACGGCGCTTGTCGCGCATCCGGGACAGCGGGTGCAAGCTCTCGTGTAAACAGGCGGCGGTTTGTTTGGCCGGTGACGGGCGTCGGGGGCCGGCATACTGCCGAGGCCGATGCATTCATGAATAACTCGAGGCTTTTTGTTGTCCCGCCCGAGGCCCGCTGACTACATTACAGCGGCTCGTCTTTTTTTATTTGTAATCGAAGGGCTGTCTTTTCTTTTTTGTACTACAGCTCGGCCGCCGCAGCCGTTCGGCCTTACATCGCGGGCAAAAGGGCGCCCTTTGCGAAGCACCCACGGGATCCAAGGACGCCAGTATCTCACCGGTGAAATATTGGGCGGCGCGTTACGCGCGTAGGCCATTGCATGCTGGCAGTTGCGTGTAACGCCGGCCTGTACCTCCGAGGGGCCTTTCCAAGCCATTTCCCACCATCTCCGCGTTTTTCACGGGCGCGCGCCAGGCGGAATGTATATACGCGGCGGGACGTGGCAGCCGCTTCGACCGGGCCTATTGATCCCGCGCTTTCAGTCGGCCGGCGCGACAATGCCTGCGAGGAGGCTGCGTGCGAGCCCTGACACATCCCGGGCGCTTAGGGCACAATGGCGCCTCGGCCGGGCGCCCGCGAGGCGTGCACATTATCCGCGGGGAGGAGGGCGCGGCGGGCCGCCGTGTAATCGGCTTTGACGACGTGGCGTTAGACTGTCATGGCGGTTCGGCGCCGCGATAATTGGATCGCTTTCACGGGCCCGAGGCGCCCCTTAAACTCGGCTAATTCCTCGCGGATCGAATGGGGCGCCGCGTCGCGGTCATATTTTTGTTTGCGCGCTCGTTACCGGAGTCGCTCGGCAACGAATACATTGACAGCGCCTTCGCTTAACAATATTCATAGGCGGATGTTTATTTATTCTCTTTCCATTTAATTAATCGAGTTCACGGTAATTGTTACTTAATGTGCTGCTTTAATACAATGGGGTAAATGAATTACGGTTACGTATGTAGTTATATCACATAAAAGCTAACAGTTCCATTTATGAACAGCGATACTTGTGTACGTTCTAACAGCGGCTTTTCACTGCAATCCCGCATTTCGGCGGAAAATACCTTTTATCGATTATCTATTATAATAATAATAATATTATAATTTAATATTACTAAAACACCTTTGACATTTATACACGGTTTTCTATTATAGTCAAATTTATCAGAGTAGGTACTTTTTTACAAAATATATATAGTTTATTGTTAAAATATTTTAATATGAATATCTCGCTATAGTCATGTAAATTGAATGCTGCACAGGTTCGAATAAATATATAACGCTTATCAATATTTCTTTTTCAATACGAAGATTATAAGATTACGCTCCTTGATACTTCTTGCATAAATATTACACGGGAGTAAGAATGATGTAACCGGTTAGTCTCGCAAAATTAGAAAAGAAGTACCTTATCATTCACTTATATATACGATCTCATTTTTGCGCTTATTTTGTTTTATGTACGAACAAAGTAAATTGTAAGTTATGCAGAAGGCGTCTTTTTGTCCAGGAAATTATTAAAACGTGGAAGTAGTTAGTCTTTGTTGAAACTTCCACGGAATAAAAAGTATAGTGAATACTTAAACTGGTATTAATGGCTGTAGACGCAAGTAAAATTTGTTACAATTTTTTCATGCTTCATAAGGCAGGGGGATATATTTCATTACAATTCAAAAAAATACTCTTGACCCTCGAGAAAGTTAATGAAAAATAAGAATTCCTAGCGGGAATGAACTAGTCGTTTAAAGAATGAGAAAGTTCAATTATTCAGGGGATGTGTACAACCTAGTTATCGAGCAAAGCCGTGCAAACACGAGTCTCGCGGGCGGGTCGGTGCAGAGCTCGTAATCAAAGTTCGCGCGCAGCCAAATCCATTCAAGTCTCACTTTATCAGGGTATTAGATTAAATTTCCCAAGAAAGAAAGAAGAAAGTAAAAAAAAAAAGAGAATGGAGAGGAGGGGAGGGACGGAAGTTGCGCGCACGCCAACGCACGCCCGCGCAAATGGCCACAATGGCGGCTGGGACGTGGGAAAAAAAGCAGGGCCCCGCGAACCGCCCGCCCGCTAACCCGGCGAGTTCCCCCCGCGCCTCGCGCTTCCCCGCGCCGGGGTGAAAGGGTATCCAGGCATCGGTCACGAGCGCGCGTCCATTAGGGCCTGCAATCGAGGGCCGGCGATATGCGCCCGGGAGTCCGGCTAATTGACCCACCCCCCCGCGGCCGCGGAAAAGCCCCGGGCCGCCGGTTGCGGGGGGCTGCGGCCGGCCGCTAACGAACGGTCTCTCTGGACAAATGGCCGCGGCGAGGGCGCCGTTCCGTCTAACGAGGCCGCGAGCAGAAGGCGAGCGGATCGGCGATCGGCCCTCCGGCCACACTGGAGCTAATCCGCCCGGCGATCCTTTACCCCCAGCGCTCGGCAAGAGGTCGAGCCATCGGGCCCCAGGACCCCCTGGTTCCCTTTCGTCGAGGCCGGGTAGAAAAGGGGCCATCTCGCGGGGGACGAGCTTCGCGCCGCGCCTAGAGGTGGCAGCAGCAGAAGCTTCGCCGGGCGGGCCGATGCTAGACTTGGGTGACCTGCGTCACCGTGTGGTTCGTCGCCATGTTGCCGTTGTTGTTCTCCGCGTGCAGGGGCACCGGCAGCCACCGGCCCAGCAGCTTCCACCGGCAGAACAGCTGGTTGAAGGTCATGCGGAACTGCCGGCTCATCGCGCAGTAGAGGATGAAGTTGATGGCCGAGTTGATGAGGGCGAGGATGTCCATCGCCTCGCCTGCAACAGAAACAACACCACTCGGTTACACTCTGCCGTGTCGCCCCGGGTCCTTTTTCCCACCCCGAGTCGCCCTGTATCTACGGATCTTCTCGGGTCGGCTCGCAAATCGGCTTGACGAAGGGCCGTTTATGACATTTTCCAATTCGGTTAATAAATCTCGGGCGTCCGGAACTTGCCGCCTGGAGACTTTCATCTTTTAACTGGGTGGACACGAGGCTCGGGGCGTTATCGCGGAATAAAAGTTGCGGCCAACTTTTCGGATTTTCCGCCGGGGTGACTTTTGATTTAGATGGAAAAAGCGGAACGTCTCGCGCAGTTATAAGCGGATCTTCCCCATTTGGCACGGCGCCCCGCCCGGCCAAATTCCGCAACGAGCTTGTACGCTCGAAGACAATGCGCGCCCAAGTCGGTTGCCGACTCGCGAACTCTGTCGCGGCGCCCCCGTAATTCGCGACAACAAAAAATGAAAAACAATGTCGCCAAGGTGGGCGGCACGCGGGCTCGTGCCTCCCGAACCCCCGCGAATTTGCATCTCGTTAAGTTAATTGACTCGCTCGCGGTCCAGCGACTTCTCTCCCCCGAGGCAGTCGACCGAGCCGCGCGCAAATACGAATCGTTTACAGAAAGTAAAAATGCCCGCGCTGGGCGCAGTTGGAGCAAGTCGGCCGCGGGCTCGTTATTCGCGCACACGCGAGTAATTAGTTCTGATTGAGTGCGAGAAAGGAAGGGCGAGAAAGACAGAGAGAGAGAGAGAAGGGGGCCGAGAGAGTAGTGGAACTTCTCAACTGACTGTGCATCGCGTCAGGGGAGCCTCTGGAATACTAGCTCCTGAGACATTAGCCGGGGCATCCCAAGATGAACTTTCCGAATTAAAAGTAAAGTTGGGCCGGTCTCGTGTCGCGCGTTTAAGCCACTTCGTCGCTTTCGCTTTTCTTTGCAATTTCACGGAGTCAGCTTTTACGGTACCGGGTCTCATTGCACCTTGCGAGCTTACAGGCCCACTTAACCGCTGTTTGCCTTTTCTTGCGCACGGGGACTTGCTCGAAACAAAAAGCGCGGGCCGCCTCCTGGGGGCACCTAACCCCTCCGCCGAGGAAGTGCCCTGGAACCGTGCCGAGGCGCCCTCGAGGATGGAGTTTGCTCTTACTTTCATGGGCGCTAAGGCTGTATTGATAACTTTCGTTATCTTTTTCGGAATGTAATACCGTTAAGAGGGATTCATTCCCACCTAATGAACATCATATTCTTTATTATTAAAGCTTCTCCCGCAGTTCGATGTTTGAGAAATAAGTTTCCAGCGCAAAGATCAAAACTTTCCTCGATGGTTCAGAAGACGCGAATAAGTTACACAATCAATCGCGATTGCGCGTTCTGATGAATAGAAAGATTGGCGCAGAGCCGCATGTTAATCACGAATAAGAAAACGATGATTCACGCTTCATAAATCCACCTGACGCTTTAAAATTTTATCGGCATTATATAAGCCCGCCGATTTTATAAAAAGTAAATTTATTGTTTTTATTTATCGGCCGCGGCGGTAGCTGCAATAAACCAAAGATCCCCATAAATTTTGCAAACGAGTGTGCGCGCGGGCTAAAGGAAGGTAAAGCGAGTCGGCGCGAGGAATGAAAACAAATGACGTTCTGTCGAATCATCGTCAGCCTTTACAGGTCGTTATCTCCGATTTCCTTATCATTAGACACTCGCTTTGAGCTTTTATTTGCGCGGCCCGAAGAAGTGCGCGGCACGCGAGCACTGAAGAGGGATCAGTGCTCGGGACTTTCATTACCGGATCCGGAGGTGCATAATGCAGGCCGGCACGATTTCCAGGGGCGCGCACGCGTGTATATGTACATTGTATCACACTTCCGACGGCCGGCGTCGCTTTGATTTATAATAGCCCCGCGTAAACGCCTCTCACTTTCGCCCTCGCGACGACGCGACCTCACCAAAGTCGTAGCCTTTGACAGGCGCGCGGTACGACCCCTTTTGCCTCCCGGCGCAGCTTCCGGGTGCCGTAATATACCTTTCTCTTTGAGTAATTTTCGAACCAATTTACGTATGCTTGTTCATTTAGAGGATCTGTTGGCCCTTTCATTCCAACTAACTCAATGGCAGTCGAGTTCAAGGTAAAAGGCCTCGGGTGGTCTTACATAAACTGCAATTTAATTCATGCTTTATAATGCTTGCAAAATGAATTGGAGAATATTACATTATATCCAGTTTAGACTGACAGTCGAGAGCTTTCTTAGCTTAAAAAATACATCACTATTCAGCCGGCGTTTCTAATATACATTTTCAGCTCGAACGCGGAAATGTACTGCTTGGTATACATTAAGAAAGTTCATTTACTTTTTAATTACTCATATCCTGCTGCTAAAGTTTGCAGCAGTCATAGAAAAATGAACATTTTTAAAATAAAGTAATACTGGGCGATATTATTAAAAGCGTTTATTTAAAGTGGTGAACAAATTAAATTTTTAACTGTAATATTTGTTAATAGCTCGGTAAAACATTAAGTGCTCCAGGACTTTTCATCCGCTGTAATGACTTACTTATTACATTGATCGGATTTCAACAACCCGGTAAAGGGCTTTGACAACAAATTTTATTGGAGTTTCATTTATAATAACACAACAATTCCTTAGAAAAATATAAGTAAAGAAATTATCAAGTTACCGTTCGCCCACGCATTTATTCTGGCCCCTTGCAACTGAGAGCTAGCGCTCCAGTGAAAGCGCGTAGTTGAAAGTGTGTCGAGCATAATTATCTCTTGCTCGGCCGTACTTGTGATGCATATTAAAGTACACTTGAAATAAAATGTTTTCTTTTAAAATGCATAAAATCATTTTTATCCTTACAAGACATTCATGTTTCATATGATTAAGAATTTTAATTCTAATTATGAAGTAAACAAGCAGGTAAGATAGGCATTAAAGCTGTATTGATTAACCAACATTATAATGGTTACGGATGTACTGAATTTTTCAGCTTGTTTTTATTTCCTCTTAATAATAATATAATTGCATAATTATAATAAAGATAATGAGCTTTGAATAATTTTGTCAAAGAACGATACAATTACTTTCAGTAACACACTTGATTACACTAACTTTATACATTTAATCATGTTTATGTAAGTATAGTTGAGGATTTTAAATAGGTATGAATAGTGTTATTGGTACAGAATACTACAACGATCTTGAATTCTTCGATACTCACTATCGCATTTGTATTTACGTGTATATTTTATTTTCACATCCCTTAGGTTCATGATTATTTATTTGATCCCGATTTTATGTAGAAATCAATAAAATGGCCAGAACTCCATCTTGGTGACGCAGTAGGCTATAATCGAACGGTTGCCGCTCCCGCTTCCAATCGAACCCGTAAATTTTACTTTGCACGGGATCTAATGAAGCTTAACGAGGGAGGAGGATGAGTGTAGGTGAAGAGAGCATGAGGTCGCAACTTTTGTATTTCGCCCGGTCTGTTCATTATTTCTCGTGGCCGCGAGCGCTCTTCTTTATCAACTGGATACGGCGTTAATTACACGCGTGCCGCTGAGCCTTCACGTTCATTAAGGCCGCGCTTTGAGCCACCTCCAAAGATTCTGCCGCCTCAGGCAGCTCTCAGGTAAATATTCGGGTGCCAAGTTCACGAGGGGGCGAGAGCAGGAACAATGTCCATTTCGCGGTTCACCAGACTTCCCATCCTATGGTTTTCTCGACCGTTTTACACTAATGAGGGTGACACGCTTTCGGACTAGCGATACCGAGCCTCTTACCGCGAGTCTTCACTCACAGACTGCGCAAACAAACTTTACATTGTGTCAAGCTTGAACGATTTTAAGCGTTTAAGATTGGGAAATACGCTGAAACGCTGCTTTGAGAAGTTCTCGGTCGCTCTCGGACAATTATCCAGGGTGAGCAGATTATTTGAAAGTATATCAAAGCCGAAGTAGAAATGCGGGATTAAGTGGAAATATCGTGGTTTGGTCAGGCGCCGAATAAAATAATTATAACCTTGGGATCGTCAAACTGCTTTTATGATTGTACCATTTTACATAATATATAGAGAAGATCTATATTTTAGGAATAAACCTCTTACCGATAAAGTAAGCATCTCCAACCTAATGCATGGTATTGCCTACAATCAGCTTTTTATACTGCTTCGTCCAGCCTTTTATCATTACTTCATAAGCTTATGGTACGAGGAAAAATTTAGGATTACAGGAAAATACCCTCTGGAAATAACTAGACCTCTGGGTACTTTTCTCATTAAAATGTACTCAGAGCAAAAAAATCGTTTGTTTTTGTCGGAAATTGAACCTTAGACCCCTGCAAAAGCATTGTCTCTGTGTTTAACACACTAACCACTTAGTAAACTTTGTTATAATTTTTTATTACAAGTATTATAGTATGTAATACGATGCAGTATCATGCAATTGAGTTCAAGATTATGCCGTTTTGCAAGGGTTCTTAATGGCGCCACGTAGCTTGTAATTATTATAATTATTTTAACGATGAATGGTCAAAGGGAGTCACCGGGAGTTACAATCATTTTAAAGCCGTTCCATTTCATGGAAGTGTGAGCATATAATATGTTACCATTTATCTTCTAAAATGCTGATCCAATTTAAATTATTTTCAGTTAGATATTTTTGTATGAAATAAATAAATTCTCCGTGAATGAATTGATTTTAATTTTTAATTTTGTACTCGATTTAAAGGTAAAAATAATTGTATCAAAAGGACATATGTTAATTTCTGAAATGTTAATACAAGCTTCAGAAAATTCTAAGAATTTTGTCAGCTGCGCAATAATAAAGGTTAGCTCAGTGGAATGGTGTGAATTCACAGTCATGCTCCGATTAGCTTCGACTACGTAGGGTACAGAATGTAGGGGCGAACTACTTATCAAAGGAGATCGTGTTCGCGCATTATTTAGGGTAGCTCTCAGTGTCATAGTAGCGTAGGTTCTGATAGGATCCGCCGAAGCAGAAAGGAAAGATACATAAAAATCGAGATTTTCGAACTATACCAATGGATATATAAGTAAATAAGTTGTTTTTATTAAAGATAATATGTACACTTGTAAACATAGTATGACATTAACATGTCCAATTTCTGCGTAGTCGTTGTTGATGAGTTCAGTAGACAAATTCGGGATAAAATTTCATTTCTTAATAATATATTGATTACTGAAAATAGTATTAGTCGTTTATTTATGAGTAACTCAAAATTATATCTAACAATGTATTGTATAATCAGTTGAACTATTGTATATATTTATGCATTGTTTTTTTAAACACAAGGAAAATTAAAAATTTATTTTATTTTTTTACATAAAAGTTATAGAAAAATACCCTCTATTGTTTTATTTTAGTGCATTCTTTTGGTTAATTTCAATCGTGAAAAGTATATTTCTTAGAGTTTTTCTTCGACTGGAGTTGCACAGTTCAGTAATTTATTTGTAGTTTAGTATTTTCTTTGAAAATTCAAAATGTATTAAATTATTAAATAATTTCTGAATTCATTTTAATCTTAAAGTATCTTAAATATGTACAGAAATAGAAGAGAAGCGAAAAATTTCAGCTATTTTACTTGAAAGTCCATCTAGCAGTTTGCACTGTAATTTACGTCAATGCCAAAATTCAAGTCAGATTGTAATCCGAATAATATTCGTTTACAAAACTAGTTTTTAATAAAACAGAATCTGTTATTTTATAATTTAAATATATTAATATAAATAATTAAACTCCGAGAAAGCCACCTATCCAAGTGCTTGTTTATAAAAACAAGCTGCTAGTATATTAGGTTTCAAGATAAAATTCTTCATTCAGTTTTTATTTGCTTTGATTTGTACAACATCAGTTATTAAGTTGGATCAATTTTAAAGCGTCTAGTCTTAAATAATATTTAGAAGGTTTAATCTATCTTAACTACATCTTTTCTATACAGTAAAGTCTACATTTTTTACAAATTAAAAATTTCGTCTCGCTCTTTGCTATTCTTTTAATTTAAGTAAACTTGAAAGAGTATATATTTTAATTATGTCAACTGAATTAAAAGAGATTAAAATGATACGCTAGAATTTTTGAAGCGATAAATAAAAGTTTACTCTAAAAAATGATGTTGTAGAACTTTATAATCTCTTGTTCATTTTAGAGCTAAAACAATAATTTTAATTAAGTATGATACCATATTTGTTAAACAAATATTAATTATACTGAGCGCATTAATAATTTATAAAAGAAAGATAAATAAAATTAAAAGACAATATAATTTCATTTTCATGGTTTTCTGCAAACATAACATTTTCATCCTCTCCAGTGAAAATGCAGCTAATGGGGTTTGTCACGTATTTACTGCTTGTAATATTCAGCGTCATGTGTACTATGTATCATATCACTTTTCTCGACTAAATGAATTTAATCATGTATTTTTTAGTTGAGATAATGTTAATGCATGTTAAATTTAAATTGGTTAATCTTTATTAGTTGAATTTACAAGAAATCTAGTTAAATCATTTCTATTAATATTTTACATTGAGTTTATTGTTAAATTATTATCACTAATAATATTCAAAACTTGTAAAAAAAAATAAATATTTCTCTGACGCAAACTTAAGTCTCATTAAAAACTTGTTTACGGATTATGTCTCGGGTTATGTACATCTCTCAACTATAGACCATGTAGAAACTTTAAATCCACATAACGAGGAATAGTCCTGTGAGAGTAAGGAACAACTTTAGAGAATATGCGCCGTAAGATAAAGGATACGAATAAAGGTATTAATTAATCGCATTCCCATGAAACTTACTGCGCATATATTTGTAACAATGTCGGACTCGGAGTTTGCAGTTGCAGAAGTCTCGTTCAATAGCTAACCAGATCAAAGACACGTCATGGCCGAGGGTCAGTTTATTTGTTGACAATCCAGTTTCAGTTAAACTTGTACTTCATACTCTGTCCATTAGAGAATGACTTAATCGCCTGTTAATCCCATAACGAATTACTCTGGTGGTGTGAGAGTAAAGCGCCTATCATGCGTACTATATTTTGTGTGTTCTCACACGGGCCGTGCGGGTGCGCATACAGCCGTTGAGCTTCGTTTGCATATTATGATTACTTGAGAGCACATTACGAGACTTGGATTAACGGTGTAAATCTACCTAAAATGGAAATAATTATTTTTGGAATAATATTAAATATCCTATAAAATGATTAATGTGCATGACGCAGGTTACATGTTCAAAATTTTGATTAGTTGATTCACACAGAACAAGCGCGAAATTAATTTTTGATGAGGTATCAACGAGTTATTGATAAATCGCAATTGTTTATCGACTTATCATAATTAATAACCCATATTATTTCGGGAGAATAAATTAATTCGTATTTGATAATTTATTAGCGGGCCACTAAGAACCTGTATCGACGTGTTTTTCCCTCCGATCGAATGTTGACATACGTACGGAATATACCTATAATTTCTAGGGGAGAAGAAAGGGTTCTCTCTTGCTCCCCTCAACCAAAAAGTGGAGCAGAAACGATTAGAAATGCAATGACCTTTAACATGATAAATTTGAATTATTTGAATTTTAATTGAGTCTATATACGTATTTCAAAATTAGATTGATATTTATGGTTTTTTTTCTATGTCATATTGATTCCATTTGTATCTAATTTAGACAAGGATTTAATACAATAAAAATCTCCTTTCGTTAATTTGCTAAAAGGATTTTACTAAATAAGCATATCGGTTAACCATTTTGTTTAAATAATAAATTATTATAATATAAGATTATGAAATAACCAATTTCCAATTTGTATAAACATATAAAATTATTTTCATAATATAGGTGTAAATTATAAACATATAATTATCTGTTTATGCATGCATCCGTCAATTGCAAATTCATTTTGCGACAGAAATTATTCGAATGAGTTTGTAGTTGAAATTAGATTACAGCAGTGACTGCGTGTTACTGTAATACTGAAATAATATTACATTAAAACTTGTTTTAAGCTACTCTTTATTTTGATGTTAGATTTGACATAATCCGCAAAAGGTGTGTACTTTACCATTATTTTTCAGCAACGAATAACACAGGTTTATCGCACTCTATTCTCAAAAGCTCGCACCTTCACAACCAGCAGCACATACGTGTAGATCTATTCATTTGTTTCATTCCACTGAGGTTACATCGGCTAAAACATTTAACGCGGTGCTCATTTCTTCTGCTTTCACTGTACACGTCTTGTCCATTAGTCCACGCTAAAACTAATTAATTACGTAGGCCACATTTCTTTTTATTTTGCGGTATTACAGCTTATTCCCAGCTAATGAACCTGATACCAAGGTTAATTTACTCATAAATGATTCCCATAATTAGATTTGTGTTTCATATTTCCTCCGTATTGACAGTTGGTGTCAATTTAATTTTGGTAGTAAGGACAAGCGCGTGCACTTGAGTGGAAATACATTTGATTAAATTATTCGGTCGAGATTAATGGTTTTCCCGTAAACGGATTCAAACAGCTCGCTATACATCCGAATCAATTGAAAGTTTTATTCGGAATACGTATTTATGTGTGCAGCCCTCAAAGAAAATATCCGCTACAGGGATGTATAGCGCGATCATGGGAGCAGTCAATTGTGCTTTGATAGCGGTAGTTAGTTTGGAAATCTCACTTTGTCAATAACTCACGAGCTTCGGAGTAATTTCCCTCACGAATTTCTTATTAAATAGTTGCGACGACTCTGGTTCTATATAATTTAGCTTCCTACGTGCCTTGCAATTTCGGCCAATTACACGGATAACAATCACACGGAGATTGCTTTACATTCCAACGTACGAATCCTCCCAGCCAAAGAATTATTCAGAAAGTGCAGACATAGAAAGTGTATACGAGCGGCGCAAGACTCGGGCGCCTTTTGACTCGATCGCAATTTAGAGGAAATAAAGCTAGCCATAATGTCCCCTCATGGCCCAGTAAAGCAAACAGCGGGAGGCGGCGCTCGGGTCGTTCAGCCTCCCTTACCCCCTCAGATTCACTCGCCGGCCATGATCCCCCCGCGGCGTAGCGGGGATAAGTCGCGATGCCGGCGCTGAGCTTTCCGGAGCTTAGGCGCCACAGGACCAAGGCCGCCGGGACGCACACGAGCTCCCGCGGCCCGTACGTTCCTTCCATTAGCCGTGCGTGTGCGCGTGGGCGGGAGACGCGCCGGAAATCGAGCGTCGTCCCAAGGAGGCGCGAGCTTTCCCCCTCCGATGCGCCCCGAAACGAGCGCCCGGCCCGTGAAGGAGCGTATAAGGGTAATTTCCGGGCCGAGACAGGGGCCTCGGTGCCAAAGTGTTTACCCACTGCCCTGGCACATATATACGCGCCCGTGAAGTGCAAGCAAGGGGCGGGCTTCACCCGACTGACCCTCGAGATCGAAGCTCGCCCTTTTGAAATTTAAGTGCCCGGCGGATTTTTTTCCCTCGCGTGGGCACGTCCACGAAAATGGTGTACTTGGACAATAGCTCGGGCAGGGTACTTTCGTTCGATGTATCGCTCGGTCGTAAAACTCTTATGTTAAAGTAGCTGCGGCGCAGCCAGCGGTACATTTTACATGGCTTCGGGTTCGGGTTCGAAGCTCGGTCAAAGCTCTAGTGGGCCTGTAAAAGCTCCCGCATATTCCGCTGAGTCGTCGATGGCCAACTGTCCGTGTAATAATCTCGGGCGGTCCAAATTTCACGAGGGCGATGATAATCCCGTCAGGGGCGATGGACTACTTTGCGGACCTTCCGTTTAATGACTCCGCGGCAGAAGATGCGCTCGAACACGGGATTATCCGAGACGGGGAAGAGCGTCTCTGCTGTAGGCGGTCGCCGCCTACTTATGCGGCCGGGGGAACCGTCTGTCCAGGAGGTTAACGGACCGTGAACCGCATCGCTGAACGCTCCTGGGCATGTTTTCCTCCTTCAAATTTTAAAGCGCCGACGTCCGCTCGGGGTCCACTCGATTGCTATTCATGAGTGGCGAGATGATGTTTAGCCTTGCGTTTTCAAGCTACTTCCACTTTGTTTCCTTGCAGCGCGCCTATAAACAGTTAGTCGCTTGTTTTTGTTCTGTAGCCTTCGGAATGGACTTTTCGCCCATGCGCGGATTTCACCTTTAATGAGGACACACGCACTCAAATTGTGCATTTACCCTGATGGAAATTTAAATGAACTTCTAGCCGTTATGTTGTAGGCCAATTTTGCGCCTTCTGTTCTTAATTAATTAGAGAATTTTAGGGATACAAAGAGGTTGAGTGATACATATTCATTGTTATATTATGACTCTATATAAAAGGTGAATTCAAAGATAAAACAAAAATAGATATAATACTTTCAGTCATACTTATCACATTCATTAACATAAATGAAGATCGCGGCATAGAAGCTAGATACGCACGTATACTCTAATTTATCATTCTCGTTCATTTATGACGACTCTGGGAAATGTTGGCATACTACCCTGCATCTGACACTCCTCTCGGCTTTAGGGACTCGGCGACTTTGCGTTTATTAAGAGCCCGCAAGCAGTGATGGCACCTCTTCGGCGGCACACAAACTTCTGCTTGTTCAGCGAACTCATTCGCTTTTTTGCTATCGCACTCATCCAATCAATAGTCCCATTACTCTCTTATATACTGTAACGCCCAGTGATATCCTGAATCATAGGACTTATTAGTTATCAGATGTTTCGACGCGTGGGAGCAGTCATTAAATATGACAACCGTAAGACCAGTCAATTTGAAGAGAAATCTATCATGGTTTGCTCGTCACCGCCTGAGATTATAGCGTAATAAACATCTTTGGATTAAGTTAAATGCTGAAATGATTTCTGAGAGGACAATGCACCTTTTGGTAGAGCTGCAAGTATAATATGCACTGTTTGAAATGGATAATTCACTCGAATCGTCGACGTCGCAATAAATTATTGTGTTCCATTGGCTACTCGTTAAATATAGGTCGTTTTAAAAGTCGTTTCTTTAACAGTACGGCAAATAAACGACGGTAAGCGCATAAAGCTCCGCGATATTTCCCCGTTTCATTTGTATGATCGTGGGTATCCATGCAAATATTCGAGTACGACCTCAATTCCTAATAATTCACGCGCGTATTTAAATCGATTTTAGCATTACAATTTCCGGGCGGGGGGCGGTATATTATGCTAACGAACGCGCGTCAATCGATTAAGCCGACGCCTATATATGTAAACCGAAAGACAAACATCAAGTTTCGCGTAAAGGCCCCGCGCACAACAGCGACCCCCGCAGCCGATCAAACTCGGCCGCGCGGGATAAACGAGCCGGATGATTCGGGATCGCGCGGCTAATTTGTCCGCCGCTCGAACTACCTGTATCCTCCCCCCCCCCCGCCCCGGTGGAATCGCCGGCGATCAGCCGCGCACAGAGACTTGCCCCCGGGGCAAGAGGAGGCCCGATGCATCGGCCCACCAGTCGTTAAAACCCGCGCCACAAATCAGGGCGGCTAAGGGCGCCGTAGGCCGACCCCCATAAATTCATTAGTCGCCCTGGGCCGCGACGCTCCGCGCGTTAATTCATTATATAGGGGGGAGGGACTGCGTCGGGGACTCGACGGGGGATCTCTCGAGCGACCGCGCGACAACGGCTTTTGTACAGGGCTTCTTGCCGACCGAGGCTTCGTGGCCTCGCGGTCGCTGAGCCCGCGGTCGCGCGGGTTATCGCGCCTCTGGCCGGCCGCGTATGAATCCCATCGCTCGGCAAATCCGGCTATTGTTTTGGATAGTTGCAGGCGGCGGTTCGGGGTTCCTTTCTACATTGGGCCATGAGCATTTTTGGACCGACAGCGGATCAATTACCTTAGCTTGTCACTTTATTCTTGGTCGAAAAATTGACCGGTTTTCACGTAGGATTTGAGCTTGATAATGGAATAGACCCTCTAGCTCGTTAAATTAGACTCGTCAATGATTAGATGTGCTTGGCACGTGCAGAATTTTTGAATTGATTATAAAAGGACGCGTAAAAACTGATTAGGTCTCTGAATTCTGCCGAGGCATTGGCCAGAAATTCGTTTAAGTTTCTACCGCAAATAGCGAGGATGATTATGCGGATACGCGACCGTTTAAGCATTAACCAATCGGAGTAACCTTCGCGCGACTCGTGCGCAGCGAATGATAAATTATTATCTGCGCGCGGTCGCATTGTAATCGTTTCACACTCTGTTACACGGACTGCCTTTTATTTCCAATAAAGCGCGACGTCGCTGCAGTCTTCCCATACTCGCGGGATCTAATATTTATGAGAAAAATCGAGCAGCTGTCCAATCATTTTTAAGTCCTGGGAATGAACCGAGGGGAATCGAGTCAGGAGCTGTGCGCTCCTCCCGAGGCTCTTCGATTTCTTTCGGCTTATTTCAAAAGTGATGTATCACGACCTGAAATTGATACTCCCCCGTCGCTTTTCATTCCTCCCGCTTTACACTTACAAGAAACAAAGGAGCAATCGGAATCCCGCGCCCCGACATTAATCTGTGCACCGGGGCATTAATAACAAATCACGCAGCGGCGCCCTCGAATTTAGACTGCTGATAAATTCACGAGCAATTTGATTTGTTGTATAAATGCTAATGAGATAAAAAAAAGACCGCGTTATTTTTTAATGTTAAAATCTCGAGCATCGACGGATTCGCATAAGTTCAAGTGCACGGTTTTTATCTTAAATTTTTTTCTGCGTGCCGCGCGTGCGGATGATAGGTTTATGGCCTTCATATACATAAATCAGTTTTTAGGGACGCCGCTGTAGGGCCCAGTGAGAAACTTCTTCTTTATAACAACGCCTTTTTTTATTTACTCCCACGGTTTTTTTTTGTCTCGAATTTGTAGTAGGGAAAAATAATAAACGTGATTTACGATACCGTGAAGGAGACAAGCCCGTTTGGCGGAACGTTGTTCACCGGATATTGTAAAACAAGTGTTACTACGGCTAATACATAATCCAATCAATTCATTTGTTTTTTTTTCAAAACGAAAGAAAAATACTCATAAAGGAAAACAATCACTCTGTATAAATTAATTTTACAAACGCAGCGAAACGTTACCGATACTTTTGCAAACAAACTATTATTCACTTTGCAAGTTTCGCGCATTGTACTAATGAAACATACTATATAAGTGCATGTTAACTGGAAATTAGGAGGTCACGGACAACATTGAAAGTTAGGCGAAATGCTTTGTTAACAGTATCAAGATAAAATTTTATTTAATTTAGCACTAAACGAATAAATGAATTATGATTTGAAATAGAATTATTATATTAAATAAAAATCTTCTACGGGAAATTGCGGCTCACTTATGCGCATATTAAATGTCGTAGTTTACGCTACGCGCTCACGATTATATAGCATAACTCAAAACTAAAATAAAGCAAAGCTTGTTTTCAAACTGCAATTTACTTTACACTGATAAAAAACACGTGAGTTTATCGACTCGCTCGGATCGAGCAATAATTAACAATGATTAATCACCTGTCCTATAAACATTCAGATTCTGTAGATTGCTCCCAACAAAGAAAGCCGGCGCCTTTCATCATCTGGCGAAACCCGGCGCCGGCCGATCGGAAATATTCGACGGCAGAAGCACCTGGGACAAATCGGCACTGCCGATCGCGCCAGAATCTTCCCGACGCAGCCTCCGAAAACGCTCACGTCAAGGCCGCAGAGACGTTCTTCACCCCGCGGGCGAATAAGGTATGCAGGTGGCGTGCCTCCTCCTCCGCACCCTTCGCATTAAGCCCCGCTTCTTCATCGGCCCGCCCCCCGGAATTTTCAATCCGTCGCCCGGAGCGCATACATACATACACGATCTGGGCCGATAAAAAACCATCGTCTTGGGCTTTTATGACTCCGGTATAGCACGACGAGGCTATAGGACCAACTTCCCGCGGGGAAATAATCGGGGATAATTTCGGCGCTTGGCGCCCCGACTAATCCGCCCGTTTTTACAGGACTTAGCGCGGGATTATCGCTATCGAATGGTCCACACTCGGCGCGCTCATTTCGAATGCTGAATGATTCAGAGAAAGAGGGCAGGGTCGAAGCGCGGCGAAGACAACGCACGCGCATTCATTTGTCGAGTGCTTCGGATGCGCGCGGTTTCCTCAACAATTCGTCATGTAGGGGAGGTTTTGTTTTTTTTTCCGATCTTTTTTTCCTCTCCACACCGGCTTCGCTTTTTATATTCCGTTTTTTTTCGCGAAAGCGCCGAGTCGCGTGCTCGCGATAAGCATCCGACGTACATGCATCCAATGCTCGGCATAATAATTGTAAGCTTCGCTAAGTCTAGCTCCCTCTCGCTCTCTCTTCTTTCACCGTTAAAAATTCGAAATACGCATGTGCGTATGCGGGGCCGAGGTCGCTTTAACCTTTACCAAGATGATATCGTCGGTGGGAACTGCCGCCGAGCCTATACGTGTCTCCGTCAATTTAATCAGACCCTACAGTGTTTACGAGCTTTTGTTTGATATGACTACAGTTAAGGAAAGTTTATCTTTCTTTCAGCGTTTGATGAATTCTCTTGAATATATTATACCGAGCTAATAAGACCATTTTATGTGTTTGCGTGAGTTATTTACATTTACCATTCGGGGTATAGTTTTATTCGCTCTATGCATGAGATAAAAATAAATATTCGGCTCAATTATGTGATGTGAAATGCGACGCTTGCTTGTATCCACAAGTCTAATATAGTTTATGTATCATTTGCATAGAGTAATTTCATTACCAAGCAGAGTAAAATCGTGACGATAAGCCCTCAATTTTTTAAATTCGTCCCTTAAAAGCCACGATAAATTGTGTGGAATTAACCGATACCATTCACCGAAACACACGGTCAAATTAATTTGATATACGTGCGCCCAGCGTTATTTCGAGTATAGCCCTCGAGTAAAAGTGGCCCTCACCGAGTCCCGCGGGTACAACAATCGACGGGGAGTCATTAATTCCTGCAATCAATAGGCCGCGCGGACTTTTCACCAGCTCGTCCCACTTCTCGCGCCTCGGTGCATAATAGTCCGGGAGATTATCGGTAATTAATCGGGTCGCGAGCTAGGCTTCGGCCCGCAAATTAAACCCTCGTTCACACTTGCGGCTCGGCTTTGTTCTTCCGCGCTGGCAGAGCTATGATGCAGTGCAGCCTCACTATACGCGCGTGGACCAACGGCCCGTTGCGGAATCCAATAAAAACGCACCTCACGCGCCGCGCGTATCCTGCGCTTACCTTTTATTTTTGTATCCTTTTCATGCGCGCGTTATACGTCGGGCACGCGGCCTACGGCGAGATTTACGGGGCTAGTGGTTTTCGGGCGCTCGGACGCCGGCTGGCCCCGTGTCCCAGACCTTCTCCGTTTGACTTTCGTTCAAAATCGGCTTGTCTGCCGGCACACGAAACAAATATTGAGAAAGTGTCGAGAGAGTTGATAAACTATCCGCATCGAAGCTTATACCGTATGCGCGCGTTGCTTGCCGGATGATCGAAACTGGCATCGATCTACTTGCTCTATTGTAGCTAGAGATTATCTCCCCCGGACGTATGAATAATTTAAATCGGGTATTTAAATTCCTTCTAAATTTGGCGAAAATTTCAGGAATTATACGCTTGGGAAAAGGTATCTGAAAATCCGATAATTAGTTCCTTTTTCTGAATTTTAAATGCTTGAAAAAGGAAAATGTGATCGTTTGGTTACATTGGACTAAATTAACTTTTTCGAAATTTGTGGGACATCAATTAAATCAGATTTTGATAATTCAATAGTAAATGGTATTTTTTTACTCGAATAATACTTTTTTCTTTATATTCCAACATGACGTAATGATGACGTATTTTTCCAAATTTAAGTAATCCTTGAGAAGGATTTATTCATCAATTTAAAATTTAGTTCACGTAAATTAATGTTTCAATTTTAAATTTGGCAAAAGAGTGATGGGCGATTGCTTTTGCTAGCTCTAAATAAATGGTTTAGGTATAATTCTTCTTGGCATGCAACTACAGCTTTTTTCATTTCAAAAAGTTCATATTTGGGAGAAATATTATAATAATTTGTACTGTGTTGTCTAGGAAACTGATAGATCAATTCAGTAAAAATTGTCATACATTAAAAATTGTGACATTGTATAACATAATTTTCGGTAAAATAATAACACATTTTAATGTAAAGTATAGTAATTTTTATTGAATTAACCAGTCAGCTTGCTAGACAGTGTGGTAAAAATTACTGCAATATTTCTCTCATTTAAATTACGAATATCTACTTAAAATGGAATTTGAACCACTCATTTATTTATACTTTTTGCATAGATTTTATTGTATTGCAATAAAATTACCCCGTTTTCAAATTGTTTTTAAGCAATGCAATGAAAAAATTATATTATGCTTTAAAACAATTTTTTGAAGAATATAAGTACGAAAAAGTTTTACACGTGTATACTTCAGAAAACAATGCGCTCTTCAATATTTGCATATATGTTGGCTATACACTCATATAGAAGTAGAATGCAGGCATACACATATACATATATACACGTGTACTTTAGTATTTTAACTTTAAAATTTTCGAAAATAACCTAAATGTGCAAGGACCAAAACAAACTTTTTCGATTTCACGTTCGCTCTTCATTCCTGTATTCATATATTTGACTTTTTTGCAATTACATGCACACGTGCGCGCATAAGCAGTTTTAAATGCAGAATTAAAATAAAGTATTATAAAACAGAAAATAAAAGATGTTTAATGAAAACCTATTGTATTACTTACGTATATTTTACATCCGCTGAATAAATCAGCATACAAGTGGATTCAAAATATTTATATTTATTGCATTGCAGTACGAAATCCTCGAAATTGTAATTATTTAACGAAATACAAGTGCAGTTTATATATCCATTCAGGATTTTGAAGAAGTAAATATAATCCATGCTTAAATTGTAATGAATTGCCTTCGTCCCTTTTAAGCATGCGATTCTGGTTTATTGCCTATTTGGACTAATAGTTATGCGCGATATAAAATCGATAGAATCTTTTTACGTTTGGACCAAGTCGCAGCTCTCTTCATGAGATTTTATTGCTCGCGTCTGGTGACCCGTTGATTTACGTCTGTGGACGCCACCGTTCCACATACGAGTTACAATTGCACGCACCGACCCCGATTAATATCCTCACTAGCTTTATGTCCCTGGAAATCGTTGCGAGTTCGCGGATTGTCATAAGATACAGTTTCGTTGCAGGGGTTGTCTGCCAGGATTAACGGCCTTGCCGTGGAATTACAGCTGCAGTAGCTACGGTGTGCTTATTGTCTTGCGCTTCCTATCCTTGCGACGAATCACTTTTAATTTCAAGCTCTTTTGTATAGCGCGGTATGGATAAACTTTATGCGCAACGCTTTGTAAGCTGAAAACTTACTGTGATTACAAATATTGCACTTAATTAATTAATTTGTTTTTAAAAATATACGACTGTCAACTTTATCAGACTTTATCAGATTCAAGTACAAGTTGCATTTTAATAACTATAATTTTTCATGACTAATGAGATTGAATAATAGCTATATAGTCTTCAAGTTTAGATTTATTACACAAAGTTTCAAGCGGAGTTTGTTTTATGTTTATTTGTGCTAGGATAAGATTGTAGAAAATTTTGCGTGACATTCAAACAAAATTATTTAATAATTCACATAGGAGAGGTAACCGGCTCATATTAAAGTAGCTCCTGCATGCATTACTTTTTTTATATTCTGAAATTAGTAAAATGTAAGGTTTCTTTGCATTTGAATAACTGAAAAGCCTCGTATTTGGTTCTTCGTAACCAAATATGTACACTACTAAATATTTTATTTTAAAGGATTGTAGTCCTTGTACTTGTATTCGTTACTACGGATAAAGATGTTTCTTTTTTTTTGTTTAAATTCTAAAAAATTTGTAGTAAATGCATGATTTTTAGTCAGAACTCCAAAGTATAACCTTTTAATAACGTGAAAAGCATAACTTTATTTTTTAGAATGCTGTTGTATTTAAAGCAGCATGCAACTCATTTTTATTAGTACCCAGGAACTGCTTTTTTCTTAATACATATGCAAAATGTTCCTTAGTTAAAATGTAAAAGGAATAAGCTACAACTATAAATGATCGTGTAAGCCTCTAAAGATAAAGAAAGGTTTGAATTTTTAAAATAATGTTTTTATGCTAATAGGGTAACAATAATCCAAAAGAATAAAGCGGGATCGTAGGCGAACAAATCACTTTGATGGAAAGCTTGTAAAAGTAAGTTACAGCGTAAACACGTCCTTCAAACTGCGGTAAGTGAACGTCAAACTATTTAAACCGCAGTATATAGCCGGGTTGTAAGCTCCAGGATATTCAAACTTTCCGAAGTATAGTGCGAAAGAAAAAAAAGACAATTTAACATTGTTTACAACGAAATTCTTGTAAATTCCGCAGAAAAGTTCGCACTGCGGAGAGAGTCACTACGCCCCGTAAATTAAGGGCGGACGCGTTAAGAGCTCGATATAATGTTGAGTTGTTAATCTCTCGGCCCTTTGAAATTGGCCAAACAGCCGAGCAGGCGGCAACAACTTGCCCAAGCGCCCACATGATTCACGGGCAGAAGCTCCCGCGGCTAAAATCCCGCGATAAGCGAGGGGCGATCGAACCGCCCGGCGGCGCGGCTACACCTGCGGGCGCAATTTCGTATGCGCGACACGAGGGCGCGAGTGAAAAACGGAGCCCCACGTAGGCGCGCGGCTATTAGCGCCGTGCGCCGCGCCCCCGGCATGGAGATGAGGCAAAAGAGTCGCCGCGTCTGCGTATCGAATGACACGGCGCTCCGGGGCGCGTCTCGCAATTGACCGCCGGGACGGTTTGCCGTGGCGATCAACACTCGCGCCCGTTGACGCGCCCGCGGGCCCTGAATCAACTCGGATTGCATTGTCCGGGTTGTTTCGCAGTCGCGCTGCTGGCGGATGTGTTTTCGGCAATTCCGGCGGATGTAATTGGACCGGCTCGTGTCGGCGAGGCGGAGGGAAAAAAGGCCGGAGAAAAGTATCGGTACGCGCGCTCGCGGAATACAGTTGACCTCGGAACAGTCAAAACTGTAGCCTAGACCCTCGAGCCCTTCAGCCGAGTTAATTAAATTTTGATCGGTGAAAGGTGAAATAAACTTTCTTCTCCGAGCTGATTATTATTCAGGGAACTTGGCCGATGTAAGAGGGATATTACACGAGGCAACGCGAAGCCCGAGTAATTATAAAAGCTCCGCGGCCGCTGTTCTTATGGGCTAGGTTACGTCTCTCAGCGGACGCGTGCGAGCCTTTCGCGCTTTTCCTTTCGAGGGAAGTAGGCCAAAGCGATTCTTATATACGCGTTGAAATTCTCATGAGCGTCTGTTTATAGAAAGGAAAAGTCGATCCCAGGAGACGTTGCCGGCGGCCCTTAAGATTCGGCAGACTCGCGGAAAAAAACGTGAGATATCGAGTCTACTTCGGGGCGATCTCATCGACTTGAGGCTCGTCAGGACGTGCTAGATATGATCCTTCAGCGACTAGACGCGCCATCTCGATAACCGGCCGTTACGCTCCTGATGGATCCGTCCTCCGGCGAGATAATCGAAGGGTGCGCCGGGAGCGTATACGTAATACATAGGCGAGCGAGGGACGTTAAAAAGAAAGTTAGGCCCCCGCGCCAAGCGTTCGTCCCCTCGGTGTCGCTGCGAATGGGGCGCGAGGCTCTTCCACCCTGGTATTTCGATTACCGGGACAGTCGTCGCGGGGAATCCCGGCGAGGCGCCCGGGAGAAAAATCAAAGTCTCCCGCGAGCGGCCGCGACGTTTATGGCAACCGGCGCAGTGCTCCTTCGGCCCGCGAGGCCCGCACTGATGGCCCGTCCGCGGGCGTCATCTTTTATCTATCGCTTTTCAAGCGGTTGGCGATGCTTTTTAGAGCGCGCGGCGTAGCCAGTGAGATTTTTATGCCCTCGTGGCCGAGCCGCGGGAGCGGCTAGATCTCCGTTCGAGCCGCTCCCCTGGCCCGGGTTTATTGACAAAAAACGTCGATGCCGTCAACGTAATGCAATGCACGATTACGGCTCTCGAGTACTCGTTACTCCGGGGAGAATCCGCAGTTGGCAAAGTCGGATTGGCAGTTTTCAGCCGGGATGCGCCGTTGTAAAACATCGCAACATCGTTATCTCTGTTACAATAATATTATTTGCTATTGCTTTCCTTTACCAAAGTTATTTTATGCCCCGGCGGAATCGGCGAGCAATCCGGAGTAAAGTATCAAGAGACCTACTTTGTTCCTACTACTGATTTTTATACACGTTCAGCTTTCTAGTCTACGTTTAATATTGAAAGATATTTTCTATTTTTATCAGTTTTTCCTTCCTTTTTATATTTAATTATGATCCCTTGAATATAATAAGTGTGAAGTAATCAGATTGAAAATTATAATTAATCTTAAAAGGCCGTTATGTAATAATACTCGTCTTTTAAAATTTTAATTAAAAAAGGGAACACTGCAAACATGAAATATTTACAATTATTATTCTTAATTTTAAAAGTAATATTTTATACATATTAGCCGTAAGGTTATATATTTTAACTCTTTGAATTACTGTCCAAGTAATTTTTTATATACAACCGCTAATCAAGAAATCTGATAAACTTGTATAAACTTAATTTTTCATTCGAACGAGCAAGAGGATTTTCAAGGAAAAAGTAAAATATTAATGAAAATTGTGATACATGTGAAGATCTGAAAAAATTATTCATCTTATTACTCTTCCTTTTTATTACATTCTACTAAAAATTAGTTGTTGCTATTACAGAGAATAAAAGTCCTTTATTTCAATTACAAACTTTTTTATTGTATCTAGATAAGACATTAATATTTAGATTGCTATTTGACTTCAATTACATTCTTTAGCAGACAAGCCTTATACGGCTACCGAAGGCAACTTCGATTCTTGAAAATTCAGTGGATAGCACCACGTGCTAACGCGAGTGCACCTTCTTTTATAGACTGCCGTTGTTCAAACTTTAACAAACTTCAAGTTAATGTTATGGTGGCTCATGTAAGAAGCGAAAAATCGTGACTATATAGCGACTTCGCATCTCGAGTGTAAATATCATTTGCAAAGACTTGTAATATAGGTTTTATGAGCTTCAGGCGCAACGTTACGGCAGATTTGTAACGTTCTTCCTCTAGTATATAAAATGATAAAGCGTAGTTTTGATGTATGCACAGGATGGCATACGAATTTTAATATAAAATATATTACTTCATAACAATATTAAACATAGCATCTATTAAAATTTGAAAATATTTGTTCTAAATTTATCTACATAATTTTAAAGAATCATTCATTATGTAGCAATAAAGACAATAAAATATTAGAGAAAAAATAAAACATTCAGACATATTATCTGCATAAGATGTATACATACTATAAGATGTGACTATTTCAGTTAAATAAAAACCGAAAGTAACACTATCAAAAAATTGATAAGTAACAACTTATGAATTACAATATAGCAAATTTGAACAGAATCAGAAGTATGAAAATTAATATGTTTACTGCATATTGATTACTCCCTTTACAATTTTCATTGTAATATTGTGGTAATATAATATATTACACGTCAACAAATTATGTTTTGCAACTTATTCATTTTATTGATCCATAAATTAACGATGAACATTTGACAGTAAAACTGATGTGAGCTTCATTACAAACACGCTTTTGTATAAAATAAGTTCAGTTGATAAACAAAATACTCTTGTTTCTTTGGAATATTTCTAAGATGACAGCATCTAATTTAAATTTTAAATTAACAGAAATTTGTTACATAAATTTAATAGAAATTCAAAATCTTTTATAGTTTGCAAATACTTTTATGCTCTATATATAATATGAAGTGTAATAACGATCATTATTGGAATATTGGAATTCAGTTGAGAAAAGTAAGATGATGTATAATAGTCGATTATACGGTCGACTTAAATGAATAATACTTTATTAGTTAATTAATAAATTTACTCATGCATAAGCGTTAAGAAATATTTATTGAAATTCTTTTACTCGTGCTGGGAATGGCTTGTTCCACTTCGTAATGTAAAGTACCAGATACAATTTCGGAAAAAAATCAATGCATAATTTCAGGTAGAGTCTCTGCATATAAGCTGCGTGTTCCTCGTTTCGAAGTACATGGCAACATTGTTTAACAAAAAGCCCCCAGTAGTCTCAGCGTCTGCGTATTACCGAGCTTTAGTTATATTTGGAGCGTGGGCCCGGCTCGCGGCAAGCGCTTGAAGTACTATTCCGCGCAATGCAAATATTGCCATTGGCTCGCCACGTGTACGATACGCGCCGGAGGTGAGTCACGTATTACTTGGATACGTGAGTGGCTTAGGGACGTCGAGCAAAAAGTAACGCGATCGCATCCGATCGGGAGTCGGCGGTCCATTAAAAAGAAAATTCGAAAAAGCCGGTTCCGCGATTGAAGGTCTCCGCGCGACGGCGGCACGGGCGCATCTGATACATGTAACGCGTGATCAGCGCCCTACGGCCGTGGGGGCCCTCGAAAAAAGTGCGCCGCTGAGTGAAATCCCCGCGGCTCGAGGCCTCTTAATCGCCGAGAGGAGGGAGTATCGAGGATGGCTCGGCGCGGCCCATCGATCTATCGCGGTGCATTAACCCTCGGAGTCTGGCGGGGCTGTGCAGTGTGTGGGGGCAGGCGCGCCGATCGCATTATGATGCGCGTGCCGGGTACCCGCGTTCCTGTGTTGCGCTCGTAAATGCGCGTCGAATGGCTGCCGGGCGCGAGATTCGGGGCCGCGCCGGAGCCGGCGATCGCCGCGCTTCCGTTTGATTCGGAAAAGATAGAGTGGACGGTATTTGAGCTTTTGTTTACTCTGCTCTCCGCTGCAACTCGACAGGTATTTTTGTTTATACAATGCGCGAGGCCTCTCTGAACCATGATGCACTGATGCTCGCGATGCAAGAGCATGATACTTTTCAAGCAGGTAATTAGTTTGTCAGGGGAAAGTATAACAGGTCTCTGGATGGGTACCTCAATTTTCGTACAAATGACGTTAAACTGCCTTTCTTTTTCATCAAGTTCCAGTTTATTAATTATAATAACAAATTTATCAAAAGAAAATTACATAAATGAATTGGATTGGGAAATTACTTTTAACTGGGTGTCATCATCGAAGCAATCGAATACCTGAAATTGAATATTAAGATGATAATTTTTCAAATGATTGTTTTAAATTCGCTTACTATTATTTCATCATTTATACAAAATTATAAAATCACATTAAAAATGTTTAATGTTTTCAAAGTAATTCAATATGTTTGTGTTTAATTATAAAGAAAATTCATGTCTCAAATATATAATAACTTTTAGTGAAACACATTTGCAATTTAAAACAGATCGTTTTTTAAACGAATATTCTTCGTTAAATTACAAAAGCTCTGACTCTTTACAAACTTTGTACTGATTTTCTTCATTTTCTGAAAAAATTTAAATGATATTAAATTATCCAGATTTTAATTTCACAAAGAAAATTATTACTAATGAAGTTACTTTTAAACAAAAAAATAGAATTTTTTAATAAATTAAATTTTTTCCAACATCCGAAAATTAAGTAACATTGATTTTTGTCGTCTTCCATAAATTGAACAAGATAAAATCTGATAGGGTCCTTTCTATATCTCACTTGCTATATAGCTTAATATAATTAAAATTAAAATAGTGGTGGTACTAAGCTTGAATTAAAATCTTAATGTGACGTCAATTCATAAATAAACCGAGACTGATGTTTGTTTTTGATGTAGCTTTGTAGCGGTTACCCTCGACTGCGCTCTTTGGTCAAATCATTTTTACTGCACCCAACTGTACCTAATACTTTTGCGCGTAGAGTGACTGTCTCTAACGAAAGCCACAAAGAGAATTCGGAAGCTTGCAGTATTTGTTGGGCGATCTGTCTCTAGCAATACTGAGCTCAATAAAAAACTCATGCTCATAGTAACATTCAATTGATACATATTCATGAAATTCATAGAGAACGCGTACCACTACTTTGATAGAACCGTAAATTATTTACACTGATGACATTTTTTTATTTCAATCTGCAATGTACAATCATTTTTGGTCAATAGTTATGTATATCTTTTAAACCAAAATTGCTTTGATAACAAACAAAAGTCTATTTCTATGCCCTATAATAAAAGTACAGAGGTAGAAAATAAAAAAGTATCATCTCCTTTGTAAAAGAAAATCGCACGAATAACAAAAAAAATATTAAAACCAAAGCATAAGTTATTTCTATTTTCAGCTCGAAGATATTTCATTACCGAAGCAAGGATATTCCATGCAGCTTATAGGAAAATCCGTTTTTTCCTTTTCGGCTGATTCTGCTTTATCCCAAGTGGAATAGACACGAGATCGAAAAAAAAATCAGGGAAGGCTAAACTCGCGATTGAGAGTGCCCGCCATGCCATAGAAAAGGCTCAAAAATCGATAAAATCCATTCTTATCGAACCACAAAAAAGAAAACAGCGAGCTAGGACGTGACACTTTATCTGCTCGCGAATCTTGCAGAAAAGCGTCCCGCGGTTCTTTTAAAAATCCGACTTAAACAGGGGTAGAATGAAGGGCTCGATTTCGAAAATGTGGGATCGGACAATAGGTGGAGGGATCGTCTTGATCCCCGCTCTTGTAAAGCTGAGACAAATCGCTCGCGCAGCTCCTCCCAGACTTATCGCGCGGACAAAGCTGCACCGGTGCCCCAGTAATTGCACTCGGACGACTCCTGGTCCTGGAGCGAGTTCCCACCCGCCGCTTGCTAGCGCTTATCCCAGAGCCTCGACTCACTTCGTGCGGGGTATTCTGTATGAATGCTATTGAGAAGTTTTTGAAAGATAAGATTCGAGGTAAACTGGGTGTCGGATGTACGGATTTGCGAGCGGTATGGAGCGGATTAATATATTAGAGAGAATGCCAGTTATGTAATTGAGCAGTATGTACGATTTGACAGAATGATTAGTACTTGCAAGGCAATCTTGTGCATGTTAATGTTGTACAAATTTAAGTATAATCTTTTAATCTCTTTGAACGGTTTTAATAGTCAAATCAACATATTCATTTCCCCTCATGCACGGGTAAGTTTATAAACCAAAATTATTTGCGTTTTAATCGCCTATCGATATTGCGAAAATTGATGTAAAATCCAACTTTTTACTTTTATTTCGTTAAAATTCATTTTTATACAAATTGTTGCCAACGCATAATCATACTTGATAATTTGCAAGAGTTTGTGCATCCATTTAAAATATGATTTATCAGTTGCCCTGTTATATATATTATATATTTTCTACTTTAATTTTTTTGTAAATATTTTTTTAATAGCAATTCATGGTTTATTTGGTAAAAAATAAGCACATGGTTGTTAAATTGTTTGTAACAATGACGTATCGTTTAACGAATGTAAACCGTTTTAGTCATAAACTTTTTGATACAAAAATACTTGTTAGTGTTGTGTGAAAGCTCACGTACTAAATTTGAATAGACAATCTCTCAATACTTGAAATTTTTGTTACTGTTAATATTCGGATACTTTTACATGAAGCTTGCGTAAAATTTGAATTTCACTTCTCGAACTATGTGAAATTTCATTTCAAGACATAATGTCCATTCACTTCAGTTACAATAGTTAAACATTTCATTTCAAATTTTTCATTTCAAGTTGTAACAAGTCGATAAAGTCATGGCAATAAATAGTTTTAAACTGATATAAAAGAAAAATATTTTAAAAATACCACGTTGTATGTAATATAGCTCCGATGTACCAACTTTTTCGAAAGTTTAAATTTGAAGCAGACAGATTTGTAATTATTAATCGATGATCTTTAAATTTAATAAAACGATATTTATTCTGAAATAAATCATGTTAACCTATTTAAAAGTAAGCTTTATTCTATTCTAACCTAGATTATCCAAGACTCACCAGTTAAAAAAGTCATGAGTTCTTTATTTATTCCCATTTCTAGCATGATTCGTTCATACTGCAGGTATACAAAAATATACGTATGCATAGAAAAACGTGCCAATTTAAATATATATTATTTCATCTATATAAATGCATTTTCATTTAATAAGATTTTGGAACTTTCTATTCTTATAGTCACTATAAATTGAATACAAATATTGCATTACTTGGATTTTGATCAATGTACTTTTCAATTTTTCTGTAACTGTCGTTATTTCACATGAATTTATACTTGGATCATAGAAAAAAAATATAACGAGCAGTTGTTACATGAACGTAAGATCAATAAGGCTGATAAATAATACGCAGTTTGATGTATGTTTGATTGAAGTTCCAAACAATAAACGGTGTTGGGAAACTTGACACAAAAGGTGTCGCGCCGTTTAAGCAAAACTGCCAGTTTTTGCATCGGAAGCAACAAAAAATTTTAATACACTTAAGTGTGCCATTAGACGAGGAGTGGACTCGTCAAACAAAACCATCAAAGCATACCTCGAGGAAAGCCCACTGGGGGCAAAATAGGAATGGAGCCTCACCTATAACCGTCACGCCCATCGAAGCATCAATTAAAAGTATTAAACCTGCCAGAAGAAGGATCGGTTGCGGGTCTCTTTATTGAGCCTCGATGCCCTTTGTCACCCGTGCGCGCCGCTCCCCTCGAGCCTCGGCACAATAAACAGAGCGCGGACAATAAGTCGCGAGGGCCGCAGCAGCCGCCCCCGCAATTCGGACGGATTCCGCGGAGCAAAAAGCGCGCGCCGAGATTGATGGTCCTCGCCTCCCCCGATAGTAAACAATATTCGCGCGGCTCCTGACGCGAGGGCCGGGACCTGGCGCCGAGAAAATAAACCGGCGTATTAGCAGGGCGACGCAGCGTCCGGTGTCCCGGGGGCCGAGTGCCGACCCTCGACCCCGATCGCGAGCAAAAGGGAAGATGCCCGCGCCGAGGGAGATACGGGGCGCCGCGATCGGAATTCGGGCCGCGGCACACCTCGACGTCAAAGCTCGGCGCCGGTCGGCCCGCGCGGGCTTCCCTTTGTCGGGCGCCGTCGTTTTTGCCCCGGAACAATGGACCAAGTGGTCCGGGTCGCGAGCAGTCGGCCGCCAGCCTCCCGCGAGCTTTGTCGCGCATCGATTGCCCGCGGACGCCAATTAAAGTGCCGATGTGCGAGGCCGCCTGTAACGGAATCCCCGGTCGTTGATGCCCGCAGCGGCGCCACTTTAAAGTCCGGAGATCGGCGGTTGGGGAACCGGCGACTGCCGATCGCCGCGCGCTCCTCCGACCCCTGATCGAGCGTTCCCGGGAGGGGCGGTGGATTAGCGGGAGAGATAGGGGCGACAGGCGGTCGAGTGGCCACGCGGGCTAATCGAGATCGGGTCTGGGGAGCGAGCCAAGCGGCAAATGGGGCCGGCCGCAAGCGGGATTCCTTCCTAATCCTCGGGCGCGATTAGGTGCCGCGCGTCTCTGTAATGGAATGGGTAAAGAGTCGGTCGGCGCGCTGGGCATACCTAGCTTGACGTAGCACGTGTTGAAGAAGTCCGGTCCCATGAGGACGCTGAGGAGGCCCAGGGTGCCCTGGGGGAACTCGGTGACCAGGAAGAGGAGGAGGACCGCGAGGAGCATCCTCGTGGTGCGGTCCGTCTGCTTCTCCTTGTCCATGAGCCGCGAGGCCTTGCGCTTGCGCTTCTTGCTCTCGGCCAGGTTGATGCTCTCCTCCATCTTGAGCATCGTCGTCGAGGTGAGCTTCTTCCGGCGCTTTTTCGCCTCGACGAGGGCGAGAATCAGCCGGAGGCTGAGGATCGTCAGGGCGACACAGGGGATCAGCTTGATGACCACGCTGTACATCCAAAAGTTCATCTCGCTGAGGCCCTTCTGGGCGCTCTCGGTCAGAGCGACGAAGTAGAGGGTCGCGTTGGCCGCCTCGCCGCCGGTGAGGTTGACTTGCCGATCGCTCGCGTCCAGGGTGACGTTCTTCGAGGTGACCTCGGTCGTCACGTAGAGCGGGAAGCAGATGAGCGGGCAGATGACGTAGGCCGCGACGATGGCCATGATGGTCCGGCGGTAGCTGCACCACTCGCGGTTGCGCTGCGGGTGGGCCACGGCGATGTACCGCCAGACGGCCAGGGTGACCGTCAGCCAGATCGAGATCGTGTGGAAGACCTGGGCGAAGTTCGAGTGGAAGAGGACGAAGACCGTCCAGGCGTAGGTGTAGGTCTCGCGCTTCGGCCGGTGGTAGAGGTACGAGTGGACGGCGTAGGGCATGTACTCGATCATGACGAGCATGTCGGCGACCGCGAGGCCCGTGAGGATGGCGTTCGTCGGGGAGGCCATCTCGCGGCGCGTGAGGACGGCGATGTTCAGGCCGTTGGCGATCGAGCCGAAGACGCAGACGAGGAGGCTGGCGTAGCCGTGGATCGAGACGTAGCTCGTGTGGAAGGTGTCGACGCCGCTGCCGCAGGTGAGGTTGTAGCCGGCCGAGAGGTTGGCCATCGCGCCTCCTGGGGCGCGGCCTCCGAGGGCCGGGCGCCTCGCTCACGGGGCCATGCCTCCGCGCGGGCGCCGAGTCACTAGCGCCCCATGGCCGTCTCGCGAGCCGAACGGAGTCGCGCGCGGGCGCCGAGTGCCGCGGGCCGCGCGGCGCCGGGCCGGGAAACTGCCGCCTCCGCCGCCGACGCCGCCGCCGCCGTCGCCGGCGCAGGCGCGCCCGGCCCGCCCGCGCCGCCCCAAGCCTACGCCTTTTTGATAACGCAACCTTCCCGGTGCACTTAGTCGATTAGCTTAACCGAATGCAAAAGTTCCGGGACGCTACTCGATCGCCCGCGGGTCACCTTCTGTCGCGGGAAAACCACTTAAAGTGAACCTTTGCCATTGGCCCTCTCGAGCTCCCGCTGTTGGTCGGCCCCTTGCCTTTCTTCCCGGGGACGCCGCTTCTCGCTTAGACGCGACAAAGAAATCTAACACAAAGGGAAGTATAAATTAAAAGCTGGGCTAATGATGCGCCCACGCCGAGCCGACAAAGTAGGACCACGACTAAAACAGCACGGATGAAAATCTGGAAAACACATTGTTTCTTAACTTACCAGCTGTGCAAAGATAAACGGTATTTTGCAAGAAGAAAGCAAAAATTACTTTTCAATTAGTTTTAATGACTCATTAATTTGTCTACTGCCACAAAACAATGTTATATAAAGCAATAAAGTATTATAAGCCTTGAATATAAGCTAATTAACGCGCCTCAATTGCAATTGACAACAATAAATCTTAATTAATTTGTATTTTTTCATTTTTTTAACGCATTAAACAAATTCAGGAGTATAACCTTTGTACAATGTCATTGCGTCGACGTTGCTCTTCTCGAGTCACGGCTATCTGTCAATTAATCCCCGTCCGTATAATTTGCTGATGTTCGACCAGCTCCTCTCAAGTTCAATCAGTCTTATTACCGGGACTTATTGAACGCGCGGCATGTCTTCAAAATGTACATAGCATTTCAACTTGCTTCATTTGCTTTCAAGCATAATTACATTCGTCTATATATAGTATTAAAGAATCTTTGAAACATTAGTCAGTGTTCGGCCCAAGTACAATACCGAATATTGGCATTGATTCACGTAGTATATAGGAAACCACGGTCTTACTGCAAGTCTTACCCCACGAGCGAGACAACGCTCTTATCCCGCGCGGCGGATCCCCTAGCGCTGGAGCGCCGCTCGATCGTACAGAATCCGTCGTCCCAGCCTCGCGGAATCCTCTCGCGCACCTCCGAGTGCCATCTCGCGTACGCGTCCGCCTCTTGATGTCAGCCTAGCCACGCGCCAAGGTAATTCAGGCGAATCGACGTTGACGGGATTATCGCCGCGTGGGCGTTCCGCCGGCTCAGGAGACCGCCGGTGCGAAGGGGCAAAGCGACGCGTGTATGGGCGCGCTTAACGGCGCACCTACCAAAACGGCGGCGCAGTTGACGCGCGCGGGGCCTGTGCACACAACGCGACTGATACATATATCACAAGGAGCGCGATGTCCCGACGATTCGGGCTAATCGTTCAGCGGCTATATTAATTTCGCGGGCAGCGCGCGCCTAAGAGCCAATTTCACGTTACGTCGCAGCCGCGGTTTTAATCTGGTCAGCCTCGGAGGGGAATACCATCGCCTGTGTGTGTGTGTGTCGCGGGGCACAACCTGCCACGGAGGAGAGCCGCACGCGCGGCTCGAGGTAGCACAGTGACAAGATGATCCTATTATTAAGCGCGGCCTGATAAATAGACCAGCGATAATAGCTGCTTCTATGAACAAAGCATTTCTGAAGCTTTTATGCATAACGGGCCTACAGGAAAGTTTACGATCAACTAAACGCCGGGGCCCTTCGTGATTACAAGTTTCCCGGTAAGTGTATACTCTAGTGCATTAATTATCGGTCTCTAAGAAGATTTAAACTCCCTTGTTTTGTTTCTATTTTATATCTTATTGTTGTGAGTTATTTATTAATTTTCAAACATTGATTGATGAGAATCATTATTCTGTTGTTGTATTCTTACCTTCAATACGACTATAAGACTCATAATCCTTAAAATGTCTTCCAAAATAAATATTAGGATCAAGGCGTTGGATTTTAATAACAATATTTTAAACAGTTAGTAATAAGAGACATTGAGATAGATGAAGTTGCGTGTGCGTCAAAAAGAATTATTGCGACTTTTGGCATTGTACAAGTTAGACTCTTGAAATTGTTATGAACTTGACCATTCAAATGAAAAAGAAGAGTTCTACCAAAAGTACATAAGAAAGTAGAATACGCTTGAAACCCCAAGCATAGCATAAGAAGTAAAAATTTAAAAGATAAAAGGAAATTTGTAAACAAAGAGAGTGCAAGGGAAGGTGGTAGATAGAGAAAAGGGAAAAAGGCTGATCTGTTGATATATCTCTTGAAGACGCTCCCTGTAGACGTGAGCCAAGATAACTGGTGGCCATGAAGTCACTCGAGACTCGAAAGGAACGCTATGCGTAGAAAAATCTCGCGATTTTCCAGCGGCTACGACGCCATAGAAGGAACCTGAAAGATGTAGGGAGGCGAAAAAGCAGACACGTGAAATGAGTTTCGGTTGAGGATCATTCTGAGCTGTAACGGCGCAGTAGAAATGAAATACGAAGGAAACTGTTCAGTGCTAATTTACTTTTCTTCTAAATGAATGGCAGTATTGACATTTATCGTATTTTATCTTTCTCATAAATTATATTCAGAATCCGAAGTCGTTTTACATTTTGTTCAGCGTAATGCGTCAGTTGTTTTTATCTCGACAGCACTTAATCAAACTGCACAATGAGAAAGTAAGCAATTTTCTTCGCCCATTTCCATCTGGTTAAATAAAACCAGATCCGAGACTTCAGAGCGTTTAATAACAATTCCAATTTTCCCAGTCAAAGAGTTCTTAACAGGTGAAAGGCAGATGATAGGCGTCACGACGCCAAAGTCGGCCGGCCCCAGTAGAAACAGTCAGGGCCAAACAAGCCAACCACCACACCCTAATGGTCATTACTCGGTCGGTGCTCTTTTACTGACGAGGCCACTGGTGATATACATCGGCCGGCTCACAGCCACCGAGACAAAGTCCCGAAAGACGAGGGAGTTGAAGAGCGTTGGTGGGCGCCGCCCATCGCTCATCCCCCGTACGAGCGGGCCGAAGGGCGAGGCAGCGGCGCGGGCGATCGCCGCGGGGTGGAGGGGGCGGGAGGACGGCTCGGGCGCACACGCCGCCCGCATACCCAAGCGGCGGCGAGGGGCGCGGCAGCCCCAGGAGGCGCGGGCCGCGGGGACGATCAAAGTGGGGCATTCCCTGGATGCCCGCGAAGACTCCTGGCCGCTACTGCCGTGCGAAGAATTCCGGGGGCTTTTAACGAAGGGCAGCAGCCCCGGCGCGAAACGTCGCGGAGGCGGCGCGCGCGGCCTTTGGCCGATCCTCCCCCGACCGGTGTGTTTTGTATGCCGGGCGCGCCCCCGAGTCCGCCCTCGAATCACGTAACCTCACCGAATGGCTCGTCGCCCGGCAGAAGCCTTGCTATGGCTTTTTCTTCGCCCGCGTCCTTTCGCTTTTGTGCCCTCGAGTACGGACAAGAGTAACGTGGGATTAATTGTTGTAAGAGTCGACTCATAGTTGGTAATACGGCTGCCTGCGGAAATTCCGGGAGGTCGTTTTTCCGGTGGTATATTAAATTCCGTAAGGGAATGTTCCGAGTGGTTTAACATTCGCATTCGTAAAAATGCGGGGAATCATATTTTGGAAAGATTCCAATTCAGGGAATCAAATCTCGTGTGAGTCTGTGTTCGGGAAATAAATTTCGGATGGATACAAATGCGAGCGATTTTTTTCTGTTGGTGCAAAATTTAGAATTCCCTTTTTAATGCAATTTCATGTTTTTCAAGAATACAGAGCGAGTTCATTTTTAATGAAACTCAAACAAGAATTTTTTATTCGGACAGACCAATTTTAATAGTGTTACCTCAAATTAAAGAATAATCAATTGAGGAGACGATATTGATTTTATGATCATTAAATTATGTATTATAGTTGTAGTAAAGCCGTCTGCAGGCACTTACCTCATTCTTTGAAAAGAAATTAAAATTACGTGTCCAGGAAAAAAAAGCTTATTGGAAGTCTGTGTGTAGGTTTCATCTACATAGTGATAATTAACTGCAAGATAACAAAACAATAAATTTCTATGCAAATCATTATTTTTTAACAATCTAATATAAAAAAATATATTTAACTTTTATCCAGCCTTTCGATAATGAACTTCTAAAAACAAAATATTTTCTAATCGCAAAATTATTATCTCATTTATGATAAAAGTGCAATTTAACATCGTTTAAAAAATTATCTAAAAGTGATGGAAAAATGATTGATGCTCGATTCTAACGTATTTTCAATGGAAATCTCACATCAATTCATCGTCTTGTAAAAGGCAGTTATAAGAAATACTTTAAAGATTATCACCAATACAACCTTTTTCGTATCAAACAGTAATTAACTATGTATAGAGTTGAGCAATATGAAATACCGTATTCTTATTTAATATCTGTTAGTAGTTGTATTTGTGAACATGTTACAATACAAATTTAAAGCACAAGTATTTATATATTGTAAAAGCTATATTCATATTATTTTTAATACAATTTACGAAACATTGTAGATTTGCCATTACTTTTTATTATAGTTGCTGGAAAAAAAATTTTAGCAAACGAATTAGGTAATAACTAAACTCTGGCATAAAAATTTTACGATTGCTAACAATCTTTCGTATACGGGCATTAATACTAATCGGATATGGAAGTAATCGCTAATGGAATCTATTCGAGTAAACGAAGTTTTAGGGTTAATTATCCGTTTACTAAGAGTCCATATTATATTCAATGGAACTTTGAGGAAAGTATAAACGCTAACGATCAATCCACTTTCGGGTGCTTCCATGCGAAACAACAAGAAGTAACAACTGAGCGATATGAACATTGACACTGTAAACATGGACAAGCAAAAGTGAATGGCAAATTGGAATGGAAGGGCAGCGTTTGGGTGGACGATGTCGCATTCGTCCGAAAAGCCTCGGCTAATAGGAAACGAGGGCGTGACAGCACGAGCAAAAAAAACGCCCTCGTTTTTCCGAAATAGCTGTAGATTGCCTATAGGCCAAGCAAAGAAGAAATAATCGGCGCGGAGGCGTATTTGATGCGACGGGCTAGGGCGGCTCGAGAACCGGGCTCCAAATGAAATTTTTCCGCCGGCAGGTTAATGGGGGCGCGATAGTCAATTTACGGGGCTGCGGGTCGCAAGCGCGGGCTTACGCGGGCCCCGCAATCTGGTGTAACCCTCTAAACCCGGAAGCGACAGGCACCGCCCGGTCCGCCCGGCCAACTTCCCCTGGGGAGCCTTAATGGAATATTAAGCGATTAGTCGGGAGGCCCGGGGTCGAAGGTCGATCGGCCGGGGTGAACGTATCCCCGGGCGGGCGCGAGGGTCGCGGGCCACTTAGGCCCGCGGGAAAGGGAGCGCGCGACTAAACAGCTCCGGGGCGTTGGTCGATCCATCAGCCGGCCGGGCGTCGATCTCCCGCGATGAACTCATAAGAGATCATGTTGCGCCGGGCTAATTTATTAGCGGGATTCCCCGGGCCGCCGGTCATTCAATCAGGCCGGGAGCCGGGCATTTTTCAGGGGGCTTGCACACGTTCCCCGGCTCGTGCACGCGATGCGCCTCCGATCCCCGCCCGGTCACCCGCCCTTCCGGCCCTTCCCTCTTTCGGGCCTGCGCCGCCCGGGAGACAGCGGGGGCGGCGAGAGCAATTTGTCAGCTGGGACAAGGGCCTCGGCGGCCCGCCCCCGCAAATATAAATCGCGCCCAACGAGCCGACGGACGCGCTCCTCGACTCCTTCCGCCGCGCCTCGATCGGCTAACCGCCGGCCGCCCCCGGAAATAAGCCTCTCCGGACGTTTGCCCGGCCTTGAGCCGCCGCCCGTCTTTCACCCGGAGCCCCGTACCGGCGCACGGATCGTATGTACGCACCCGTATACGCCGGTGCATGTGTGACCGACTCGGTATTTGCGCCCGGCGTGCAGGCGCATAATATGGCCGCAGGGGCGGAAAAGAGATAAGAGGCGCGAGTCGTTTTAAAGGGGGGGGGGGGCTCGCGCCAGCCCACGATTACGCGGGGGGGTATATACGTATACAGGGAGGGATAGCCCGGAATGCGCGCGGCCACGAGGCAAAGCTCGGCACGCGCCGCGGCCGCCTCTGTTTTCCTCAAGCGCGCCGACCTGCGATGCAGTTGCGCCCCGTTTTTTTCCCCGATTATTGCCTCCGAGGGCATTCCGCTGACGTGGCTGCCACGTGCCGCGCGGGCGAAGCGGCCGCAAGGGCGGGCAAATGTCATTTCGTCGGATGTAACTTTTTCACTCGCCGGCAGACGGTCTGTGTAGGTACGTGCACCTGGGCTGCATCAGCTGCTCTTTGAATATAGGGGCTGCTGATAGCAAGAATCAGTACCGTCTTGCGATAACGGCGCCGAATTGAACGCCTTGCGTAATTTCTCTCGCCTGCAGTTCTCAGTCGAGCTAATCGCGTACAATGGAAATTGATCATAAGTTGATGCTCGACGGTGTCTCGAGTGCGCACTAATGAATGCTAATTCCGAGCCACTGTACAAATTCAACTGCCAAGCTCCGAAACACTAGGCAGACGTCTTCATCGACAAATGATACGCAGTTCCTGGCGTAGATACGAAGCGGCAATGTCGTATAAAACCGAGGGCTTATTTGCAGAAGATATTTTGGCCTTTACTGACCGTTCTTGTCTGCGTAAACAGTTTTATTAAATCAGAAGCATTAATAAGCGCAGGATATGAAAACGATGTTACACGTTTTATCGATTTAATAAAAATACATTGCTTGATCATAAAACTTGTGGTAAACCGAAAATTAATTAAAAACTTTATTATTATTAGTTTCGCCGGAATTTTGTAAAATATCACATTTGCGCGTGCATGTATGTTTAGATTGTTAATTCGATATCAAGCATCAACTATGCTTTTTAACGAAAATGGTAAATAAATGTTTTTGTATTAAACTGTCTTAAGTATCACGTTTTATGTTTCATGCAGTATCAACTCGCTTTGACTAATGGACCACTTGGACTATCCCCCCATCGGTCATTGCCATTCTTCTTTTGGCACGACGGAATACCTACTCTACACTCTTGCGTACGTGTCAAACTAAAATTGATGAGAAAATAGAAAGCCGTTAATTCTTTATATGGAGATGAACGTATCCTAATCTTTTCGACATTATATCAGTTAGAAATAAGTGAATAGATAAATGCGTGCGATTTTGTAAACGTACAATATCTTTTTAAAAAGTTTACAATGGTATAAAATAAATTACGTTGAGAAAAGAAATGTGTTAAATTTTACTACGTGCATTTCTATGTTAGAGGAGGATATGTTTACACTATAGGAATTTTCACTATACATTACAGGAATAATTAAAAAAATATAGTAAAAATTAGTATACTATAAGCTTAATTAATTACGATATCTCGTTTGCAAGTGGCATGTAATATTTATTTGTTATTTAAATATTTAATTTTATAGAATATACACGCTTACCAAATAAATACAAATGTTATATTAACAAGAAGAACATGCATACAAAATATTACTAACCGCGTACGTTTACATTCCAAATTAAATTAAAAAAATCGTCAGAGCATTTAACGTTCTGCGTTCTACCTCGGCCACAACGCTAGGGTACTGCGATGTACAAAGGATTCAACATTGTAGGTGACGTCGCATTCTAAGGGGGAGACGGCAATGTCTAGGATGATGCTTCGTATGCTCCAGCGGACGTCTGCCCGCTTGGCGAGAAGGTATAGCACGACTTCGTATGTCTGCACAGGTGAGAGTCTCAGATCCTCGGCGAGTCTCATTGCGAGCGACATCCCGACTACGACTCAACCGGGAATCTGAATTTGACCAGCAGTCGAACTCCGACTGTCACGGATTCGTGGCGCAACTATCTCTCCCTCCACTGCAGCGGTGCTCTGATTGGATGCTCATGACGAGAGGAGGTAAAACCGTTAGCCTTTTCGTCGATTTTGAATTCAGAAAAGAACGCAGGAGAAAAAATCCCGCCTATGACTGCATGCGCGCGTCCGTCAAAGGTTACTTTTAAAACGTCGATTAAAATGTATATTAATGAATCTCGTAGAAGCTGATAATGCGTATTCATAAGCCTTTCAAAATCCATTAAGCCCTGCAATACGATCTTGAGGGGCCGATAAACTGACAGTGATGGGGCGACAAAAACATCCACAAGCTGCGGCGAGCGTCGGAGAGTCGGCCGTCCGTAGGAATCCCATCAAAGCACTACAAGGCGCCGCTGCTTCTACCCTCCGTTTCCTCAACGGATCAACATTTTTACGTCCTTGGATGCATTATTTGCCCGAGTGCGAGTACCGCTGTGAGGCACCTAAGAGGCCGCCCGGGAAATTCCATTAGCGGCCTGCCAGTCGCGGGCCCGCCCCGCGGCCAGCAAACAGGCTATGGTTTAATTTGCGCGCAACCAATCTCCGCCACGCGGACGAATTCCGCTGCGCTCTTTTTTTCTCTCTCTCTCTCTCTCTCTCGACCCGCGGCCCCCTTATCGCAGCGGCGCCCCTTATCGCAGCGGCTCTTGCGCGCGCCCGCCTCGAAATTGACAGCGCCTGCTCCGAGCTCCGGATAAGCGCGAGCCGAGTTCCCCGCAGATGAATCCGCTCGATAATGTAGTTGGCTGGAAATGCGCGGGTCGCGCGCGAGCGATCGTCGGTCCAGCCCCTCGGTTCAAGCCTTTAATCGGGGAGGCGGGAGACTCGGAAGAGAAGCGGAACCACTCGGACTCGAGTACAGGATTCCATTGATAAACCGGGGACTCGGGGCTTTTGGTTCAGGACATTTTTAGACTCCCTGCCAATTACCGGCCCTTAGTGCCGCGTCGTTAGCTGCCTCGTTTGTTGAAACTTTCGACTTTTTCGTGTTTATGGGTCCTCAGGAACGTATTTGGAAATTGAAAGGGTAATAAAAGCAAGGCATTGTTTTTTCGCTAAATATAAAATGAAAAACCTTTGTTTGCAGCAATATATATTTTCGGTTAATCCTGTCCGTAATGCGCCATGCGATCCAGGCACTCGCAACCATTAAATTCCATTATTGCTCGGGGATAAAATTTTCACTGTAGTCTCAGAAAATCAATATTGTTTTCTGGAGACGAGTCTCCGAGCTACAACTCCAAAAGCTTTCATTGTATCAACAAAGCCAAACCCGAAAATCAATAATCTTTGATCTTCCGAACTTTGACGGGAATAATAATACTTTTCTTCCACCTCGATGAATACCGCATGGCTCGTCCATTCGCTTTAATACGAGTTTACATTGGGCAAAGGAAGCTAATGACGCAAAATCGCCCACTGCGTTATAATTTAAATTAATTAGTCGAGTTGGTACGCGAAATTTCATCGAACAGCTCATTTATTCTTGACGGGAACTGCGACGGTGAAACTTAGTTATAAAGCTATTGCAACACTGCGCATAATTAGTCTGTGGCCATGCAGCGATTTTTCACGCTAAGGTACTGTTGAGAAGCGCATCTTGATCTGATGAAAGAGACACTGGCTGCGACTTCAAGGTGACATTAAATCTTCTCTCAGCCTTGCCTTTAATACAATATTCGTGCATGTATATTTTCAGTGAAAAGATAGTCTGCTATTAAAATATTGTTAAGTGAAACATAAGCTATTATTTATTAGTGCATCAAAACATTCATTGTGAAATATATTTGAACGAAATAATGACAATACATTTTTATAAATGGAACAACTTGTTGCTTAATTTTAATTATTAAATTAATTCTGTATGAAAATGAACGATTATAAATTGATTTTTAAGTTTCGTACTACTTTACCTCATAAAAGTTGGAAAAACTAATGTATTCTCAGGTGAATACTTCAGTCTAATTAAGTCTGCATAAATCTACATAACTCCGTACTCATCTCAACTAGAGTTTGATAAATTTTCCACTGCAAGGTATAGCGCTCGTGAAATTAGACTCACACCTGGTAAACATAGATGAGCGCAACCTTAACTAAAATTCAATCGGTCTGTACCACATATGCTACTGTTCTATATACTTTAGAGTTCATTATCTGCTAATTTCTTGGCTGATTCTGTTTATCTTGAAAAAATTTTAGGTAAGAATTTTTTATAATATCTTTATCATTATGCAATAGCTTGTACGCGGGTCGTAGGTGAATACGAACGCGTGAAAGCTATAATATGAATAGATGGGTTGGCGACACGCTGATTTCTTCGACAAAACCTATTTGACTAATGGGGGCTTATTCCATATAAATCGCGTGCGTCCTCCAACCGTTCGTTAGGAGCGCCGCGTTCGACACGTGAATTTCCCTAAGCTTTACTGAAAGTACATCAACCTCTTGGCAAATCCTTTTTGCGCGTCAACATTTTTATGCTCAAAAAATGTCCGGTACCATATCAATAAAAACACAGGTCAACATGATGCAACAATCAATATTTTTAAAGGATACGTAATTCTTATTTCCTATTTATGGTCGAAAACTCATGCAAAATAAATATATGTAAGTTCGTAACATATTTTATAAACAAATTTGTAGTGAATATTTCGCGAAAGTCAAAAAATCTTTAAAGAAAAAATATTAAAATTGAAAGAATCTACGGTTATATGGAAGATATGAACTCTAGTCCTTTACACCTATAATAAAATAACTTGGGTGTTAGAGTATTAAATGAAAGCTATAAAGAATCGGTATTCAAATCTAAGGTTGAGAGATTTTTTAAACTATAAATTGAAATATTGTCGTTCAATTTATATTTCTTTCAAGATTTTTTAGAAACCAAAATTCACAAATGAAACTGATTAACGCAAGTTTTTACACTATTTATAGGGATATTGTAGGTTTTGGTCAAAACTTTTGTATAAACATTAGTATAAACGATAACAGTGTAAAATATATTTCTCAAGTACTTGAAATTTACTTTAATCAACATAAATTGTTGTTATAATTATTTCTCTATATTTATCTATCATCTAGTACACTCATACCAATACATTGATTCTCAAATATGCTCACATGATTTAATCGATCTTATCTGGTCCGAAGTTAGTTTAGGCAACATTTATTACGATGGCGTACACTGTATGATCTGTGTATGTCATCTCCCTTTATGAGAAATTCAACCCTTGCATTCGATTTGTTACAAGCACGCGTAGCTATTTCGCGAAGCTATTTTTCATTGTAACTGCACGATTTCCCAAATTGTTTGATCATTGGTTGGACACAGCGTGCTTGTTTACATTTTCATACACAAACAGTATTTATATGATTTATTTTGTAATCAGTGGAGTTGTAAAGTGGCTCTTTTTCACAAGTGGTTTGTTTGATTCATGTCGATAATCTAGAAATGAGCATAATGCGCGTATTTTTAAAAAAGCGGACGTGACAACCGGCCTCTAAGTTTTGCAGAAATGTACAATATTTTTTAGGCTTTGTGGTGTTATTAATTGGCCATGGTAATAAAAATGGTGGTTTCCTTAAAAGCGAACCATGGCTCCGGCGCGTGGGAGAAAAATGTATTATTTATGCTAATCCTTCGAGCTCGAGCGATACACTTCAATCTTTTAATGCAGCGGGCCGCGGGATTTTTTTTTCATCATTTCATCAGCTTATCCCTTCAAATCCGCAATGTATGAATTACCGTTAAATTCATGAGCCGGAGATTACGCGAGCTCCCGCTTTTTGAAGGAAATATTGGCCGTCGCCGCGGCGACCAGCCTCAAAGTCGCCTCGGCCCTACGAAGGGCCGTAATCCCGCGTCAATATTGGCGATGGCCATTTCGCAACCGCGTAAGCGGGGACCAGGCGCGGAACGCCCGGCAGCGTAACCAGCTGCGGCCTCATGTGCTCGAGGGAGATGCGACGGGGAGGCTGTAGGCCGCGGACGCCCGGGCGACTGGCGCGTGCGGCCCGTTGACTCGCGGAGGAGCGCGCATCTAACGCGGTCAGTAAGTTTCGGCCGGTGCCGGGCGACCGCGCCAATCGATAAACGCCCTAGTGAGCCAGAGTCCAGGCGCCGCGCCGCCGGGGCTCGCGTGCCGACTCCTACCTCTCGCCGCTCCTGATTTCTCCTCTTCTTGTTCGCTCATCCGGACCTTCCTGTCCCCTTTGTTACGCTCGCGCCTTGTTTTGTGGACAGATGCTCCGTCCACTCCGCGGAAATGATTTATGTAAACGTGCAGATGCACGTCGTCGATTAGAAACGAATAAAAGACTCGGGCTTAAAAAATGAAGAAGTGATAAAATTAGAAATGAGTTTTCCGGAAGAAAAAGTGCCTTGCGATTGAATAAGTTCCTTTGCGATTGAATAAGTTCTTTTGGATAGGATTCATCGATTGGGAGGATACTTACGTTCGCGGGAAAAAATGAGCCACTAGTTTGATAGACTCACTTGAATCGCAGAGGTAAAACCGGTGTTCCTTTAGGTTAAAAAAAGTGACGCCCTTATTCTGAAACAGTCTAAGAAATATCGAGATTAGATATAGAATATAAAAATGGAATCAATATATATATATATATATATATAATAATTATTTCACTTGGTTAATCGCGAGTTTTATATACTTTGATTTTGAAAATAAAAACATAATACATCCGAAGAATTTGATGAAATGCTTATTGATTTTCAAATAGTTTTTATGAACTTTACGACGCAAATAACCGTTACATCGTATAACTAAAGTAATTAAAACTAATTATATAAAGTTGAACCGGCCACTGGTACAAAAGTTCTGGCAAGTTTTTTATACCGAGAGCTTTTTATTGCAAATACTTTGGCCGGTGCTCGTAACGCAGCGGCTCTCGAACAATAACGGAAAAGTGATTGAAAATGCTCCCCTAGTCACAGGGATCGCGCGGGCAGCGCGCGCTTGATAAATAACGCGACATTTTGAAGGAGGGCGGGGCGCGCAGCGCGGGCTCCTATCCGCCTCGAGATTGATTCGCGCCTCCGGCCGGATTCCTCGCGCGCCCCCGGACTTACAAGAGCCTCGCGCGGCCTAGCCAACTTTTTCAATAAACTCGCGGGCCCTCCGCCCTGCCCACCGGCCCTACCTCGGTCCCGGTGTATTGTTATCTCCGTAACGAGGGCCAGCCCTGGCTGCCGGAGGGCTAAGCGAAAACCGATCGCGCGCGTTATCCAATCCAAGGGGCTGACAGGCGCGACGGCTCCTTGGCGGCTTTCTTCCCCGGCGGCCCGGGATTCCCCGCGCGCCGAGGGCCGGCCGATCGCGCCGCGTCACCGCCGGCCGTTCCCCCCCACCTCCCGGTGGAATGCCGGCGGCGGCTTTGTCGCCCCTTTAAAGCCACCGCCGCGCCAGCAAAGATTATTAATCGGGTGACGTGGCCGCCCGGGGATTCGATCGCCGGGCCGAAATTGCCGATGCCGCGTAATTACCGCGACGGGGGCGCCCCGGGATTATCGATTTAAAGCCGGGCGTTGTCGCGCGGCCCGATCCCGCGGGCTGATTGCCCCCGGGGACGGGAGCCGCCCCGAGATTTATGAGGGTGTCTTGTGCCGGAAGTCCGCGAGCGCGTCTGCCGGCGGCGCGTGCGAGGGTCGCGGCCGCCGGAAGGGGAAGCCCGGGGAGGCGCGACGCGTCCCGGCCCAAGCCGCCGCATCGGCAAAAGGTCGACGCGGAGAGCAAGACAAACTGCCGTTTATTCTGGGCCGTATTGTCTCTCGCCGCGGGTCGCGCCGCTGCTCAAGGTGCGGCCGCGCACGTGGCGCGCCCCTGCCGGTTGGGAGCCTGCAACCCACGCGGCCAAAGCCTCCGGCTAATGGACCTGCACGCGCCGCTCGATTTTCATGCTTCCGGATTCGAATATAGCACGCTGCTCAGTGCAGATGCCGTATTGTGTTTCTGCGGACAGGCGTTTTTAAATGGCATTGCCAATGTATTCTAGCCGTATTTTATATTTAGAAATGATATCCACGTGCTCGAAGTATGAAGACGACGTAATGCCGCTGTAATCTCCGTGCGAAAAGTAAGCTTACAAATTTTTTATGAAAATGAATTTTTTAAAATAATGCGTTTGGCTCCTCCTAAGTTTACAAATCCGTTAATGGAACTCACAGCTGTATAGATGAAAACGCCTGCTAAGTAAGTTCATATATTTTCTAGCAAATATTTTGTTAAAATTAAGAATTTGTATCAATAATTTAAAATGAAATCGAGTCCTGAAATCGAATTTTTACTAAAGTCTATGGCGCTCTACAATTCTTCATCCATTTGGCTCAACGTCATTTTTAATTGAAAATTGTAAATTCTTCTAATGGCTTTTAAAAACAACAATTACACGGGGCTACATCTTCTAAAAAAGTTGATGCATTGCTTCTATTGAATTTTATGCGCAGTACGTTACCGAATAACTTTGTTTCCGTATCAATTTGAAAACCTTAGCATATAAAACGCAAGAGGAAAACGTTGTTGTAATTTTCCCAGTTTCAGGATGCGCTCAGTTACACGCCTCAGACCAACAATCGTGGAAGCATTCGTGACCCGGCATTCATTTGCCACATACTTATACTGTATACATCTAGGTCTATGATGTAATTTTAACAATTCTCTGGTAGAAATTTCACCGAATTTACAGCTCGCTTCCCACTGAAATTTATGCCTTAAAGTAGTTTTTGGATTCCTGGTCCTAATATTTAAATAAAAATGTTAGAAATATACAAAGACCTTTGCAAAGTAATTATAGCAGAGCGCTATTTCACGACTGTTAGCTTTTATGATTTTTATTGCATTTATAGGTCAAGTTTATAGATTTAAAACTTCATTTGATTAACATATTGATCATAACAACTGGTTAAAATAATATCAGATTATAAGCTCTCATTTTACTTGACACTCTTTGCAACTAACCACCCACACAAGTAAATAAAGAAATAATCCGTATCATTTTAATAGCCAATGCGCGCATTTACGCATGAATTGTCCGTACGTCCATGCAATGTCGTAATTAATCTGATAAACGTACACAGTTATTGTTCACTATTTTCCAGTCGATCGCACATGATTATCTATTATGATTTTAAATGAAAGCTTTCTCTCAAAACATGTTCTGATTCTGATGATATGAGTACGTTAAATTCTACATTATATATAAATAACAGAAGGTATTGTATGGATCCGTGCATTAATTTATTTGCCATTATGCTCTTAATTAGACGGTACTAAAGTTTTTTCAATGCGCATTGTTTTGTTTTCTGCGTCACTGATAGTTAATACGAAAAAAGCTTTGAAGAAATCCAATTCTTTCTTTTAAAGTTAGTAGTTCTCGTGTACTATAAGCTTTGCACACCTGATCCCATTTTAACAACTTGGCGCCATCGCAAAGACATAGGCTCGCTTGTTTGCGACCGAGTAAATACAGAGGTGCGCCCCCTTCTCTTCCTATTTGTGCAATTTAAGTCCCATCTTTTTGGGAAATAAAGACTCAGGACTACAAGTTCTCGCGGGCGAATCACAGCAAATATCAGCGCGGCTGCACTGACATATAATCCCGTAGACCCGGATTAAGCGATCGTGCCAGTGGGACCGACTCGCCCGCGTGCGGCCAGAAATTAAACTTTACTCGAGCCTCGGCTCAGTACCTCCCGCTCTTTGTCATCACTAGAAACAAGATGGCGCCGAGATGTCAACTCGAGCACTTTTTTACGATGTCGGCTTTTTCACGAGGACTTAGTTCTATGTCGTGAGCCGTATAGTGGAATTCCGCATTGCGCATCATCGGAGCGGCGAGTGGAAATGTCATCGAACGAATCACATTTAATCATATCGATTATTGATGACTTTCAGATTAGTTAATATATGCATAAAGGACGTAAAGGACACTTTGATGAAAATAAAGAGTCATGGTGAAATGGACATCCAGACCGTCTGCCGTTTTAGATGAGATCCTGCAGTTTCTCGCTAATGAATACGAATGATTAAATGAATTTTCCACAGCTTTTTGTGCCATTTCATACGTAATTCACTATTAATAGTCGACACAAATTATTTAATTTTCTTTTTTTTGATTCAAGTTAAATGATATTTTTTAAAATTTCTATACTGAATGTAATTTACGTCTTTAATTGAAAATTTTTGTTTTGATGAAATATCATCAAAATATCAAAACGATAATCGAATGTCTCTCGAAATTAAACTTTGTATACATTATTAATTTTACATAATATGTGCATTTTATTTAATTTTTTAAAATATCATGTGTTTCTTTCCATTCATTTATTAAATATTATGTATTCCATTTATAATGAATAATCAACTAAAAAATTATACACAGTGTTGAAATTTACGAGTATGTTAATATTGAAATATTGCGAGCAAGCTCATACATGAATTATATTTTTATGAATAATTTTTATTATACTCTAAAAATAATTCAGTGACAATTATAAAGTTAGGATACATCAGATCAAGTAGATATTATTGAATTTTCAGTGTCAGTCAGAGATCTTTTGAAAATATTCACTCATTTTTAGTATATTTGATCATTAACTTTTTGCAACAACATACTTTTCACTATATTTCTTTTTAGAGAATGGATATCTGGAAAAGGAATCATTTCTAGAACTAAATTCTAGCCGCTCAAGATTAAAAATGAACTTTAAATATAATAAACATCTATACTAATACTGAATAATTTTTTAAAAATTAAATTTTTTCATAGACTTCATCAATCAATTTAATCTTGTATAGGGCAGGTTTAACATACGCATGAATGGTATATACTTTATCTAATCTTTAATCGTCAATGGTCTTTCTCAAGGTCCTACTGTAATCGTCAAGTTTTTTTACTTTATCCATTACTGCTTTATCAAATTTAATCTCTAGACAGTATTGTTCGCAATTTTCATTGACGCGTAGAACGTAGAATCTGAATATCAGAGAAAATAAATTAGTAAACTAGATTGAAATTCTAAATTGAATAATGCAACTCCAATTTTTTGACACTAATTAAAATCTATACTATTCTAAGATCAACATTTGATTATCGGCAATTGCGTATATAACTCAATTAAAAATATTCTTTCAAGTGTACATCATAGAAGAAAGGATAGCTGTAGATATTTTTCGTACGAATTGGAGTGCAATACAACCACCAAAAAATAAAATAAACGAGATCAATACTAGACCGAAATAAAGATTGTATGGACAACGGTGTTCGTTGAAACTGATGGAAAAGTAAAGCTGATCTCACTACAAATAAAATATCAAACCTATAATTAAATACATCAGATGGAACAATGTTAATCAAATACTACATAACCTACATAAAACAAGTTATAAAAGCTTCAAATAGCAATTGAAATTGATAGTGAAAGATAGAATAAGTCAAAACCTAAAAAATAAGAAAAGTTTTAGTCGCGAATAGAAAGTCAAATGATGTTCATACATTATTTACTTTAGTACATTAGTACAAACTTTATTCAATGAATTTTAACATGATAACTAGAAAATTCAATATTATGACACAATAGTGACACGTGTACCTTTTTTCATGCGATAGTAACAATCGTGACATAGTATCGGGAGTGTTGTAGCACTCGATTTACACTTTAAAGGCAAAAATTGAATATTTAATTACAAAAGATGATTGAATTTTTATTTTGTACTGTAACGTATTATTAACTTTTATCTTTTAATAAATATATCAATACATGAACATATCAACTAAAATTCTCTTTTTAAAAGTTCCTTTAAAAGTTGCGCTTTGTTCTGGGTTTGTCAGTTCTACTCATGGGTAAAGCGCCACTAGGCAGACTGCCAAGATTACCTATCATAATATCAGCTTCATAATTTATTTATAGTAAAAAAGCTACTTTTGTATTTTTACTTGCGACCATCCACTGGTACATTCTAAATATTTCGACTTCTATTACCTCTTTGTCGGCTGTAGTAGATCCTACGACGTATAACACTAGAGCGCTACTAAGAGCTACTCTAAATAATGCGCGAATCCGTACCCCCTTTGACAAGCAGTCCGTCCCCGTTCTATATAATACGTATTCCACGCCATTTGGCGCGTATGAAATCACGTCTTTTCTAAAGCTATCGTTACGTATATACCCAGGCTCACAAATTCTTGGAATTTTTTTTGTTTACATTCTGCAGACTTAGTTGTCACTATACCTCCGCAATCTCAATCTATATTAGTATTTTTGATATTAAACATAAATATCCAATATTGGATTATAACTTTTAGTTTCTTGTGTGTAGTTTTAAATAGTATTTATTTTCCTTCATTAGTTGGCATCAGTTGATCGTACATACATTAAATAAGGTTTGATTCATTTGAAGATTTATTTATACTATTGTATTATTTCAGTTTAGATGTCTTCAACTGTTACTTTAAATATTGCATTCTAATAATAATTTTTTTTCTATTTTTTACCTTTTCCTACCTGCTTCGCAAAATTGCTGAAAATGACGCACATCGCAAACTCAATTTTCACAAATAATATATATATATATATATATATATATAGCATTTGACATATGCTTCACATTTGCTAATTCGAGTAAGATCGATAACCCTTGTTTCCACAGCACTTGAAAACCGAGAGAATCGCGGCATCCCCAGCTCTAGTTTCCATTTGTAAATGTTTTACTTCCACGTCGGAAAGCGCGCGAAAGGCCGCGAAAGGCTACAAAAGTAGCCTGTGCGGCGGACAAGCGCAGATGCAACCCAGGCTGCAGCAACATATCGTTTATCACCGCGCGGCGCCCTCCTCTCTCGAAAGCCCAATTATTACTCTAATTAAAGCGTGGACTTGATGGTATATCGGGAGATTATCACGCTACTCTATCGCGAGGAATAGGTTATTTCGTACAGGATAGATAACAGGGTGTAAAAAAAAGAATCTGAGTCTATTGAACATTTTACGGACCCTTTTACTGCCTCTCAGTCCCGCTTTGCCGCTCTTCATATATCGCTTCTCGATCATCCATTCGCATCTTTAGCTATATAAACCGATTTATTGCAGTTTTACGAAGGCATGTTGTCGCGTCATCCGCTGACAATTAATCTAGTTCATTACATTGTAAACAATATTACCTGGCAGTTTTACAATTAATTACGTTCAGTGGTTCCCGATAGAAAATTAAACAGTTTTGCTGACTAATGTGTCAATCGAATATAACCTTAAATTTAAAAAATTATGATATAAACTAATCGATGACCATCATCATATATTTACCATAAGATAACTATTACAGTTATTAAAACTTTCATTTCGTGAGCAACGGAAAGCTAAAAGTTCATTCAACCTATAAACGATACCCTTTAACTCGTTAAAAGCTCGTCAAGATTTCCGTTAACGATCAATTACATAACGAATGTGCGTCTATACTTTTACACGTGTTATTGTATTGTAAAATTAACATTTTCGTGTATGATTCAGAGAAGTTGGATCTAGAAGATCTTAATATATCAAGAGAAAATTTGGAAAATCTTCGTGGTTGGTCTGAGCTTGCACCGGAGTGGTTTTATCGCGGCTGTGTTAACTGATTAGCTGGGGATGCGGCGCCGTCCCTAGAACTTGGATTAGCCACAAGGTCATCCCTTGGTATTTTTTGATCCCACGCATTCTTGGCTCAAAGAACCTGCAATCCTCGCGGCCGTCCGAGTGGACTCTGATAAAAGAAAGGAATGTGCATTTTGGCGGCAATTCCTCGTCTCCCCGCTCTTTTCCGTTGAGCTGGTGCTGCGCAACAGCGAGTATACGCCACTTGCCTCGATGTTCTATATAGGACGTCCCCTCACGTTCCGGTCAGCGGGAGAAGATGCAGGAGTACAGGAAGTCGTGAGAGGAAGTAAAAAAAACCACGAGTTCATGAACAGCTACCCGTGGAGTAAAAAGCGTCAGTTTTTTTTCGTCGCACATTCCGAGCAACACATTTATTTTGCGTACCTTAATAAATCTACCAATACACATTATTATTCAATTATTCTTGGACTTGTTACTTTTTTCTCGGTTACAATTTTGCTCGAAAAATATTTGTTGGTAGAAAAGTGATATTTACGAAGCCGACTTTTTAAAGGCATCAATTTTAGTAGATGGTCTGACCGAACTCGACTTATCTACTGCTGAACTTTTTATATCGAATCCAAACTGCTAGGGTGTCAAAAGACACTGAAATGTCTTTCTTGCAGAATTGATATCAATTAGAAGTTATTACCGCGTAATTATAGATCCAATAAATGAATAATTTCTGCGAATTGATCATTTAGAACGCGGTCGATCGCGCCGTCTATATAAGAATCCGCGCATTAACGTTCCCGCCGTAGACCCGAATAACCGCCTAACGTTTCCCTTCCTTCTCTCTTTTTCTGCTCTCCTCTCTTTGTCTCTTCGCTTCTTCCTGAACGAAAAATTCCACTACGGGCGAATTCCGCTCCTGGCTTCGCGGAAAGAAAGGAGGCAGAGGGGCGTCGATGAGGCCGTCGCCGAGGGTCGGCGAGCGAGGACGCAATTACTTGGCGCGGACCAGCCGTCGTCGGGGGGAGCGCTCGTAAGGTTTAATTGGCCGGCCACCTTCTGCCGGCCTCGGGGCTCACGCACGTGCGGCCGAGCCAAGCGTTTAGTGCGCCTCGTTCCTTTCTTCAGCGGCGATCGCGCAACACCAAAGGCTTATCGTCCGACCGTTCCCCGGCCGCTAATTAATATTGCCAAACAGATAGGCCTCCCAGAGACGTATCTTAGATAATAAGGTGCGGGAGGGAGGAGATCCGGGCTCCCTTCCGGCTGCCTGTCCTTCGAGTCGGCTTCTAAGCCGGGGGAGGAGGCGCGCGAGAAGCATTCGTCTCGAGGGTCTCAATACACAGCGCTCGAATGTAGATTTAGATGCGCTCTTTCTTTATTTAACGCTCCTAGGCTTATGTCCGTATCATTCGTTGTTACTCCTGCAGAAGGCGACGGTATTGCGCCTGTAAACTTGCGACGCCCTCCTTGATAACAGATACCGGAATGTTAGGAGTACAAAAAGAAATTCAGGAACGCTCTGTAAAATGTATTGCACCACCAGCCGGTTTACTTTCCAAATGTATGCCCCTAGCTTTAAATATTTTCTAAAGTTACATGGGCTGCCTTCGTCAGCCGGTGCCTCGCAGTGCTAGCATTAATATTACAAAATTTCATTTCTCTGTAACGGCAAACTAGATGCATTTTGTACATACGCCTTCACCTCAAGCTTTATCAATCATACAGTCAGGATAAATGAAATGCAAAGGTAATCGAAATAGCTGCTAGACATCCGAGAAAATATATAATTAATACCGTGTTAATGTCAATCTTCAGGTTAGCACGGGTAATGTACTCGATTATGTAATAGAGCTACTTTATGTAAGACAAAGTTAAATTAAAGCGAGTTAATTCCGCAAATATCGATTATCGATAACATAACACGCAGTCGGCAATCTACCAATATACTTAATTATAAAATGAACCAAATATGTAAGTTCGCGAAGTAAGGCAAAAAGAAAGAAAGTTCAAGCGTCAACTACCCTTGAAAATATCGCGATATTCGCATTTATAGGACACTGGTGCAATATATGCCTCATTAATTAGTAAAGAAAAAAGTTGCTTTCTATTTATTTGTTCATCGAAAAAGTTTGAAAATAAGTAAAGAACGGGATATATCTGTAATTATGTATTTATATTTGAATCAGTACAGAGTTCTATCAAGAGATCTAATTACGAATCAAATGGAGCTACTACGGTATTTATTTCTGTTATATATACAGATGCCTATCTGTATACGTAGAAAATGTTACCGAGCATAGCTGCGCGAGCGCTTTTTCCGAGATAAAAAAGTGTAAAAGACGGTGCAATCAGAAGTAGATATAAAAAGTTTTTAAACTAGGACGAAGCGTTGATGATAGGGCAGAACAAAAATTCGAAATAAAAGCTCCAATAAAAGTCCCTTACTTTAAACTCAAAAAATGCTATATTTCATTGACATTAATAAAACCACAGTGAAAATCTTAAAACTAATTCGCCACAGTAACTACAGCACCGATGTAATAATTTCTGTTATGGTCTTCGCTCTATTGACAGTAAAAAACGATACCTATTGTTTATCAAGAAATAATTAAGCTGTGAGAAAATTACAGCAGTGCCTGAGTATAATAGATTTCTTAATAATGAGTCTGGAGCAATTAGTTCAAGCAAAAATTTGGATTAAATTGTCGGAAAGTCAATTAATACATACCTCAAAGCACTGTTAAAAATAAGTTACGAGCAGCAGTTGAATGTTACCCGGAGAATTATAACAGTTATGCGAACGTAACAATTTGAGCAGTATAATAAAAGAGAAATATAAGAAGTATACTAAATTATATAAAATCTACATTATAAAAGAGCTTCAATTGATATTGTTATTATGACATTAATATAGGTTTTATATTTATAACCATGGTTTACAAAATTTTTGTTTTAACATTGGCTTGCAAATATACGTAGTATCATACGGATTCAGATGGACATCATAAAAAAGCCCTTGTAAATCAATTTTATACTCTAAATTCTATACAACATTTTCTCAAATATATATAAGGTCAAACATAAAACTATAAAGCTACTATTTAAAAGTCATCAATATGTAAGAAATTGACGATTATTTTAATATGTTTAAACGTTTTTGCCTACAATAAATAGGATGCTCAGGCCAGGAAAAAGTCCGAAATTTCTACTCTGACCTAAGTCGAGCGAGCGCCTCTCGGGCGATCTTGGCGCCTATCTTCGAGAGGCGCGCCGGTCCGCGCCCCGGGCGATATTTAACAGACGGGCGCGGAAGCTTCAGCTGCTGCGGATTGTCCCCACCTGCCTGGCCCGCCTACGTGATATTCCCTCTATTTGCACATGCACTTTGTCCCCGCGGCATCTGTCGGGACCTCTTTACGCGGTGCCGCATTTTCCGCGCGCTGCTTTATTTCTTCATCCGCGGGAGCCTCTTCGCTCCCCGCGGCCGCCTGCACTTTCTTCCTTATTCGTTTTTACCGCGGTGGTCGCCCCCCGTGAGCAAAACGATGGTGAAAGTTTGATGTTTTTATGCGCACCGCGGCTTTTTATATATGTACTTGGCCGGGGGCAGCACGCGCGTGATTAATGATTTAAATAAGTTCTGGTTGGATGTACGGACATCATTATCGCGTGTAACGGCCAACAGATAGATTATGCTTAATCGTAATCCGATAAATTCCAAAATAGTTTGTCCGGTCATTAATTACAGAGTTAATAATAGCGCTTAGAATTTTGGTTTTTTTTTCAGACAGTGATTGTCGATATTTCTAAAGCGATGTGCTCTAAAAGCCGTACGTTACCGTTGAAAATACCCAGATATAGCTGTGAGGAAAATATCATTATTCATGATGTTTTATGAGTTATTAGTTAATTATAATGTTGTAGTCATATATATCAGAAATATTTATAATATTTAATTTAGTTGAAAACTTGAATATTTTTTCTTGTTCATTTATCTATACACCTATACATACAAAGATTGGACATTCAGTATTGGAAAAACGAAAAAATAGTTAATCAAATATGCCGACCTAATTTAATTATATTTGAAATATATAGCTCGGAGTAAAAGTAATTTATTAATTAATGAATTTTTCGACTATAGTGAGAATCCATCAATGCGCAGATACTCTTTTTTCTCATTAACTAATTAAATGAAAGCATAGAATTAAAAGAATATATCGGAATAGCAAACAATAAAATATAATTGTACGGCATAAAAAAGCTCATACACAAATAGAATTTTAATTTCAGTACGGTAAACATTGAAAGATTACACACCCAAAAAATATTCTACATTTTCTATCTCGATTCGTCTTGACAAATAGTTTTCACTCTAATGTAGATACATCCTCGTATTAATTTTTCAATGTTACACAGAAGCAAGAAGCATCTAAACAGAATCCCTTCTTTACAGTTACATGCGTAAGTGTGACTGTTTTTTTTTTCAATTTCTTCAAGCTGGTCAGAAGAGGACGATTACTTCGGCACTTAAGTCACTGGCACAATACGCAATGTTCTTTTTCTCGTTTAATTCCCACGCCTCCTTCCGCTTGCTCTTTTTTTCTTCGGGGTACCGCGACGCCTGTGCAAATTTGAACCGCGTCCTGCATACCGACGCCACGTGAAAAACGCGTGGCTCCGCCAAGAGAAATACGCTTATGCAAATACTCGCCCATGAATTTATAAGCGCCCCTTTATCTGCACTTGTACTACTGTATGCATCGCAAACGTCTGCAATTGTGCTCGAGGTTCACGCACGTCGCTCTTTTCTACCGCAGCAAAAATTCGCTTATTTCTCGCAATAGATACAAAAATATATATATAATGTGCCTGATCGTAAGGATCAATACGAAGAATCAAGTTTTTAAAAAAGCGATGGTACGCTTTAAACTATAAATATATATCGATGACAAACTAATTGACGCACTTGAAAACTGATCCTGGGAAACTGATATACTTCATGAAAGAAAGTTCATGCGCGCAGGCAATCTGAATCTAATCGATTAAACTATCGCCTGCGATGCGAAACCAATATCATACAGGACTCTACATATGTACAAGCAGAGGCATACGAGAGTTGGGCAGGATAGGGATGAATCAGTACGGAACCGAAATTTCAATTTTGAACACCGATATTAACCTGCTATATATCCTGAAAGCGCAATACTCCGGAATATTACACTCGAGATACGTTGGAGTCAATAAAGTCCTGAAAAACAATATCATCAATTACCACCCAGTTAACTTGCACGGTGCAAAAAGTCGTGCATGGGATCGAGTAGGTTGATCGCGGCAGCCATCACCAGCGAAGCCGAATAGCCAAAGAAGTGAGAGTATAAGTCTTCTCCGCAGCCTCCCACAGGGGGACCAAACGGGGCGAGCCGCCGCGAAGGTTTTCACCCTCGGGCGCTTTATCGAGCGGGCGTAACTGCCGCTTCCTTAAAAGCGACGCATCCATTCGCCATCGCTCCACTTTCGCCTTAATTCTCAGCCGCTGCCTGCATGTTCAGTCTCAACAACCGCGAGTTAACGCCATTTCCAACCGTAAATGGATGGTGAATCGGATTACCGGACGGAACAAAAAAGTCCCGTGAGCAGCTCGACGACAAAAGAGCGGCGCAGCGCTTGTGGCCCTTTGATTTGTTACACCCAGGGTCTCTTGGCCCACTTTCGCCAGGGAGTTCAGCGAGTGCTTTTCGAATCCCGACCAGCTCAATATTTTTGGCTGCAGGAGTGCAACCCGACGATTTCGCTCCTTGGCGGCCGATAGTTATTCTCGCCCTCGGCGCAACTGTTTACCAACCCCTGGTTTCCACTGTAAATCTCTCAGAGCTAAAGTATCGTTCACGATTTCGGATCAAATATTGATTATGTTGGAGATGCGCCTGAATGTTAAGGGAGTGCACTATTTTGAATTTAGGACATCTTCACGTCCCATTATGTTAAAAAATGACGCAGTAACGAATTCATGAATTTATAAAATGTTTCGCATTACGGAAATTTGTTTTTCAAACAAACAAGTTAGCGTCTGATCTGGTTACAAAATATTCTGTATATGAGAATATTATTAGTGGATATGTATCCAAAACTTTACAAGTAGCGCAAAGTTTTTTAGTTGTAAATTTGGTTTTATTTTTTTTTCAAAATCTCCATGATTATAATGAAGTATGACGTCTACTGTCAGCCTTCTAAAAGTATCGGACATCATTGATTGGATTACACAAAATCCACTGTGCCACAAAGCAGAATATTTTACTTCTTGATAACTTATAACATTTTCGTTTTTTAATTTATTAGAAGTAATAGATTATCTAATTCGACATAAACTTTCTTTGAATGATAATTATTCTTGTCATTATATGTGTTCGATTCTTAATTTATATATATTTGGTATTTCAGCTGAAAAGCGACAAATGATAGTAACTTAATAATTAAATAATTCACGCCTCAATAGTTCTCACTTTAAAATCGACTTCAAAAGAATCTTTTTATGGCATAACCACAAAAAAGCCTATTAAGTTCGGGCAATTCCATTCCTGAACCAACCTCAATCGAATTGCAATCGTAAAAAGATCTCTGCGAACAAAAGCGATTCATTATAAAATGCCTCTTCGGCTAATTACTTCGCATATAATCAGTGAACTCTCTTTTACGTTTAGATCAATTCGCGGAGCGATGGCAGATACACGTCATCCTCGTCCAGCTAAAGTCACTTGTTGCGATAACTCGGTCTTCTAGGTGATCGACGCTTGAGCAGCGCCTTAAGTTACTGCGATTCACCGTCACAGCGTCTCCTGCACACGCGCCCCGAACGTTGGCTAAGCACAGAAAGTCGAAACGACATCTTCATAATTTATTTGCGTGTCCATCATACGCGAGCAAAATTTCAACGAGGCAGCTGCCGTTCCCGAGTTCATGTAGCGGATTTAAGAAATTTGCATGTTATCTCTATCATTTCATTCTTGCTTGATTCGATATTCAAATTTAAAGAATTGAAATTGAAATTATATATTTATGGATCGCCCATAACTCGATTCCCTATAATTTTATACTTTTAATACAGCTGATTGATTTTTCAATATATGGTATTTAAATAATCATCTGAAAACAATGGAATGATCATCACAAATTTAAATAAAAAAACTTCATAGTCTCACTGGTTTAATCACTGGTATCTCAATAACGAAAATTCTTGATAAAATTCCATTTAAATTATTCCATTAATTATTTTGCAGCATTAACGTCTTTAATCTCCGACTTACCCCGTGTTTTCATTATTTTGTACATATTGTACAAAATGAACAATATGCTTTATCTCTTCATAAATCAACGAATAAAATAATAGTTACTAGTAAGTTTGTACAAAATTTTTCTTTATATAATTTTATAAAGAAAAAGATTAGAAAGAATTGTGTAATCTTATTGCGTAATCAATTAATGAATATAATCAAATTCAATTAATTTATAACTGTTATATTTTTTGAAAAATTACAGCAATGATTATTAAGCAAACATTTTAAGAAAATCAATCCAATTATTTATTTTTAATTATAATTTTAATAATAAAACTGGATCGATGATTAATAAGTTTATGAAGTCGAAGAAATAATAGAATAGATGACGCAAGTTGAGATGCAGACATTTATATTTATCTTCACTTTTATTATTCGTAAATACTTGATTTGTTCTGTCTGTTCATACCTTTCATCCGCGGCCACTTCGATCTGAAGTCTAACTAAGCCCGACTAATGCCATCAGAAATGGGCCATTTTCATGACCAACCCAACTAACCCAACTAAGCTCGACCAACACCATCAGAAACGGCCATTTTTCATGACCAACCCAACTAACCCAACTAAGCCCGACCAATACCATAGGAAACGGGCATTTTTCATGACCAACCCAACTAACCCAACTAAGATCGACCAACACCATCAAAATCGGCCATTTTTCATGACCAACCCAACTAACCCAACTAAGCCATTTTTCGACCAACACCATCAGAAACACCATCGGCCATGACCAACCCAACTTTCGACCAACACCATCATGACCAACCCAACTAACCCAACTAAGCCGACCAACATTTTTCATGACCAACACCATCACCAACACCATCAGAATCGGCCATTTTTCATGACCAACCCAACTAACCCAACTAAGCTCGACCAACACCATCAGAATCGGCCATTTTTCATGACCCCAACCCAACTAACACCAACATAAGCCCCAACCATACTATCGACCATTTTTCATGACCAACCCAACTAACCTGACCAACCAAATCGAAACGCCATTTTCATGACCAAACCCAACTAACCCAACTAAGCCCAACAATAAGCCATTCATGACCAAACCCCAACCAACACCACAGAATCGGCATTTTCATGACCACCCAACTAACCCAACTAAGCCCGACCAACACCATCAGAATCGGCCATTTTTCATGGCCAACCCAACTAACCCAACTAAGCCCGACCAACACATCAGAATCGGCCATTTTTCATGACCAACCCAACTAACCCAACTAAGCCCGACCAATACCATCAGGAACGGGCATTTTTCATGACCAACCCAACTAACCCAACTAAGCCCGACCAAACCATCAGAATCGGCCATTTTTCATGACCAATCCAACTAACCCAACAAAGCTCGACCAACAAATCCATCAGAATCGCCATTTTTCATGACCAACCCAACTAACCCAACTAAGCCCCGACCAACAGATCACGATCGGCCATTTTTCTCATGACCAACCCAACTAACCCAACTAAGTTCGACCAACACCATCAGAATCGGCCATTTTTCATGACCAAGCCAACTAACCCAACTAAGCCCGACCAACACCATCAGAATCGGCCATTTTTCATGACCAACCCAACTAACCCAACTAAGCCCGACCAACAGCATCAGAATTGGCCATTTTTCATGACCAACCCAACTAACCCAACGAAGCTCGACGAACACAATCAGAATCGGCCATTTTTCATGACCAACCCAACTAACCTCGACCAACACCATCAGAATCGGCCATTTTTCATGACCAACCCAACTAACCCAACGAAGCTCGACCAACACAATCAGAATCGGCCATTTTTCATGACCAACCCAACTAACCCAACTAAGCTCGACCAACACCATCAGAATCGGCCATTTTTCATGACCAACCCAACTAACCTCGACCAACACCATCAGAATCGGCCATTTTTCATGACCAACCCAACTAACCCAACTAAGCCCGACCAACACCATCAGAATCGGCCATTTTTCATGACCAACCCAACTAACCCAACTAAGCCCGACCAACAGCATCAGAATCGGCCATTTTTCATGACCAACCCAACTAACCCAACTAAGCTCGACCAACACCATCAGAATCGGCCATTTTTCATGACCAACCCAACTAACCCAACTAAGCCCGACCAACACCATCAGAATCGGCCATTTTTCATGACCAACCCAACTAACCCAACTAAGCCCGACCAACATCATCAGAATCGGCCATTTTTCATGACCAACCCAACTAACCCAACTAAGCCCGACCAACATCATCAGAATCGGCCATTTTTCATGACCAACCCAACTAACCCAACTAAGCCCGACCAACAGCATCAGAATCGGCCATTTTTCATGACCAACCCAACTAACCCAACTAAGCCCGACCAACACCATCAGAATCGGCCATTTTTCATGACCAACCCAACTAACCCAACTAAGCCCGACCAACATCATCAGAATCGGCCATTTTTCATGACCAACCCAACTAACCCAACTAAGCCCGACCAACACATCAGAATCGGCCATTTTTCATGACCAACCCAACTAACCCAACTAAGCCCGACCAACACCATCAGAATCGGCCATTTTTCATGACCAACCCAACTAACCCAACTAACCTCGACCAACACCATCAGAATCGGCCATTTTTCATGACCAACCCAACTAACCCAACTAAGCTCGACGAACACCATCAGAATCGGCCATTTTTCATGACCAACCCAACTAACCCAACTAAGCTCGACCAACACCATCAGAATCGGCCATTTTTCATGACCAACCCAACTAACCCAACTAAGCCCGACCAACATCATCAGAATCGGCCATTTTTCATGACCAACCCAACTAACCCAACTAAGCCCGACCAACACATCAGAATCGGCCATTTTTCATGACCAACCCAACTAACCCAACTAAGCCCGACCAACACCATCAGAATCGGACATTTTTCATGACCAACCCAACTAACCCAACTAAGCCCGACCAACATCATCAGAATCGGCCATTTTTCATGACCAACCCAACTAACCCAACTAAGCTCGACCAACACCATCAGAATCGGCCATTTTTCATGACCAACCCAACTAACCCAACTAAGCTCGACAACATCATCAGAAGTGGCCATTTTTCATGACAAACCCAACTAACCCAACTAATAGGCCAGACCAACATCATCAGAAATCGCGGCCATTTTTCATGACCCAACCCAACTTAACAACCCAACACTAAAGCCTGCGACCGAACACCATCAGAATTCGGCCATTTTTTCATGAACCAAACCCAACTAACCCAACTAAGCTCGACCAACACCATCAGAATCGGCGGGCCATTTTTCAATGACCAACCCAACGAACCCAACTAAGCTCGACCAACAGCATTAGAATCGGAAATTCGGCCATTTTTTCATCCCCCCCCCC